>JAVQMG010000078.1:4090000-4597500 GCA_032878915.1 Castanopsis chinensis
CTACACATCTCTTCAAGTCATCCACCCATTTAAAATTTTTACCTTCCCAATGCCTCTTTTTTACTCTAATAAGCCTACACATTTCTTCACATGTTCCCCATCTGTATTTCTTCTTCGCAAATCTCCTCACAAAACTCCTTCTCCGCTTCCTTCTCAGTCTCACTCACGGAAACAATCGTAGTTATTTTTCTTTTGGTCAAAAAATCTTGAAGGGCATTACGTTGTCACTGTGCAGTGGCTGCTCCTTTTTTTTTTTTTTTTTTTTGGGTTAAAAAATCTCGCAAAAGGCAGAAGCACTCAGCCACTCAGTGCAAAAAAAGCATTTCTCGCCCAAAACTTACCAGAATGTTCCAAAACAAAGTAGTTTTAGGCTGGGAAAAAGTCAAAAAATGGTGTAGTTTTAAGTTTTCAACCCAACCGATCATAACCAGTTCGACCACGCCAATTTTCGGTTTTTCGGTTGAACAGGCCGGGTTTTGAATTTTTTTGGTTTTAAAGTCATTTTTGGTTTTTTCCCATAACTGGACCGGATTAAAGGTTGGCTCCTGGTTGAACCGGCTAGTCTGGTCCGATTTTTAAAACATAGGTTATGACTTAGACTTAGGTGCAGTTTGAATTTGGACGAAAAGCGAACGCGTTTTACGTTTGCGTTTCCTCCTTTTTTTTCTTTTTTTTCTTTTTTGGTTAAGCCGTGTATTTTTACTTTTCTGTCACACCAGTGGGTCTGTGTACTATTCATGAGACCCATAAACCTCACTTTTCAACAATTTTTTTATTAAAAATTTATTCCAGGGTACTATTCACACATTTAAAAATTATTTTGTTACAATTTTCTATTTTCAGCTTTCAGCTGTGTCCAAACGGACACTTGAAGCTCTCATCTTTTGGCTTTTGTGTAAGTATACGTAATTGTGTTGTTTAGCTCGTCTCATGAGTGCTTGAGTGGAAGGTAGATGGGGCAATGGGGCATGGATTGGGTAATTGGGGTCGTAAAGCTGGACTTCATTCTTACCTTGGTAAATTTTTGTAAAAATTAACAGTTTGTTTTACTTTCAAAAGTATGACAAATAGTGACTTACCGCTATTTTCATTGTTTCATTCGATTTTGATTTTAATTTTAATTTTCATTACAACACTCACGTCAATGTGTTTAAAATAACATATAGTGTTAAATTTAATTTGCACATTTGAGCCAAACAATTATCCATATCAGCCTACAGCAACAACATCAAATCATGCATAATCTTACAAAAATACGAAAAGTAGTCCATTTTACACATCTTGAGCAAAAAAAAAACATCTACGTAAGTGACTATAAAATTGTGTATAAATACACAAATGCTACAATAACCGTGCATATATACATGGTTATTGTAGCTCGTGCATTTAGTATTTTAATATTTTTTGATAGTGTTGGGTTTGTGAGTGAGGAAATAATAAAAAATTGTAAAAGAATGAATATTTTATTAAATAGATGTGTAGAATAGATAGACTGATATGAGTATTTTGTAAAAATAGGTGTGTAAAATAAATAAAAAAATAGTTTTTTTGTGCAAAATAGATGAAAAGTTTGCATGAGTTGACGTAGTTGTTCAGTGTGTAAATTTACATGTTGCTACAATATTTATGTAAATATCTATGTTTTAAAAACTAGACCGGACCAACTAATCAGACTGGTTCAACCGGGAACTAGCCTTCAATCTGGTCCAGTTATGGGCAAAAACCAGAAATGACTTAAAAACTGAAAAAATTCAAAACCCGGCTGGTTCAATTGAAAAACCAGAAACCAACGTGGTCGAACCGGTTATGACCGGTTGGGATGAAAATTTAAAACTACACCATTTTTTGACTTTTTCCCAGCCTAAAACTACTTCGTTTTGGAACATTTTGGTCAGTTTTGGGCAAAAAATACTTTTTTGCACTGAGTGGCTGAGTGCTTCTACCTTTTGCGAGATTTTTTTACCAAAAAAAATAAAAAAAAAAGGAGCAGCCACTGCATAGTGACAACATAATGCTCTTCAAGAATTTTTTGACCAAAAGAAAAATAACTACGCTTGTTTCCGTGAGTGAGACTGAGAAGGAGGCGGAGAAGGAGTTTTGTAAGGAGATTTGTGAAGAAGAAATAGAGACGGGGAACATGTGAAGAAATGTGTAGGCTTAGGAAAGTAAAAAAGAGGCATTGGGAAGGTAAAAATTTTAAATGGGTGGATGACCTGAAGAGATGTGTAGGCACTAGGCTTTGGAAAAGTTAAAAAGAGGCCTTGGGATGGTAAAAAGTACAAATGGGTGGATGAGAAAAATTTATGATCTGAATAAAATAAAATAAAATAGAAAGCAAGAGATAAAGACGTAGAATTAAAATTTAAAAATGGTGGAAGATTTACTCAAAAATAAAAAAAAAAAGGTGGAAGAGATAAATCACTCAATCAAACGGTGGAGAAGAAGGGAAGAAAAAAAAAAAAAGGAAAAAGGAAAAAAGGATTAGAATTTAGCTTAGGCAATTGGAAAAGTTCCCTTCTCACGTCGCTTCATCTATAATAGTTATCAATTTGGACAAGAACCTAAAAAGTAAAAACTTTTATTATATTAACGATAATTGTCTTGTAATTTTATTATTTTAATTTTTTTTAAAAGATGTTATATATTGTATTTTTTTAAATGAAATATATTTATTACTATTGGTTTGTTAGTTTTAGTATATTAAAAAATTATTAATTATTTATATAATTTAAATAAATAATAATTAAATTATTAATTATTTACTCATCTTGACTCGGCCTGAACAACTTTTTGCTTTTAACTATTAACACAATGCTTTAGCTTTATTCAAAAATATATATATATATATATATATATGAAAAATGACAATTTTTTTTTTTATGAACTTAGGGTCCATTTGGAATTCGTTTATTTTGTTAAAATTGAAAAAAAATTAATACTAAAAATGTTAGGTTTTTTAGATCCTTGTAAACTAGATTGTTTAACCTAATTAATTAACCAAATGAATACTTAGGTTTGTTATTCAGATCTAGTTTAAAACAATAAAGTCATATCATGTAAAGCAGCGAAAAATAAAGAACACAATAAAAATTTCCATTAGAAAAGAGGGGAAAAAAAGTCTTGCATGCTTGAAGATCAAGTTGTTGGAAACTTGACTCCACAACAGCGGTACATTTCTAAAGCTTGCCTGTGTAGAACTTGTCCATCTATGAAGGACAAGAGAAGAAGGAATGCAAGTTAAAAGCTTCTTAGACATGAAAACTAAAAATTATGTATTTATGTTGATAACTTGGTAACTAGCAAGAGTGAAATCTTTAAAGTATGGTAACGATTAACACCAAAATTCCTACGTCCTAACCATCATGAACATAAAAAAATTAGTTTCAAAGCACAATAATGAGCTATGATGGATCTCAGTCCAGTTGTGGAAGTACTGCAAATTATAAAAACATGTAATCATAGTGCCTAGAAATTAAATGCATAAAGACTAAGATTAAAGAACCAATTTCATGTAGACACTATCAATAAAAAACTTCATAGCCAATAGTCTACGTCTGTAGTAGTTTCTAGGGATGCCAAAACAAGTGAAAATATGAAGATGTCCATTTTGTATAATTTTGAACTTGAGAATCTATACAACCAAGTGACAGTGTGACACTTAATATAGATCATTCAAGACAATAACAGTTTTTCTTTTACAACCTGTATACAAGAAGTCTTTAAAGTCAAATTTGCATAATTACCTCCAAATGCAAGTTAAAAACTCTATCTAGTTTCTTCTTTTTTTCATTTTGGATGCTGTTGCTAACTATCTAAAGCATGCTTTTTTAACAACCTAAGATGAAATATATGCTATCAATTTTTTTCCACAAGCATTTTTCAGTGTGTTGAACATTCATATTTTGGTCAAACACTCAAACAAACAGCTCCACAAGGTTCAAACCTAATAATAATTCACTGAATACAAACTACAAGGATTTAAGCATTTTGATACAATAGAAAAAAAAATGCATGCAATAGAAGACCTGAATGTTAATTAAAACTCATAAAATTCCAAACGTAGAACTAATAATAAGCATAATTCTGCAACCATTACATTTTCCATTACCCAACAAACACAGGCACAAATCCGCTAAATAGATTTGTTGAAGATGAATTTTAGAAAAACTATCTTAGGAAAATAGTTGGCTGGAACAGCGAAGTAGCGTACGTGGTCCAAGAACTGATGATCAAGGGTTAGGAATCAAATTTAGAGACTTCATTATAAAAGCATAAATGAATGCTTTTTCTTTCAGCTTCGCATCTCTGTATCCATCAAAATAATAACACAATAAATTAAGTAATTAGAGAGAACTCAGAAAGCATATAACTGCATTTGACTTTGGACAAATGAAAGACTCCAATTAGGATTCTCTATTCAATAAGAAGTAGTAGCTCATGCATGATCACATCATCTAGCTCATATAGTGCCATAGTCGTTTTCAAAATGAATATTTTTACAATGCTAGTTAAAGGATTAAATTCACCTTTTTCCATTAGTGGTTAGAGTGGAATGTTAGCATTTAAATTCGTGCTAAGCGCCACTTATTGAGAGTACAAGAATAACATTTAAGTGATTGGATACACTATTTCAAATTAACTTAAACTTTTGGAATAAGTGGTAGTTTATCAAATAGAATTGAACCACACGCCCATTAGCTAACACCCTCAAACAACAACTAAACAAGTATGCACCAAATGTCTCATAAATTAATAGCTACCAATATGCTTATAACTTATTCAAACACCATCAGCATCATTATGACTGTTATATAGTTACAAGACCCCAAGGAAGATATTGGGGGTGTATAATTCAAAGCATCTGAGAATTTAACTTCATATACAGCTATCAAAATTGCAAGCTGGGTTGACAGTTCAGTTATCAGTTGTATGAAACAATAGCATATCTTGACGGACTATAAACAAAAAAAGGAATCAAAGTGAAGATGTAGGGAAGAAGTGTAGTGCTAACAGCCCTGACAAGTACTGTCTGCCTCCACATAGGATAGCACGCTTTCATAGTAGCATTATTTAAAAATTTTCTTTAAATAGTGATTTGATTCCAGTTTATAGAAATAGTAAAAAATGACTAATATTTAAGAAGTTGACAAAGTGTAAAGTTGTAATTTTCAATTATGTTTTGTTGACTTTAATTCCTTGTTAAATTTGATTGTAGTCCTTCAATCATTTCTTGTATGTTTGCGGGATTCAATGTAAAAGTTGAGTGTGTGAAATTGGTGAAGAATAGTGAAGAACAAGGCAACTCGCGACTGGCTCGCAAGTCGACAATTTGCGGAAGGTCACGTAAGAAGCATATGCTAGTAGTTGAAGAGTCAAGTGCTAGAAGGTATCTCGCGACTCATCTCGTGACTTGGCCAACTCGATAGATAACCCGCGAGATGTACTGTTAGCCTGTTTTGTGAGCTTTCCTCATTTTTTTACCTACACTATAAAAGCCCACATTACTCACGAAATTATAAGGATAATTTTAGAGAGAAAACCCAATATGAGTGTTGTGAGTTGTTTTGGTGCCTATGGGAAGCATTGAATGAAGTCATTCTTTAGTGGATGCAATTGAAGTTAATTGCGGGATCCAGATTACTAGTAAAGACACGACTCAGTGAAGTTTGTTGGGAGCTAGAACTCGGAGTGTTCAAGTATAATGAGTAGATTAGGCTTGGAAGGTCTTTTTGATATTCTTGTACTCCAACTCTATTCACTAGTAGATCATTTTGGCTTGGAGGGGGCTGCAGAGAGGTTTTTTATGCCGAGTATTTCGGTTTTCCTCTTTGATAACATATCGCGGTGTCATTTTTTATTTGCATCTCTCTTCCCTCAATCCTTGTTGTTTATAAGTACTTGTTAATTATGAATGCCCATGCACTAGGTAGTAGTCCTGATTAATTGTATATTAATTACTATTATTCTGCACTTAGTTGAGTAAAGTAAAAGCACTTATTTTAAAATTGAGGATCTAAACAAGGTTTAGTGTTTTACACTATTGAGCTTTCAATTGATATTAGAGAAGGTACACATAGTTAGATTTGATTATCTTGAGTGATCCTAGACTCCTTTTTGAGATGGACTGATTTCAATACCTTAACGCATCTCCCTTGTTCTATGGATAGGATATGTAAGGATCATATTTGTAAATTAGCATATCCTGAGACAAAACGCACTATATGTGTAATTGAGTATAAGTCTCTAGTTGTTCAAGAATAACGTGAAGATTATAAACAAGCGGTATGATTGAAGACACAAGAATGCTTAAGAAAAATTACATCTGCAGGTCTCGACACCTCCCTCAATACCTATTGATCTATCAAGATTTAATGAACCTTGATACCTACCTTGACACCTCTCGATTAATCAAGCTTGGGGAAAAACTAAATGTTAAGTTATGTTTTCAACCAATGATGACTTAGCCTTCTAGGAATTCGTGCACTAACATTTCAGAGCATATACAAGGTATATTTTACAGCCATCATCATAGTTATAGAAAGACAGAAATAGGGAGATTTGTGCAAAGAAGAAGTCTTCTATAAGATCAAGTCTAATTGAAGATTGGAGCCAATATTGTTATAGGTTAGTAGGTTCTACTGTAGCTAGGTATTCAAGATAGACCAGTAAGGTAAGATTCCTTATACTTGTAATCACTTTTTCTTGTTAGTTGATTCTTCAGGAGCGATGACTTGAAATTCACCCGGTGAGATTTCCCTTCCTAGAGATTTCCCCATCATGATCAAATGGAATTGTCAATATTATATTCCACTGCACTTAATTCATTTTGGCGATTTGATTGTGCCTTAATCTGATTTGCATGTAATATTGACTAATTAATTAACTTGGATAATTGAATTAACTAACTAGAGTCAATTTGTAACCTAACAAAATAAAAAAGGTAGAGAAGAATACATCAAATAGTCTGTTGAAATTTATAGCTAATCCCAAAGTTTTGGGACTACAGCTCTATTTTTTGGGGGGGTAGAAATGTTGAGAGTATAGAAAATATTTGTATTTTCAAAATGTGTGTTTGCTTGTTTGGTAGAAGATGGCAAATGGAAGGATAAAGAGTAAAGGACTATGACTCCTTTATTATTAAAAGTAGAATGATGAAATAGTGGCGGTATTTTTGTACTTTTTATCTCATTACCATTTTCATGGTGGCCCCAAGTGGAAAGCTCCATCCATCTAATTTTCTTTTCTCTCCATTTTCACTCAAACCAAACAATGAAAAATCACATTTTCCTCCTACTTTTCCTTTCCCCATTTTCCATTTCACCCCAACCAAACATAAGCTAACGCTTTGATGCTGTTGTTGTATTATTTAAACATTTTATATTTCCTCCTTATACAACTGAATCCTTTCCTATGTTTGATTACAGCCTAGATTTGTATTTTTAATACATCACCTACCTTAACTGAAACGAGAACCTTCTCCCCTCCCCTCCCCCACCCGCCCCCCCCCCCCCGGGCCCCTTTTTTTCAAAAAAAAAGAAAAAAGAAAAAAAGAAGAGAGAAAAAGAAACAAAAAACAAAGGAAATGCACCCAAAAAAAAAAAAAAACTCCATAACTAAACTTAAAAGTGAATGATTGTAGATACAATAACCAGAAAAATAGTTACCTCGACTTTCGAAAATGCCCAGCATTAAAGTGACATTTTAACAACAGTTGGTTATCATCAGTCTTCCGATCCCTCAGTTTTGCTACAAACTTAGCAGGTTCTGAACACATAACACGTGGATCTGCCACAATGCACCAGGGTTCAAATTGAATGATAGAAGAAGGAATATATGCAATATATATGAGTTATAACGTACATTTTTCTCTGCCGCCAATTAGGCATGCATGTGGGTCAAATTGGTAGACAAGCAATAACCATCCAATGTAATTAAATCCAAACAAAAATTAATTTGACAAAATTGTACCAAGAAAGCATGTCAGAAAGATTAGTGGGCTACCTTATTTGGGAATTTAACCAGCTTGCGTGACCCAACATCTTGAACAGATTATTTTTAGATACTTTGCAGCATGGATTAGAATTTAAACCCATATTATATTTTAGTGCATGCTGTTATGTTGATTTGCTAGAACTAAAAAGATACAAACCTAGTTATAGTTTTCATGCCAAAACTATGTCTACAAACCTACTGGCATCATGAGTGAGGCCAAGGGTTCAAGACTCACTAAAGGGCATGTGTAACTTACCAATAAAAATAAAAAGAAAAATAGAAAAAGCCTATTGACAATGAAGAAATTTAAAATCCACATTATTAAAATAATGGTTATTTGTTCAGAAATAAATATATACTTTTGCTTACAATTGAAGGGCTTCTAACACACATAGGTGTTAAGCATTTAGGCTTACCATTAAAACCAGTTGTTACAAGAATGTTGGGATAATTTTGTGCCTCAACCTGTGTAATATTGTTAAAAGGTCAGATCAGAAAGTAGAATATTGAGAATCTGCAATTATACACAACTCCCAAATCATGTTTAAATGGTGAAAATGATGAACAATCTAGCATCACAATTCAGTGAATACTGGTCAACTATATGTAAAGTAACCACATAGAATTATATGCTTCTCACATTATCAACAGGAGAATATGACTTCATGTAGTGGTAAAACACCTCCTCTTGGGGGTCACCCCATTCCTGCATTAAGAAAAAGTGATCAATTACAAGAAGATTGTCCGCACCAGTACCATGAATTAAATGGAACCAGATCTACATGAAGCACTCACTAAGGGTTCGTTTGGTTGGAGGAGTGGAAAAATAGGAGGATAGAAAATGGTGGGAAGATGGAAAAGTGGGATGATAGAAAAGATTTTAATTTCCCTCTTTTTTATTTGGTTGGGAATGGAAATGTAGAAAGATGGAAAAAGCAAATTTGTATAAATTTACGCATATACTCTTGTTAAAAAATGATGACCAATTAAAATAAAAAAAGGGATAAACAACCAAAAAAAATCAATCACCGGAATTTATTTTTAAAAAAATCATGTCTAGGAAAAAACAATGACATCTAAACAAAAACAAAAGCAAAAAACCAAAAATAAAAAAAAAAAAAAAAAAACAAAAAAACAAAAGAAAGCAAAAGAAAAAAAAAATGAATATGAGCACTGGGCGTGTAGGAAGCCTACCTAGTAAATCAAAAACAAAAAACAAAAAAACACAAAAGAAAGCATGTGTGTGTGTGTGTGTGTGTGAGCACTAGACATGTAGGAAGCCTGCCCAATAAATCAAAAAAAAAAAAAAAAAAGCAACATTCGGGAACAAAGGTAAAGAAAAAAAAAATGAAGAAGAGCAACGTGGACAAAGCCATGTGCAACTACACATAGGCATTTTTGTCCAAAAATGATGTCCAATTTTCCCCTTCAGTTTTCTCTCCATTTTGGAGAGAACTTTTTGGTGGGCCTGAGGAGAAAATACCTGGGTCCTACCATTTATTTTTCTTCCTTCCCACCTAACCAAACACACTCCAAAGAGTTTTTCTTCCTATTTTCTATCCACCCAATTTTATCTCCAAACAAACACACCCTAAGAGTCAATTAAAGTCTTAGAGACAGAGAGGACAAGGGGAGATAATTATATTAGTAGAACCATAAACAATGTAAAGAACCAGTGATCACATATACAAAAGTCTAATTAAAGCATTCCAATATCTCTAGAGGGCATATGAAAATGCAGGACCTCAATTATGGGTGAAGCCTATCTTATATGTATAGCCTCGTATAATGATATAACATGGTCCACAAAACAAGAGACTCATCACATGTAAGGCATTGTTTGTCACACCTCGAACTCAAAAGGGTCCAAAGTATGAGAAAAAAAAATTATCAAGAGAGAAATTGTAGGATATTTTTCTTTTATTTTCTTTTCCACATGATAAGAATAAATAACCATATTGAAATCTCCACATTTATAATCGATAATTAAAAATCATGTACCTTCGTAAAATACATGAATATATTACAAAACTCCAAATGGATTATACAGAGTCACAATCTTTGTCAAGAATGAGCAACCTCGACCATTGACATAGAATCTAGGCCTACCATGCCTAAGGCCAATGAACCTCAAGTGCCCAACCTCCAATGGAATTAATTACGGCCTCATTGAACATAGCAAGATTGACTCACCAATCGTTGATAGCAAAAGTCTCCTAATTTAACATAACGCTCCAATCCCCACCAAATAAAGTAAGTTTCATACCTGGCGTATAGCTAATTGAACTGAAAAACTATAAGAGGGTGGGATGAACTAAAGCCCAATAAGTATCATAATTAATGGAACTGAGGAAAATGAAAGTCTCATGATAAATAGCATTTTTACAAAATATGTTATATCCTAGAAATTTCCAATTGGAATACTATAAAATTATTTTTTTTTTTTAAATAATATGACAAGAATGATCAAAATAATGTACCACCAAGCTTTCCAAAACAACGATGAAAATACAAATTATTCATTGTGAACCCGCTACCAAAGAATCTAAAAGTCTCATTGCACACAATCTGCATTTAATAAGATAACATAAAACATATCATTTCGTAACGAAGGTCGCAAATCTTACATAACAATTATTATTATTATTATTATTATTATTATTATTATTATTATATAAGAATGCATGTAGAAACTTAATTAGGAGATTTTACTTATAATTGTTTATTTGTAATCTTTTTGGGCGAACAATTTTGCAGTTACTACAAAGAAAATAATCTCAATAGATTATCAACAACAAATTGTTTTTCTAATTGGTCCAATTAATCATTCTTAAGCTACAATTGATATGACACTTGCTTTACTTTGCAATGCATTTTCATATGGATGTGTTTTGATTTGGTATATATTTATGAATGTGCTGAGATAAATATTGTATTTAAGAAGAGAGATCATGATCCTATTTTGTATATTTCAAAAGAGATATATTGGTTTGAGATTAAAGATAAGTTGAATTCTTTTTTAATGGTGAGAAAACTTATTTTTATCATTCATTTCTAACTAAAATTATTGGAAACCTCCCCCCCCCCCCTTTTTAATTCTATCACTAGCTTAGCTCATAATATGGGTAGATAAAAATTTTAATATATATATGTGTGTGTGTGTGTGTGTGTGTGTGTAAATCTTGCCCTTTGTTAGTTTGGTAAAGGGTTATAAAAAAAAATAAAAAATAAAAAAAAAACGCTTCTTAATTAATAGTTTAGTACATCTAAATTAAAATTCTCTTATGAAAAAAATGCTTTATTACAGATTATTAATCCTAATATATGATTTTATGAATATTTTAGAAAATAAATTATACATTATATTTTATTACAAAATAATCAGATATTCCTGCGCATCGCACGGGGTTACTGCTAGTTACATACAATTTAGAAGACGATCACACAAAATCTAAACATTTTCAAAGGTTGAGAAAGCAATAACATTAGAATATCACGAGAAAAAGAAACTCACCTCCAACTCCAAAGTGGTCAAGGGAATAGTTGAGTCCAACATTGTAGTCAAAACATCGACAAAAGGTACTTGAGCCACAGCGGCCTTGAATAAATCAGGCCTCATATTAAGAACACCACAAATAAGCAACCCCCCTGCACTTGTCCCATTAATGCTCAATTTTTCCTTTGAACAGTACTTGTTTTCTATTAAGTACTCAGCGCAAGCAATAAAATCGGTGAAAGTATTTTTTTTATTCAAGAACTTCCCATTCTCATACCACTGCCTTCCCATTTCACCACCTCCACGGATGTGAGCTATTGCACAAATAAAACCCCGATCTAATAAACACGGCCATGATGAGTCGAAACTTGGATCAAAGCAATCCTGTTCAGAACAAGAAAATTTGAATTATTGAGAGAGTTCGAATGAAATAACTGAGTACAAATGAAACAAGAAACAGAATAAACGAATGGAAGAACAGTTCATCCAGACCAATTTGCATGAAAATAACTAAAATCTTTAGTCCAATTAATGAACACATCAGCATACAACAAAAATGAAAAAAAAAACAAAAAATGGTCAATTACATACTGCAGACTTCTCAAAAATGTATCAATTGATTGAAGTATTATATTTGATGGCTTAAGATAGATTGACCTCGGTTAATTAATTTAATTACCAAGTTGATTAATTAGGTCAAATTACATATAACTCGTAGAGGCACTAACAAATCACCATATAAATTAAATGCAATATAAAATAATTAAAACGGTGATTTGTTGATAAATGGGAAAAACCTTTTGCAAGACAAAAACCCCACTGAGTGAATTTAAGATCACCACTCATAAGAATCCACTAATCATTTGCACGGATCGTAGTATGTGACTAACTCCAGCAACTTGAATGATAGATGTTGCTTGCAAAGTTCTTCACTTTATAAATAATTAAGATCAGGAAACACTTGGTTACAAAATCCTAAAGCACACAAACATAGTAACTTCTCACAGATTGTATGAGTTTTAGGTCTCTGTTTCCATATATAACGACTTTTAAAATAAGTCTTATATATGACTAGGGTTGTAAGAAAAGAGACCATAATCATTCAAATCATCATAGGCTAGACTTCAGATCTAGAAATTCTAACATCATAGATCTCGATAGATCGAGCTTGTGTCGAGCTTCTCCATTAATCTTTGATGGCAGCATTTGTCGAGCTTGTGGTTAGACTTAATGAAACAGTTTTTCTTCACTTATTTCTTGAATCAATCTTTATGTTTTTAATGATACCACTTGATATGTTTGAACAACATACTTCATGATACATTAACCCAACTTTGATCTACCCAATTACAAGTGAAGTGCATTTTGTCATATGATTAGCCAATTGCGTAGAAATATAACCCTAACAATCCCCCCATTCGGCAACCCGTCACAAAACCACAAGCATAATTATAAGAGAAGTACAAAACAACAATTTCCATAACTATTACAAAAGAGTACATAAGTCTAACTAATACAATGAACTCTTGAAAACTTTTGCAAGAAGAAAGATCATAGCATGAAGGACTTGCAACTTGTCCTAGCTAAAACACTCAAACAAGATCCATCAAGGAATCAAGTGTGAAATATAGACAAGTTATATAAACTAAGAAACATACATACAAAGAGAGAAAAGAAACAACACATGTGAGATAAACTAAGAATCCACTAATCAATAATCAAGCAGTTACAAGCATAAGGAATCTACCACTACCCTGGCCTATTCCAAAATACCAACCTACAGTTGAAACTTTACTCTAATACTCAGTTAGACTTGATCTTGTAGCAGTCTTCTTTCCTTTGTTGCACAAATCTCCAATCTTTAACTAAATCCTTTGCACGAATCCTAGTATGTGACTAACTTCAGCAACTTGAATGATTGTTGTTGGTTGCAAAGTCATTCACTTCATAAATGATGAAGATCAGGAACCATTTGGTTACAAAATCCTAAGGCACACAAACGTAGTAGCTTCTCACACATTGTATGAGTTCTAGGTCTCTATTTCTGTGTATAATGACTTTTAAAATAAGCCTTATATATGACTAGAGTTACAAGAAGAGAAACCCTAGTCATTCAAGTCATCATGGGCTGGATTTCAGATTTGGAAATTTTGAAATCATAGATCTCGATAGACCAAGCTTGTATCGAGCTTCTCCATTAATCTTCGGTAGTATCATTTGTCAAGCTTGTGTCAAGACTTAATGAAATAACTTTTCTTCACTTATTTCTTGAATCAACCTTCATGTCTTTAATGATACCACTTGGTATGTTTGAACAACATACTTCTTGATACATTAAACCCAATTTAGATCTACTCAATTACAAGTGAAGTGCGTTTTGTCAACGGATTAGCCAATTACATAGAAAATATTACCCAACAATTTTATATGATTAGGGAACAATGACCTATTAGACTTGAAATGTTAAATAGAACCCCAAAAAAATGGCCTCTAATTAGGACATTGAAGCATCTGAGGAGACTCCACAAGAATAGACGAAAGGAAGAACATTTCATTTAGACCAATTTGCATGAAAATAACCAAAATGATCAGTCCAATTGATGAACATATCAGCATACAACAAAAATGAAAAAAATGGTTAATTACGTACTATAGAATTCTCAGCAACATATTAATTAACTGATGCATAATTTTCTATGATTAGGGTTTAGTGACCTATTCAACTTGAAATATAAAACAAAACTAAAAAAAATGGCCTCTAATTAGGACATTGAAGCTTTTGAGGATACTCCATAAGAAATAAATGGAAAAAACATTCTCCCATAAGAATGGGTGGAGGGTGAGATAGTAGGCTCAAAATTCATTGGGTACATAAGTAACTCGACTAGGGACAACAAAAATCACAAGAATTTCACAACATTCCCAAATTAGCCAAAAACTTGACACATGAGCTATCAAATAAATTTTAAACTGAAGATTGTGATGGAGGCCATGTGTTAGGTGGTAGGTTAATACCCTAAGAGTCTTGGCCCAATAGTTTTGGTCTTGGAATGAACAAAGTCCTAAATTTGAACCTTCAAGGGTAGGATTAAGGTTATGCTCAAGCCTACTGGCCCTTTACCTACTATACATCTTAGGCATTGGTTCTTCAGTGGGAAAAGGAGCTACTCTCATCACACCCAAGTAGGATTGTCACGGTTGGTAGCCCCCTTTCTCCCTTATTATGCAGCAAAAAAATTACTTCGATATTCAAAAATCTTATTTTGTTAAAATATTAACAGGATCTAGTAGCCTTTTTTCCATAAACAGCAGGGAACCAAAAGCATATAAATCCCCAATAATGCCAATATCCGCAATTAAATGATGAACTCTATTATTACCTCATAAGAACCTTAACCAGTTAGTAGTAATGGAGCTGAACCATTAAGAACACAATTCTTATGATAAACAATTGATATAGGAATCTGAGTGCCATCTGGTGCATTTGCCCATTTTCTTTCAATAGCATAATTTGATTCATCAAAACCCTTCAACACCTAAGCAAGATAGAGGAGAAAATTATATGAATAATGACATACAGATTTCAATGTAATTTGGTAAAAAAATTTGATAAAATTGCATAGTGGAAAAGGATTTAATTAAGCATTAGAAAAGTAGTTATGAAGCATAAACTAATTAAGATATTGTGCAAGAATTCTCCTTTGTTTACTTTATTTCACCAGCAATAATAACTCAAACAGTACATAAAATCCAATTATCAATTACATATATTTGCTACATAATTATAGAAGCACTTTGTGTGGAAGACTGCCCCTTTTGTTTAATGTGAAAATATGGAAGGAGATAATAATTGAACCTTTGACGACAATGTTGGTATTTTGTACCTTTTAGGAGTATTTTGTGTACAGTCCCTGTTTGCATAAAGTATTTCCCTTTCAATTAAAATTTATTACTTACCCAAAAAAACAAAAAGCCCAAATTTATTTAATGAACTTGGCATACTTGCCATACAAGCTATTTTTCAACCAATGTAAGATGAAATCAAGTCCTCTCAAATTTTAGTCTAGATCAATCCAAACTTCAAATGTAAAAAATAATTTAAAAAAAAAAAAATCACAATTCAGGGGGAAAAACATTATACACAGATTTCAGCCCTCTCAAATCAGAATTGTATATGTACTAGTAAAAAAAAAAAAGAAATAGAAATTTGTATGTTCCATTCTTCAAGATTCTTCAATCCCATAAAGTTGGAAAATCCATGAGATAGTGTACGTGAGAGCTTGGCCTTAGGGGTTACTTCAGGGAATAATCAGCCTAATCCAGACTTGGATAAAATGAAGATGTGAGAGGAACAAGAATAGGAAAGGAAGAGGAACGTGCAATACACAATAAGCTGTGGAAAACTCCTTTTGTATGGGGTCAAGAACCATGGTGGAGCAAGGAGGCAGCTGGACTTGTACACGTCACTCTCTAATTGGAGCCTTACGTTCTAAGGAATAGTACATAATGGTACAACACATTGCTGATGTCTGATTGTCCTTAGCCAGATAATGCAGGTGATAGATCAATGAGGAGGCTTCATGTTGCTACTACAGGTCTGTAAGACCGATCAACATGCCAATAGGAATGCTGTGTTATGGTCCTTTGGTTGGTTGGTCGGGTGCTAAGCCAACGAAGTGCTCCTTGCATTCTGCATGGTAGAGCTCTTGAAATGTGCTAGCTTCTTGTCTTTGGGAGTGACAGGGCAGTAATGCATGACTTCATCCTTTGAAGTGTGCCTCTATGATGGACTAACTTTTCTGCCTTGTCTTTCATGCCTTTGAGACGACCATAATACCCTTGAACCCAACCCTTATAACAATACAGATAATATATATATATATATATATATATATATATATATATATATATATATTAATCAGCGGTACAGATAGTTTAGCTAGTTTTGAATAGGAAGTGTATTCTGATATTTTTGGAAATGATAGAGCAGGATTTGTTTTTAAAAAAGAGAAGAGGAAGTAAAGGACATTGAAATATCTTCATTCTAATAGTAACTGGTTTTGTGAGCTTGGTTTCCCTAATAATCTAATGCGGGATGTGGAAGCATAAAAAAGCAGAATACGTCTACTTTTAGAAAACAAGAAACAAAACACGTTTGTTTACGATAGTTCCTTGAATCCAATGGGTCCTTAAATCTACAAAGAAAAATGGTCTAGAATCTACTAGAAAATAGAAAGACAAAAGTCTAAATTTTATTAATTGAATAATTTTTAAACAAAAAAACATTTACAGACTTTGAGCCTATTTAAGAGCTCTGTAAAACTTGACAGGCAAAATAATATATTACAAAATAATTTCTAATTAATACATAACTATAATAAGAACTAATTTTGACCTAAAAAGCATTAAAAGCACCTAAAAACAAAAAATAAATGCCCTAAACCTAAAATGACGAATTTTACATAAAAATACCAAAATTAAATAATTACAAAAATTAAATAGTAGATTTAATCCTACATTATAGTCTGAAAGAGAACACATTTATTAATCTTAATTACTTACACACCTATATATGTGTGTGTGTGTGTTTCTCCAAAAAAAAAAAATTACTTACGTGTGATTTCATTACATCATACTCAAAATTGGTTAGCTCCACAATTCCTTGATGTTTTTCTACAAATATTAAAATCCTACCTTTAAAAACCCATCAGCAAATTTTTTGTATCCTCATTTTAATAAGCTTTTCAAAAATAACCTCACTGATTTTATATATATTTTATGCCATCCTGCCCATTTTAAAATTCTTGGCTTAGTTAATGCTTGAGCAAGTACTAAGGATAATTTTATGAGTGAATAAAATGGAGCAAGCATTTAAATTATGAAGTTAAATCACACATACAGAGGAGTAATTCAAATTTATGATTCAATCTCTCGGTAAGTTGCAACTTTTAATAGAAGTTGCAAGCTCTATAATTTTGCAACACAGAAAGAGAATGCACAAAACACAGAAAAAGAATGCACACGAGCACTCACGTACACACATATATATCCATAGATAGAAATCATACTCCAAAAAAAGATCGGAAAAGACATATATACCAGGTGTTCTAAGCTTGTATATCACAACTCAATGCAGAACACAATGATTTGATTATATAACTTACTGTTGCACTCTTTTTGCGGACCACGTTGCTTGTCTTCATATCAACTTCATACACAAAGGGAGGAGTCTTCAATGTGCTATAGCGAATTTTTAAAAACCTGGAATTAAACTCTGCCTGTAATGGTTGCGCAGAGTATGTAGGATCATCACCAAACGGAACAGTAAAACCACCTTGAGGGCTCTGAACCGGTTCTCCAACATCCGGAAGGCCATAAATAGTTACTTGTGGAAGACCATTCACACGCTCATGTACAACGAGATGATTCTTAAAGAGTTGTATATTCTGAATCTTTACACTGGACAAAATTTGAACTTAATAAGCTTTTAGACCATGGAGCCTGATGCCCTCCAAGAATATTGAGAAAGCAGTAGCACAAAAGATATACATTTCATGCAAAAAATTTCTAAAATAGACACACAGCAAATAAGTTCACAAAATGATAAATTTGGACAACCCTCTGTGTAAGTTGTCGAAAAAAAAAGAGAAAAAAAACCAAAGGCCAATTGTGTTACAAATGTTAAACTTGTAGAATTGGATTATTACCTTTCCCTGTGTGAAAGAACTATAGTTTCAGCTGTTTTATCCCGAGGACAAGCTACAACTTCGGAATTGAAAAACTCATCAGTCCTCCTCAAGATAAAAAAGTGATTCCCGCGATGGCTGACTAAGGTGTCAATGCCTTCTTCACGACATGTGACAACTTTAAGCCCACCTTCAGGCTTTGAAACATCAAGATAGAAGTTGAAACTTGTAGTTCTACTTTCAGAAGTAACAAACAAAAATTCGTTGTCCTCAGAAGCATGAACATGAAGAGAAAACTTATCATCCATTTCATGATAAAGACATTCATCGCTTGCTTGTTTTGTTCTCAAGTTATGTAAATATACCTGTGGGCAAGTACAAAAGTTTAACCGTCTTTTATTAGCCAAGAAAGAGGATTATGTAACTCAAGAGATATTGTTAATTTGTCCTCACCTAGGAAGCATGGATACTCCATTTTTGCTCAAATACCAATATCTGTTATGTATCTATACTGGATACCTCTTAAATAACTTTGCAAGTGAATCTTAGTCCTTTATTTATTTACTTATATTTTAAAAAGTACCAATATGTCTAGGATTCAGCCCGTACATGGTAGAAACCCAAATTTGTGAGGACTTTGATTTATAATTTTATATATTGGTTTAAAGTTGAACACTTATTTAGTTATGTTAGGTTTTAAAGATTTGGGATTAAATGTTTAGAATTTTATTTTGTATGTATTGGCAAACTCTAGTTTGTGTGTTAGACATTACCCAAAGATGTATGTTTTAAGCTTCAAGTTCTACCTTATTGCAGAAAAGAAGAGTCAGAATCTGCCAAGCTAAATCAATCAAATAGGCTCAACCGATCGAAAATCGCAGAAATCAAATTCTTCAAAATTTTAAACAGGCTCAAGTCTGCAAAAACGTGTAGGGTTTTAATCTAACTTGTCCACATATAAAAAGAAAACCCTAGCTTCATTTTGGAGACTTTTGAAAGATTTATGTGTTACTCTTTGTGAGATCAGAGAAGTATTATACATTCAAACTATACAAGTGTTTACCAGAGCAAGATCTACAATCAAGCATTGGTAGAACCTAGTTGCTGCTATAAAAATTAACTATTGAAGGTGATCTGAAACCTTTGAGTGGGATCTCAAAGTCAGATGCATGAGTGCTTGTGTTGTAGTAAATCCAAGAAAAGAAAGAGTCAATAGATTCGGAGTTTGTACGTGGTCGTATCAGTAAGTTACTACTTAATGTAGCAATAGATTAAGGTTAAATCTGATTGTAAAAACTTCAATTCTCTTATAGTGGATTTGTTTTACCTTGAGAATTGCTAGGTCGGATCCTCTCCAGCTTTTTACCTTGAAATGGTTCATTTAATCGGATTCCTTAGGTCATCATATCGTAGTATTATTTACTTTTTCACTGTTGTGCATAATATGATTTATTATGATTTAACCTAGATCTGAATAATTAACCTAAAGAATCACTTAGTTAATATACTAAGTTAATCAATCTAGTTTAAGGAGTCTGGACAAACAAACAAGTTACATTTTTTTTTACTCTTTTGGATCTTGGTGTGTATTTTAAACGTCATTTAATAGTCATGAATTCACTTTATTATTTATTATTTCTCTTAAATTGATACATGCATAACAATATATAAATATGTTTAATAATTTGTAAAAGAAGAAAGAAAGGAGAAGAATTAACCTTATAAGGGCGGCGAGTTTCCTTGTCCATGTCGATGTAAACCAAAGCATTTCCGGCCCATCCAAAACTGCTAGTGACACCCTCAAGAGTTTCCAAAATAGTGTGACCATTATAGATAGTAATATTATAAATCTCATCTCCTTTATTGTCCTTAGCTATCGCCTCCAGTTCACCATAATTAGGCTCCTCCAAACTGAGAGCCATGATGTTGTACTCCGCAGCATTATTGGTCGTCAGACCCCGTCGATGGTAGTAGTAGTTAGGCCTACGCACAGCCGCAAACTCATCATGACAATCCTCTTTGATCACCAAACTTTTCATTTTCTCATATAGATCACGTCTTGTCTCTTTGACATCTATATAAATTAAATTAATTAAGCAAATGAATGAGTAATTAAAATTTAGGAACGATAAATGAAGAAATTACCGAACATCACGTAAAGGGCGTAATGGTTCTCTCTGTAAAGGTGTGATTTGAACTCAGCGCATCCATCTTTAAACCAGTAGTATGAGTCATACCTCACATCTTCGAACTTTTTCAACTCACGATTGTTTTTCTTCGCCTTCGGAGGCTCCTCCATCCTAGCTCACAGTTCCTGGATCCAGTAAAAGAACTCAGCTAAGCAGATTCTTTTTTAACTTCTCTTTTTTTTTTTTTTTTTTTACTTTGTGTTTGAGATTGAAACTCAACTGTTTATTGCCAGATCTGAATCCACGAGTACACAACTGTTTTATTTTTAGACAGTGATGAGGTGACGTGTAATATTAATTTAACTAAAAACCATATCTGAATCTATTGGGTCCTACTCATTGGTCAATTCTCCGCTTCATTCAACAATTCCCAGATAAAATAATTCCCACATGCGAAATGATTCCTTGTTTCAGGAGCTCCACATCAGCTCTTAGTGGGTGTTTCTGAACCCAATAAGAAAGTGACATCTGTCTAAAAGGACAATACGCAAGACCTTATACACCTGAAAAAGACAAATATACCGTTGAAAAATTTTTGCTTAAAAGTAGATATCAAACAACCGCTCAATATTTAGTTCATATAAATCATATTGTTTAGCTGCAAAGAGAAAAAGAGAGAACAGAGAGAAATAGAGAAAAACTAATTATTATTTAGTGAGTTAGCGGTGGCGTTCGGATGGGCTTCTAGAAACGCAAACTAGGAGCTGATGTGGAGTTCATGAAATATCATATATTTAATCACGGCTACCAAATAGGCCTGAATAGCACAACAATTGCTAATTGAATAGCTTGCCCTTTATTTTACTTTGTCGATTGTCCTTTTGTGTATTGCTAATATTTTTATATTTCTTTAACTTCACTTACCCACTACTGTCCACTAATGCGTGATTAAAAATTGAACAATTATATTTAATCACTGCTACCAAATAAGTCTGAATAGCACAACAATTACTAATTGAATAGCTTGCCCTTTATTTTACTTTGTCGATTTGTCCTTTTGTGTATTGCTAATATTTTTATATTTCTTTAACTTTTCTTACCCACTACTACTGTTCACTAACATGTGATTAAAAATTAGACAACTATATTTAATCACTGCTACCAAATAGGCCTGAATAGCACAACAATTACTAAAGATTGATTGAATAGCTTTCCCTTTATTTTTCTTCCTCCTCTCTCTTTTTTTTTTTTTTTTTTTTTTAAGCTGTGTTTTTTTTTTTTTTACTTTTCGGTTACACCAGTAGGTCCAGTGCATTATTTACGAGATCCACAATTCTCACTTTTTAATAACTTTTTTATTAAAAATGTGTCTCACAATACTATTTACATATTTAAAAATTATTTTGTTACAGTGTTTTCAGTTTTCAACTTTCAGTTGTATCCAAATGGAAGCTCTCATCTTTTGGCTTTTGTATAAGCATATGTAATTGTGCTGTTTAGCTCGTCTCATGATTGCTTGAGTGGAGGGTAGATGGGGCTGTGAGGCATGGATTGGGCAATTGGGGTAGTAAAGCTTGACTTCATTCTTATCTTGGTGAATTTTTGTAAAAATTAACAGATTTTTTTTTTTTTTTTTTTTACTTTCAAAAGTATGACAAATAATGACTTACCGCTATTTTATTTGTTTCATTCGATTTTGATTTTAATTTTAATTTTAATTTTCATTACAACACTTACGTCAATGCATGTAAAATAACATATAGTGTTAAATTTAATTTGCACATTTGAGCCAAACAATTATCCATATCAGCCTATAGCAACGGCATCAAATCATGCATAATCTTGCAAAATACAAAAGATAGTCCACTCTATACATTTTGAGCAAATAAACATCCACATCAGTAGGTATAAAATTGTACATAAGTATATAAATACTACAGTAACCGTGCATATATATGCGGTTATTGTAGCTTGTGCACTTAATATTTTAATTTTTTTGGTAGTGTTGGGTTTGTGTGTGAGGAAATAATAAAAAATTGTAAAAGAATAAATATTTTATTGAATAGATATGTAGAATAGATAAACTGATGTGAGTATTTTATAAAAATAAGTGTGTAAAATAGAAAAATTAGTTTTTTTGCTACCATTTTTATGTAAATATACATAATTACTATTTTAATATAAATTTACTTTAATACGTTTTGACCCATATAGACAGAGAGAGATGAGGTGGAACACACTGCCTTGGAAACAATATTTAGTACGTAGAGAATCTTCTCAACAATTTCTACTAATCCTCCCAGCCGTTCATCCAATCTGCCAATGTCTACTGATCCTCCAAGTCAGTGACAAGTATTTGGTGTTAATGTGGATATTCGCCTCACAATTTCGTCTTGTCTCGGCGTGAACAATTTTTTGCTTTAAACTATTGGCGCAATGCTTTAGGTCCATTCGGTGGGAAGAGTGAAAAAATAGGAAGATGAAAAATTATGGTAGGATGAAAAATATTTAGTTTTCTCTCTTGTGTGTTTGGTTGAAGAGGTGAAAAAGTGGGAGGGTGAAAAATTCTTTTATTTGGCTGGAGAGAAAAAGAGAATGATGGAAAATATAATTTATATAAATTAACTATTATACCCTTAATATATAATATGTAAGAAATAAATTTATTTGTACTTATTACATAATATAAAAATTTATCACATCATATATGTAAATTTATATTATTATTTTTATTATTATAATGTAAAAATTATAATAGTGTACATATAAAATAGATCAGGTCACGTTGAAAAAAAAAAAAAAAACAGAAGAGGACGTTGAAAAAAAAAATAGGCGGGAAGAGGGAATTTTTGTAAAAGTGCTTCTATAACACTTTTCTCTCTAGATTTTCCTCTCGCTTTAGGAGGAAAAAAAATGTGGGCCCAAAGAGAAAACTTTCTCCCCGGTTTTCTATCCTTCCTATTTTCCTTCCCAAACGAAACAATGGAAAAAAATATTTTCCACCCTATTTTCCTCTTTCTATTTTCCATCCTCCCTTTTTTCACCCCAAACGAACAAACCCTTTGCTTCATTAAAAAAAAAAATGACAACCTATCAGAAAATACTGTAGATAAAGGTAAAAGATAGCTGAATAATATAGTGATACCCATGAATAGTACCAAAAAGTATAATGGGACCTATGAATAGTAGTCAAAATAAGTTGACAAAATTAATCTTACCAAATAGACACTTAGTCATAATAATAATAATAATAAATCTGATTGAGGGTGATAGCATCTATATCTATTTTGAGGGATAGCAATAAAATGGTCATCCGTATTTGTAAACCGTCCATATTAATGACAAGTATGACGAGCATAGGCGCATTAATTTCAGACAACTTTTAATGACCAAATAATAAATGAGCACAGAGCCATTACTGTCGACCAATGATGTACATTTAATGGACGTTTGGAACGTTTAAGGACTAGGACTAAGTGGTCATTATTGAGCTATAAATCTTCCAGCTATGGTACAACGTCAGAGAGGTCAACAGATTGAGCATTTACTCACACAAAGGCTATATAAAGCTAGGAGAGACAAGAAAGTGATTCATATTGAACACACACACAAATTACTCTAGAGATTGCAGATTCCTAAAGAGTTTAAGCTAATTTAAGCATCAAAGAGTCTTTAGTAGGTCCTAAACCAGTGTCATTATCTGCTTAATGCTTTCTTTGATACAGGATCTCAAGGTCGTCCATCGTACTGACAAGGTGAAATCATGCTTTATCATATACTATATATAATAGCAGATGCCTTTTCTTGTAATTAGGGTCGTACGTGCTGCCATGTAGGAAAATTGCTCATCTAAAATTCTGTCACGTATAAATTAGAAAACAATAAATTATATTGTTTGACAATGCTACAACACCGTTTAAAAGCCTCTCATTATAAATAAAAAAATTAACCGCATAAATTAATTAAAAAAGGGCTTGCTTGCTGTACGGAGAAAGAGAGAGAATAGAGTCTGGTAAAAATACAAACAAAAGGCTTAAGAAAGATAGAGTTGCAAAGAGAGACAAAATTCATACAGTGCCAAGACAGAAATATCTAAGTTCCACCATTAATGTAAGTTTTTCCGCCACTATCCGTTCCCTCGCTACACTCAGGACACTGAAACTGTAGGCACACACAGGAATTGAGATTGAGGAAGAGAAATCTAAGTGCCATTAACTTCGTCAATCAGGCCATTTAACTGCCATCATCAGATCGCCGAAATTTCCGCTGGTAATTTTTCCCCCTTTCTTAGATCTAGGTATGAAATATGACTTAATTGTTGGGTATTTTGGTTGGATAGGTATAGATTTAAATATTTGCTTTGATGTTTTGGAATTTTCAGTTACGGTTTGTATATTTCAAATTTTGATGTTGTTTGTTTTTTTATGGATATGTTTATTTAACTTAGGGAAAGGATGATTTCCTCTATGTGGTGATGGAACATCTGAGAATGAATCCATATTGGGGAAGCTTGATACTGTAGATGTGGCTAAGGTCATATGCATAGTTTTTTTATTTCACCAAATCATGTATTCAAGTTGTATTATGTTAGACGTTAGTTAATATATATATATATATATATATATATATATATATATATATATATATATTGATGGAGTTAGACGTTAATAATTGAGAATTCATAGTCTGATGGTTATACATTATCATTTAAATGATGTTTATAACCATTCACTAAGTCGAAAAAAGTAAAGGTTAACAATACAAGATTTTAAAAGTAATGTACTCATGTTAGTCAATCTATAAGTTCAACTAAAAGGGAGAGGAAAAGAAAGATACCAATGCTAATGATTATGATTTATGACCATGTGCATATGATTATGCTATAGAAAACCCATAAAGAAAATGGAATAATCCAAACTTGAATGGTGACCACGTGAATGAAAATTGGCTTATGTGGGTGAGGTGTAACCAAAAATTGGCTTATGTGGGTGAGGTGTAACCAATGTATATTGAAGACTGAATCATATAATGGATTGAAGGATTTGATTATCAAAGGCGGTACAACCTCAACATCAACACTAAGGGAGAGTGATTGCAGGTATTCTAAACTAATTATTGTTACTTTTTTTTTGGCTTTATATTCTGTGTGTATAAATATAATCAAGCTAAAATATTACTTCCAGATCTTAACACTATTGAATATAAAAAGAAAAGACTACCTCATGGATAATTAGTTGTTGACTTGCTCCTACTACATCTTGATGACAAACATCCAATACCAACAAAAATATATGGGAGAATCTCAGCATTGAAGAAGAAAAATCTTTGAACAGGACCAAGACTAACTTATTACAAAGATTCTTATGATATCACGAATTTTTATCATATCATGATTATGATAGTGGTGGATTTTAACAATAAGTGAAAATTGTAATTCCATACTAACAGAATTTCTTTATAATTCATGAATCTCACATTCTGTACACAGAGCACGGTGCAGTTTTTGGCGTTTTTTGGCAAGGTTAATGTTTTGACGTTGAAAGGTGATGAATTGTATTCTTTGGCATATTGATTGGTGGACTTTTACACTTTTCAACCATCTGGAGAATCTTTCTATAACATATTATACACAATGCTTTATTATAACTTTCGCAAACACAGAGAATACAGAGATAAAGGGGAAGACATATATATGCGGATTCAATGAGAAGAAAAAACAAAACTCAAGAAAATCATGTACCCATAAGCAAGCCATCTGGGACCCATAAACTTTAGGACATGAACATAATTGAGATCACATGGAATGAAACCAAACAGCAGTAGGCAAAAAACTGTCACTCATTAAATCATGGCAGTTTGGCATTATCAATTGTTTGTTCGTTTAGACACCTTAAACCAGATTGTTTAACCTAATATATTAACCAAGTGATTACTTAGATTAATTATTCAAATCTAGGTTAATCACAAATAAATTATATCATGCAAAGATGCGGAAAAGTAAATAACATACGATATGATAACTTAGGAAAACCAATTAAACAAACCGTTTCAAGATAAAAACCTGAGGAGAATTTGATCTAGCTATTCTCAAGGAAAAATAAATCCACTATAAGAGAATTGAAGTTTTTACAAAAGATTTAATCATAAATCTAATACCACCTCCAGTAGTAACTTACTGACACAACCACATGCAAGCTCTGAATTCATGAACTCTTTCTCTTTTTGGATTTACACTAAGACAAGCTCTGAATTCATGAACTCCACATTAGCTCCTAGTTTGTGTTTCTAAGCCCATCCGAACGCTACCGCTAACTCACTAAATAATAATTATAATAATTAGTTTTTTCTCTATTTCTCTATATTCTCTCTTTTTCTCTTTGTAGCTAAACAATCTGATTTATATGAACTAAATATTGAGGGGTTGTTTGATATCTGCTTTTAAGCAACAGTTTTTGGTATTAAATAATAATAATACTTTTGATATGTATTTTTATAGCACTCAAACATATATTTTCGCAACATTAAAAATTGAACAACTATATCTAATCACTGCTACCAGGGCTGAATAGCACAACAATTACTAATGATTAATTGAATAGCCTTCCCTTTATCTTACTTTGTCGATTTGTCCTTTTCTGTATTGTTAATATTTTTATATTTCTTTAACTTCACCTACCCACTGTCCACTAACGCGTGATTAAAAATTGAACAACTGTATTTAATCATTGCTACCAAACATGCCTGAATAGCACAACAATTACTAAAGATTAATTGAATAGCTTTCCCTCTATTTTACTTTGTTGATTTGTCCTTTTGTGTATTGTTAATATTTTTATATTTCTTTAACTTCACCTACCCACTATCCACTGTCCACTGGGATGAAAAGCAGACGCGTTTTGCGTTTTGCGTCTGCATTTCCTACTTCTTCTTTTTTTTTTTTTTTTTTTAAGCTGTGTTTTTTTTTTTAATTTTCTGTCACACTAGTGGCTCCCATTCATTATTTACGCGACCTACAAACCTCACTTTTTAGCAACTTTTTAATTAAAAATAGATCTCACGGTACTATTTATACATTTAAAAATTATCTTGTTACAGTATTTTCAGTTTTTAGCTTTCAGCTGTCTCCGAACAGAAGCTCTCATCTTTTGGCTTTTGTGTAAGTATATGTAATTGTGTTGTTTAGCTCGTCTCATGAGTGCTTGAGTGGAGGGTAGATGGGGCTGTGGGGCATGGATTGGGCAATTGGGGTAGTAAAGCTTGACTTCATTCTTATCTTGGTGAATTTTTGTAAAAATTAACAGTTTTTTTTTTTTTACTTTCAAAAGTATGACAAATAGTGACTTACTGCTATTTTCTTTGTTTCATTCGATTTGATTTTGATTTTAATTTTCATTATAACACTTACGTCAATGTGTGTAAACTAACATATAGTGTTAAATTTAATTTGCACATTTGAGCCAAACAATTATCCATATCAACCTATAGCAACAACATCAAATTGTGCATAATCTTGCAAAATACAAAAAGTAGTCCATTTTACACATTTTGAGCAAAAAAAAAATCTACATCAGTAGGTGTAAAATTGTGCATAAATACACAATATACGGTCACCGTGTATAGATACATGTTTTAATATTTTAATTTTTTGTTTGTAGCGTTGGGTTTGTGAGTGAGGAAATAATAAACAATTGTAAAAGAATGAATATTTTATTGAATAGATATGTAGAATAGATAGACTGATATGAGTATTTTGTAAAAGTAAGTGTATAAAATAGAAAAATTAGTTTTTTTGTGCAAATTAGACGAAAAGTTTGCATGAACTCATCATCATAAGCAGTAGCATTATCAACATTATCCTTGTCTTTAAAAGCCTCTAGAGTACGTGGAGGAGAAGCAACGAAGTCACCCATGACCGCCTGCCGTCATACAATACGACTAATACGGGTGTTCACCTAACACAACTTATCACTAAGAGTGTTGAGGCGAGCATCCATGCGCTGAAGCTACGCCATGATGTCCTTGAGAGCCACGCTGCTCATAGAAGAAGAGGAAGCGAATATGGATGGAGCTGAAGGAGTGGGAGGAGTTGCAAACTCGAATTGCCTCGACCGAATTTGTGCCTCGCTACATTTAACGGTAGCAGCATCTATAGCACCCATAACAGAGAAGTGATCAAAGGCGGGAAAGGGAATAGAAAAATGGCATAAAATCCTCGTGATAGCCGAAGGGAAGATGAGCTTATCACGAGTCGCCGAATCCCTATACACATCTATAATAGAAATAATGAAGTGAGAAGGAAAATCTATACTAAGATGCTCAAGAAGGGAAAGCATAAATCAAGCACGGGGCTCTGTGATAGAGTTATGGTAAGATAGGGGATGAAGAACATAAGTCATAACCATGTTCAAATACCGAGGGCCTTTAGCAAAGCCTAAACAATAAGTGAACTAATGCTCACCCCAATCAGAAGGTCGCTCACAAAAAGAGGATATAAGCTCGTCTTTGGATACGGTCTTAAGACGATCACAACCAGGGTAGTTAGGATGCACTACCCTAGGGACATGAAGTACGTTAAATACAATATCCGGAGTGACCACGATGCGCGTACCTCAAATGCGAGTAACAAAGAGAGGTACTAAATAATCAAATCCATGAATATTAGATTAAAACTCCTGGATCAGCACGGGTGGACATGTGACCAGAACGTCACACAGTGACTCACATTCCCTACTGTGGATGACAATGGGAAGGTCAGTGTTGGAGAGGTCCAACAAGATGACTTGGCGTTCCAAATGAATGCCTCGTCCGGAAAAGTTCTCAAAGAAGTCCGATTTGGCCTTCCCATCACGAAACCGGACATGTGAGGGAGTAGGATCAACAGAAGTGGATGCTCCAGAATGAAGAGGGTTCCAGGATGGAGTAGATTTGTGTTTGGGTTCCATAGAAGAAGACTAACGCAAACAAAAGAGAGAGAGGGAGAAAGAAACAATTAGAAAAGTCCCAAGCAATATAAATATATCAAAATATATTGAAAAAAAGGAACGTATGCATGAGAATGCATGAACATGTGACATGCAATAGAGAAAGCATCATGGGCTCAGTCTAATCCAATCCTACCAGCACACAATCAGATAAAATATATAACACATCTAAATGCATGAAAATATAGTTATAATGCACATGAGATGCAATGCATGAAGTTTTAAGATCAAATCTTCAAAACCCATCCCAAAAATTTGCAAAAACCTCTTTGATTTTGAAAAACCCCAAAATTTTCAAAAATTCCCAAAAAGTTGGGTTAAAAAATCATGAAATGCATGAATATGAGGGATTTAGACTCTTACCAAGTGAAGAAAACTTGATTGAGGTCGAAGAATCCTTGAGGAAGAGGTTTAAGGTAAAGGAGAGAGGTTTTGGGAGGTGAAAAGGCTAGAGAGTTGAGACCATCTACCTTTTTTGGTTGAACAACAAAGTTAGGTTTCATATGTAAGAGATGTGATTTTCATTATAAAGAATAATGATATAGGTCAAATAAGTAATTTACTTATAACACAAACAAAAAAAATATAAATCCTCTCATTTTAAAGTGCATAACAATTTATCATTAATCACAACAATCATCAAATATACTATTTACGAAAAAAAATATACAAATTACATTAGAAAAAGCATTAGATCATAATGTTATAACAAATTAGGATACTACAAACACAAATTATAGCATATTTCATATATATAAATATACTTGGAAAATCATTATATCATAATATTAAGTAGATATGATGTCAGTAAAGAACGCAAAAAAGTTAATTTAATAGTAGGTACATAATGGTTTAATAAAATACATGCTTTTCTAGTTCATTTGCAAATACAGAAAGACAAAGTAATTCACAATGTACGATTTTAGACCCCTGTAAAACTAGATTGTTTAACCTAATTAATTAACCAAGTGAATACTTAGGTTTATTATTCAAATCTAGGTTAAAACAAAACAATCATATCATGCAAAGCAATGAAAATATAAAGAACACGATGATATGATGATCCAAGAAAACCAAACCGGTAAAAAAACTTGGGGAGGATCTAACCTAACTATCTTCAAGGTAAAATAGCAAAACCACTATGAAAGAATTAAAGTTTACACAATATCGACTTAGACCACTAACATCCTATTACTACCTCGAGTAGAAAACTTACTACCACAACCCCATGATAGCTCTAAGTTCACGGACTACTTCTTTCTTTGGCCTTTGCAAAACACAAACACCCACGTTTGTGACTTTGAGATTCCAATCAAAGGTTTAGCAGCACAAACTCTTTTGTTTGTGACTCCAAGACCACCCTTAAAGGTTTAGATCATTAGCACCTTCGATGACTAGAGAAGGCAACGACTTCTATAACTCCAAATCTTGGGATTCTTCAAGTAATAACACCGATAGAAGATATGAGAGAGCTTTTTAGGAACAAAACCCTAAATACAGAAGAGGCACACTCTTCTCTCTCTAAAAAGCCATATAAAAACATGTTTAGGGTTTCCTTTATATACTGGGAGAAGTAGATTTGAAACTCTAATCCTTAATGGGCTTGAATTGCTATTTGGGCTTAATTAAAATTCTGCAGATACAACTTTCGATTGGTCGAGCCTATCTTTCGATCGATCAAACTATAGGCAAATTCTGAAATCTTCTTTCTGCAGCTTGTATGTTCTTGTGCGTTCACGATTTGCCAATTGTTCTAAACTTTTAGGACCTAACACACAATATAATAATAATAATGTATGTATGTATGTATGTATTTCTCTTCATTGCCTAATTATTTCTTTAATATAGTTTCAAAAATAGATATCTTCCATTGTACTAAACTTGAAATTGCATATCCATAAGTTGGTACTTCTCCAAACATTCAACTGCTTCTAGATCTGTGCTAGTAGTAGAGCGGCAAAAAAGATCCAATACCAATTATCTCCCTCATAACAAGCCTATATTAAGTAAATATTTATCCTTGTTCTCTCTCTCTCTCTCTCTCTCTCTCTCCCCCCCCCCTCCCCCCCAAAAAAAGGTAAGTTTTTAGAGCAACCATATTAGTGGTTGTAAAGTCTTGCAAAATACAAAAAGTTACTCAATTTACACATTTTGATAATAAAAAAAAAAAAAAAAACACCCATATCAATAGGTGTAAAATTGTGCAAAAGTGCACAAGTGCTACAGTAACCGTGCATATATGCACGATTATTGTAGCTCTTTTATATATTGTTTTAGTATTAAAAAACGATAGACTGATGGACTGATGTGGGTATTTTGTAAAAGTGATAATGAGTGTTTTGTAAAAAAAAGAATATAAAAATATTATTTATATAAAATATAGTATATAATAGATGGACTGATGTGAGTGTTTTGTAAAAGTGATAGTGTAAAATAGAAAAAGTAGGTTTTTTGTATAAAATAAATAGAATCTTTTAGAAGAACTGATACAGTTGCTCTTATCCTCCCACCCAATTAATGGGTTAAATGGGTAAAGAATTATTGGGTGGCCCAATTAAATGAGCATTAATGAACTGATGGATACTCATCTTATTATTATTATTGTTATTTTCTTAAGTCTAAACCCTAACTATTGATACTGCATTTTGTCCACTCCTAATTTTTGTGAAGTATTTTGATTTTAATCCAAATGACTCTAAGTGGAAATTTTTATCAAAATTATCAAAGATTGAGTAAATGGAATCAATTTAAGTCGATTGTGTGAGATGAGATAATATAGTAGTAATAGTAGGAAAGAGGAGATAAAAGTACTCCTCCTTAGCTTCTCATGGTTAGTCTTTGGTTATAGAGGTGTGATGGCGTTGGGTGAGATGGAAATTACTCAATGATATAGTGATTATGTATCTGTTTGGATACATAAACTCACGTTCACGTTTGGCGTTTTACGTTTCAGTTTTTTTTTTTGGTTCTGCTGGGGGGACAAAGAGCAGGCGTGCACTGTGTGCGCACTGTGCGCGTACTGCGCGCGCACTATTCATGTACTTTTTTAGCAATTTTTTATTAAAAATGGGTCCCGCAATACTATTTACACAATAAAAAATTATTTTGCTACAGTGTTTTTAGTTTCAGTTTTCAATTCAGCAAAAATAAGCTCTATCCAAACGGACCCTATATGTGAGGACTGGGGAGGATATGAATAGTCAAAATTTGATTGTTAGTGAACAAATTCAGAATGATGCTGACAATGAGAAGGTAATTTTGGACACATGTGACAAGTGAGAAGGTAATTAAGAATGATGCTGACAAGTTTTTTTTTTTTAGAAATAATTATGACATGCTACTAACTTCGCAGTTCGAACCCTTTTTTCCTAGACTCTCAAGCATTTGTATCTCTAGCATTATTTGGCACAAATTACATTTATTTACATGTCAGTTGTAATTTTTTTTCTTTTGGGTAAAATTGGTTATATTTTAACCTTCCTGGGAAATAACTACATTCTTACTTATATTACATGGGGCAATAAATGACATTTGTCAATTTAGTTATAAAAAACCTGAAGCCACTTATTACTTAAGTAGAAGACTTAAAGATAGAGAAGAGTAGTTACTAGAATTTAAGAGATTGCTCCCTGTATCTTGTAAAGTAGTTGGTTAGAAATTACTACCTTTCTTGACTATAAAACTAGAACAATCCATTGAGAAGGGACAAACACAATCAAAAATTCATCACCAACACTTTAACAAGTCTACTTTACTTCTTCTAGGAGTAGTGTAATTCTGCCGGTTCATTTACATTTCCCTTGTTGCCTTATACTTTAGAGCAAGCAACAGTAGTGTATTTAGTTATTAAAATGCTTGTATTTTTTTTTTTTTTTTCCCTATGTACCTGTTCTTCAATAAGGCAAATAATTTTCTTTGGTTTCTTGGTTGTTGATTCTATGTACATTAGTTTCATTGTTGTTATTATGTTTTTCCATCTTTGTTTGAATTAAATTCCTATCAATTGAAATATTATTAAATCTGCTGAATTCACTAGAGTCGTAATAAAAAAGTTTTTTAAAAAAAAATACATGAATATTATATTTTTAGATGAGATCAGCTTTGCTCAACTTGATATTTCGCAGACATAAAGAGTATAAGAAAATGGAGTTCGACTGCTAGACTACAAGTCTACAATATTTCTAATATGCATCCACATACACAAGTAACACAACCCAGCAAATAATAACAATAAGTCAATAAGTTACCTTCACGTTCCTGCCCAGCCACTACAGACTCGGTTGACAGGAATATCATCAGTCCAAATGCCTCTTCCCACTTTCTAGTTTGTTAAGCAACTACTTAAGGTTTTACTTGACCGATGAAAACAAAAAATAATATTCAGGTGAAAAAATTCCATCACCATGTAGACTAAGCCAATTGAGGGAATTCCTCACGCACAAAGCTACATTCTGAAATGTAAATTCAATGCAACATGCTGAGACAACATACCCAACTTTATACAATGTTGCAAAAGGACTATCATGCATCCTCCTGCAGGCTACAGTCAGCCTTCCAAATGTAAAGCAAAAAGAGGAAGCAAGATGCTAAACAGCTAAATACAGCTTCCTAGTACTAAATCAAAAAGGTCTTTGCCTGAATGGCTAAGTGAAAAGAGGCAAAGTATCTTCCTGTACAGAGATGTGGCAGATGGAAAGCTTCAAAACAGCTAAAAAAGTTCTGCCAGGGTTGGTAGATATATTCCAGCTCTTGGACCAAAAAGGAAAGAGGACTTTGAAGTTCAAATTTAGTGCTAGATTAGCGTTTGACCTTCCCAGAACAGCGAGTTAATTTCCATTCAGGTTTATTAGACTTCAACTACTTACCCTTGGAGGTGAATTCGTCATCATCAGAATCATCACTTTTATTCCCATACTTTCAACTTCGTTTTTTCTTGGCTCTATCACATATAATTATCTTCCTTTCAACCTTCTGTTCCACAAGCTCAGAATTCTCCTTCGGCCTCCAAATGAAAAGTGACCTAAGAGAAAGTAGCATGGTAAGACTACAAATAGCAATAGAACAGAACAAAAGTAACCTTTCAAATCCAAAGTTGTCTATTTAAGGGGGGGGGGGGGGGGGGGGGGGTGGGGGAAATGAAGAAGCAACAGGAATCAAGAATTTCAACTTCTCTAGATTAATGTAACAAAATAACAGAATTTTCAAATCATTAAAAGGTACTCCAGATCTCAGAAATTAATGTTTGTTAATCAGGAAAAAATATCTCCTACTCCCATCTAGCCAAATTTAATCGCAACATTTAAGCTGGACTTTTCACAAATAGCTATTACACCTGGGATTAGAATTTAAGAAATAACGATATTAATAATAAATAAATAAATAAAAAACAGTACGCAATATGTGCTTTGCATGACAACTCAAAGAAATGCCAATAGTCTATGTAGTTAACTGCATCACTATCACCACTCACCAGTAATCATTTCTTCGTTGGACAGGACAAAAGACAACAGCTTAATGCTTCATCAGCCAAAAAATCAATGTCAAACCAATCTAATTATTAGAACATAATGAAGGAACATAAACAAAGCTTTATCACTTTGCCTTATAAGTTGATGAGGGAATACATTCCTAACCTTGAACTACCAAAGGCCAAAACATCATCAGGTGGATGCAGCTTGTTCACAGGAGTAATAGTTGTGATGTTCGGATCCATGACCTCAGCAACTAGTTGTCCCGTGCTGATGTCTATGAAATCAATGGGATGTAAGGCAGCTCCATTATAATTTTCACTAATGTAACGGCCAATAACTGCAAGGGACTCCGAAGGGTCCTGCACCGAAAAACATCAGTATTTCATAGGAAAAAGAAAAATTCAAAGAGTATATTGTATAATAAGCATATCATAGCTACAATTATATTACCTTTGGATCCCATTATGCTTTAAAAGGAGTCAAATGTCAATTAAAATCATGACTATGCACTATTTCTCGGCTTGGGGAGTCCAAATCACCAAATATAGAATCCCATATACAAAGAGGATTGTCCTGTGATGTGGTAAGGATTTTGCTGCCAGACAGTGGAGAGAAATATGCTGAGTTAACAACTCGTTTGTGTGCAAGGTCATAGAGGGAAAGTCCAGCTTCCATTCGACGCAAATCCCATATACAAGCCTAAGGTGCAGATACCAGTTTATAAGGGCTACTATGATGAGAACAATATTTATAAAGTATTATTGCACAATTGCAGATTTACAAGTAGCAGCAACGATTCATAGAATAAATCTATTTTTATCATCATGGTACATTAAAAATAAAAAAAAATCTAAAAATTCTTTAAAATAAGTAAGAAGCAAAACCAAATTACACCTGGGTACACACAAGGAAACAAACCAACAATAAATAAAAACTCAAAACTAATCACATTAAAACTAAAAGACTCACAAAATGATCATTTCCACAGCTCAAAAGAAGCTCTGGTTGAACAGGATTGCAGTGGAGTCCAACCACCTTGCTACCTTTCTTATGGATCAAAATTGCCTCCCCAATTTTGTTGTTTGAGCGAGTATCCACCCTAAATATGTCAAAAGAGAAATCAAACCTACCTGTGAGTATGCCTGAAGTTCAAAGAAATAAATTATGGGTAAAACTGTATCTGTATCATAGCAAGAGATCTTGAGTTCAATCCCTGTAAGCAATAAATTTCACAGCAGTAAATTGCAAATCGGCTCTAAGAAATAACAATGTACATCATGTAAAAACACTCTAGCATGACCTGTGTAATGGGAAACCCAAAACAAGGACTAGATTATCCTTGCCAACATCTATCAAATAGAAATATACTAAAGCTGAGTAATAAAATAGGATATATTGGGGTTAAATGAGAGAAAATGAGAAAGGAAGAATGAAGGGAGGGAGGGAGGGAGAGAGAGAGAGAAAGTAAGAGATTTAAAAAAAGTTCTAGGGCTATATTAATCAAATCCTCATCTTAGCACATATTTATATTAGGGTTTATGGCATGATTACAACATTTACAAGTCACAACAACCAAGCCTTAGTCCCAAATTTTGGGGTAGGCTATGGATCCTCAAAAATTACTCAGGGTTAGCCAGATAATTACAAGAATACCCTAATGCTAATATAAATTTTATTTTTTGATAGGTACTAATATAAATAACAAGTTAATGAAAAATAACCAGCAACTCTAACAAATAAATAATTAGTCGCCAGTTTTATCATTCATTAACCATAAAGGTGGCCCACCAACAAGGCAATGCAAATGACAAAAGGAAAAAAACCTATCGGATAGCAATGAGTAGCACATACTATTACAAAATAGTACAAATATAAAAATACTTCAAATAACTATTTCAGTAGCAGGCAATGCAGAAAGGTAAATTCTATAAGAAATTTAACATAGATGGCAAAAACTTGTTAAACAAAATGCCAACTGTATCACTTAAGTGTCTTACTATTTAGGTTCACTTTTCATTAAGTGCTTGTATCTGTATATATCTTTTATCAGTCTAGCCATACGACTCTTTATTTTAAGAAAAGCAGTTAAGAAAATACTTACAAGTAGAGAAAACCGAAATTATCAGCAACCAGCACAAGACTTTTCTCTGAGTTGATATCCATGCCATAGAGCATCCTCCAGCTGCTTGGACCCTACAAGCAAACCATATATAATCCATGCCTGATGGCATAATATAACATTAATTGTACAAGTAAAAACAGTCACCCTTTACTTTTCTCTCCTACTCTGTTCCCCACACCACTCAACCTAAAAGAGACCCAAAATCCCACAAAGGGAAGGAAAGGGGTGGAACACCCCCTGCGGCTTCTCTATACTTTTACTATAAAATTTCAGACATTGCCACCACAGATCTTTCCATAGAGTTTAAGACTGAACCATGGTGATGTCATTTTTTTTCCCATCACACTACTACCAAAATAATAATAATAATAATAACTCTAGTATGTAAAGCATTATGAGAAGCATCTGAAATGGTATAGTTTAAACTTAAAATGATTTCAGAAACTAAATCAACACACAAACCAATACCATAGATTCAAACCTGAAGAAAATAAATACTGACTAATGACAGATATATAAAAATCTACTTAATTTAAAACAGAAACTTAAAAAGATATTATTACACAGGGGGTAAAAGAAACTGCTTCAGAGTAAAAAAAAAAATAATCAATGTAACTCTTAGAAAAGATTGTGCTACAGATAGATCAAGTCTCAACAGTTATAAATTTATCATAAATTTTTGAAAATTGAGAAATGTGGTTTTTAGTCACCAGGTCCAATAGCTTAGTTATACAATTGGAAAACAACTCTCACACTTAGGATTAATAAAGCAACATTACAAGTCATAATTAATTAACTCCAAAAAGAAAATGGTGAAAAATATCACCTGCCACGCATCAGTATTGAGATTCATCAGAGATAATGAAATTCCGGTCTCCAAGTCAGTGCAACTAATGGTTCCATCTGAGGATGCAGCATATACTGAATCATCATTTGTAGGATTGAACCTGTAAGTATTCAAATACTGTTTAGCAGTCTGACTTTGATGTACACTATAATATATATATATATATATATATATATATATATAGAGAGAGAGAGAGAGAGAGAGAGAGAGAGAGCCAAGATAATTAACCACATATTATTCACTATGCAAGAGTGAATATTTCCATAGACCATCTTTTCATGAACTTTACCAAAATCCCGAACTCCAACTTGCCCTTTCTTTAACATCAAACCAGAATTCAGAAGAAAGAAAAACAAGTGTCAATGATCACTAAACAATTACTGAATTACAAAACATAAAACTTGAACCAAGCAATGACATATAAAATGCAGGTGAGACTGACCTTATCTCCTGATAAAAGGACGTTATTGCTTGTAGGATGGAACTCCAAGCATGTTATTCGTCTACTATGATATCTGATAACTGCACAAGTCACCTCATCTGGGATTACAAAAGCTGGTTTGATCTGAGAGATGATAGAAAATACATTAAATTCATCGCAGTGAAGATCACATTTCCACCCACTCCTTTCCAATACAATGGTACAGCTCCATGAAGATCCAGAAGGCCAGGCATTGATAAAATTGAAAAAGTTGTATAAACAGCCCAAACGCCAAGAAAGAGAGAAAATGAAATAGTTTAATTGTCAAAATTATTCCAATGGTATGACTATGGCCTAGAAAATTTTATTACTAAAAAAGATCATATATAGAGAATTCTGTTTGTCTAGACCCATAATAGCAAACCTGGAAGCCTCAACTTAAGATAGCCTGACCACGACTTCATGATTCAGATTCCTTATTAAAGTAATGAAATATTAATGACTTTATGACTCATTCCATATTGAATCTATGATAAACATTTAAAGTTACAACCAGGAGACAGAACCCCATCCTCTGGCCAAGAAAAGACGAAACTGTGAGAAGATAGACAGAGTGACAAGACCCATAGTAATGCAACCAACATAAATAGAAGGCAGCAGATATGATCTGACATCTAAAATTTCAAATTTGAAAAATTCAGTATCATTTTTTTAGTCCATCTGCCTTCACCAACAGGAAGGCACCACCAACACTCCATTTTCACCGTTTGGAACCCAAAGTCTTGTAGTCATCCCTCCTTTTGCTTCAATTACAAATTTGTCATATGTAACTTGGAAGATTCATCCCAATGAATAGCACAATCAGATGGAGACCATGCCTAAGTAGAGGCTACTGGTTCAAAACTCCACTTCTAGGAAAAACTTACTTGATAGCCACCCTAAAAATTGTGCTCCTCCCAGGTCCCGTGTTCCAAAATGATAGCTCCCTAATTGACCAAAATTCTATATATATGACATGGAAGAACTTCACTCAGATTAGCTACACATCACGAAACATATGGAACAACAATCCTCACTGTTAATCAAACACCTACCGGCAACTAATCCCACCTGCCAGAGCCAGTTGCCGGGGAGTCCAGGTGCTTTTCACACCTCGCTGAGCAGTTTGTCCTCATGCCCTGGAGGCACCTAAATGACCAAACTTGATATCTAAAGTAGAGTAATAAGTCAAAACACTGTGAATTCCAACATACCTAGAAATTCCTTATCATACAGTAAACCAAACTAGCAATACTAAATGTCTTCACATGCTCCTTAAGAGACAATTTGACATGTAAAAAATATACTTCAATACAACAGATCATACTAAAATAAAACACAGACACAAAAACAGAAGGGGAAATCATAGCTCCCACCCAAGGGAAAAAACCATAGTAAGGTGAAGGATTACCCGAAGAACACCTGGTCTGAACTGGCGCTCAAAGACATATTCCAATGGATTACGGGTATTTCTGCGGGGTGCAGGGATGACCCCATGCTCAGTAGCCACTCGATGCGGGCAAGCCATTGTAGACTAGTGTGACCTTAAATTCACAAAATCCAAACGCCAAAACACATAAATTAACCTCAAAGTAACACAAATTATAAAACTTTTATAATAAAGTCGCACAATATCAAAATCATTATATCATATAAAATGATATTTTACTGGTATATTACCAAGTGTTTTTGTATAGATGTGCATCAGGGCTATCTAACCCACAAAAAATTCCTAATTCCATTAAACCGATTCACGAGGAGACATTGCAATTCAATTAGCAATACCCAGCAAGCAGAATTCTACAAACAAATAAAAAAGTTCGAACTTACCAGGCATTTTGCAGAGAAAGCATGGTTTCATGGGGCAGTCTATATAAGTAGCCCCCTTGAATCCCGCTTCATGACCCACTTTTTTGCAAACCTGAAACATCACCAAAATAAACCATTGAAAATGTTAAGTTTCTTATATTTTGAGTGCAAAGAATAAAAATGATAAAAAAAAAAAAAAAAAAAAAAAAAAAAAAAAAAAAACCATTACATTAAAATTTTTTTTTTTCTAAATTTAGATAAATAAAAAATGAGATAAATGTGATAAACACAAAACATGATAACTGGTTCATTACATTCCATCTGACTAATTTGAAATTTACCATTATAATAACAAGTTAACAGTAAAACTATTATTAATAGTAGCATATGTGCCAATTAGGTAAGGTAACAATGTGGCACAACCATGATTTCTACTGTCAACTTTTATTTACAACAATATGAGATGATTAGATCATACTAAGTTATATTGAGGGTGAGTTTGGTTCAGCTTTTTGAAATTGAGTTTTTTGAAAAAGTTGAGTTTTTAAAAAGTGCAGTATGAAAAAGTGTTTTTGTAAAAAACTAAGTGTTTGGTAAAAGCTGTTAAAAAGTGTTTTTTAAAAAAGCTAAATGTTTGGTTAGCACTTATAAAAGTAGCAGTTTGAGGGATAAATTACTAAAAAGGACAATGTCTATATAAAGAGAATTCTTTGTTTTAATTACCTCCTTTAATGCAAGTTATGAACACAATATTTTCACAAAAATTTCACAATAAAGTCTATATAACAAGTTGTTAATTATAGGAAAAAAAAAAAATGTCACTAGTAGGTCTAGATGAGAACTAATAACAACTTATCATGTAAATTTTATTATGAAATTGTTATTCTAAGGGCACAAATCAAGTTTTGTGTTGAGTCAGACCTCCGGACCAAGCCTATGAGCCCTAAACAATGAATTTATAGAGAGCAGGTTTCTAATCTAGGGCCTTGGGTGGTAGATAACATAAAAGTTCGGTTCAATCACAGAATACATGCGTACTTATCAAATGTTGATGAAATATTACTTCATATATTACTGCCGAGAACAAATGTTTGTGTTTTCTTACAAGTTCTCTCCGTTCTCTCCCCGAAAAAATCCCCCTTCCTGTCTCATCCTCCCTCTCCCTTTATAGGCTTGCCTCCCTTTCTTCTTTCTTCCACATATAGTCTGGATGTTCCTCTTGGATACTTGCCCCATCATATCTTTTTACTAAGATCTCTGGTGGTAAGGGTAAGGTTGAAATCCAGTGTTTAGGCGTCACTTCTTCATTAATGCGGCCAGAGAGGTAGGTAAAATGTTTTCAATGCGGTGGTAGCAGCTTTTTCTTGGATATTTGTCTATCAAATCCCCTTATCTATTGTCCTCGTTCTTTCAGTCATTGCATCCAAGGTCCTTAGTACAGGAGTCTTTGAACCAGCAGGCCACTAATACTGTCCTCGGCAGCACGAGGACAATATCATTCTCGAACGTTATGTCTCGTGGTGTTACACTCATGCATGGCAACTTCCTTTGTCGTGTGGCCTCGTAGGCTGGAGTTATTATGTCCTCGGACCATTTCGTGTTGTTGGGTTGGGCTTTCTTCCTTATAGGAGCCTTTGGACTGGCCCAATACGTAATTTGGGCCCATGGGCACTACAATAGCCCCTCGAAATCCTTATTTCTACTCTGTGGAGAGGAATGAGGGTTTCGATATACGCACACGTAAGGCAATCCGCTTCTGACGCTTCGATCTGTAGGACGCGCTCTAATTAAATGTTGGCAGCTCTATGTTCCCTGTTTCTAACCGCACGATACTCATCTAACGGGTAGGCGTATTTTGAGGAGACAGGCGGGAGGCTTCCCGCTTTACGCCTTTCCACGAAATAAAAACTGCCATTTCAAAGGTCCCTTGTTCATTTCAGAGTCTGTACACCGAATTTAGCCCTTCCTGCAATCTACACGCGTCTCTAGTCTTTTCAGTTCTAAGCCGAGGTGACCTAGTTACTTTAAAGTAAGTTTTCCAATTCTGTTTTCATTATTGTTGTTCATTCTTTCTTGTCATTCTCCTTTTTTTTGTCCTCGGCTGTCTAAACTTCCCTACATTAATATAGCATTCTTTTCTTAGATTTTAGGAAATGGGTAGGTTTGCATCTTTAGTGTATACTCCTCAGAAAATAAAGGAGTTTAAGGTTAAATATGGGATCCCTCGGGAAGTATCCATCAAATACTGTGAGCAAGAAGGGTGGCTCACCGATAGGGACACTGGTGAAGTGGTGATCCCTATGATAGCATTCCTAGAGGGAGGAATGAGAATCCCTATGATGCCCATCACTAGGGATTACCTTAGAACAGCTAGGTTATCTCCCACCCAGTGTGCCCCGAACATGTTTAGGATCTTAGGAGTTGTAGATGTCCTAAATGAAAGATTAGGATTAGGACTCACTCACCACGAGGTGAACTGGGTGTACAATCTCCACCATTTAAAAGGGCATACATACTACCTAAAGTCTAGGCACCCCGAGGTTAGGTTGATCCAATGCCTCCCCCACTCCAACAAGGGTTTAGACAAGGACTTCCTTATATTGTCCGGGGATTGGCATGATGGTCTCCCCAGTCCGACGAGGGAGGGGACACCTGGTAAGTATCTGAGTAGCGCTAGCCCTAATTAACAATAAATTTTCTGTTTTCATTGTTGGTTGCGTTTTTCTTTGATTTGCCTGTGTTAATTTGTTTTTTCGAATATATGTGCAGATCGCCGCGCGCTTACCCGTCGTGCTAACCTCGTCAACTTCGATCGTTTGAACAAGATCTTGAAGGCTGAGGTATTTGTGCACTCAGACGGTCAGCTCCACGCCGCCCACCTCATTCTCGGATACACACCCATCTCCACCGCCTTCCAAGATCCTAAGTGCGTCATCAAAGAGAAGGACCCGCGGCTGCCGAGGATCAGTGTAGCGGTTGAAGGGTTTTTATTGCCTCCTGGCACTCCAGTTCCTCGAGGCGTCCTTATTACTGAGCCTGTGAGGGTTGTACCAGGAGCCTCTCATCTTGCCACGACCTCGGCTCGACCTAAATTGGGTGAAGGTTCCCCTTCCCAGGCAGTCGCAAAGGAAGAGGAAGAAGAAGAAGAAGAAGAAGAAGAAGAAGAAGAAGAAAAAGAGGGAGAAAAAGAAGAAGTTGTTGAGCTTTCGGATTCAGAGGAGGAATTCGAAGCTTTAGATCTGCCTTTTCCGGTCAGGCATCCATCTCCTGTCGTCGGCTCCCCTTCCTTCACGTCCTCAAATGACGACAGGCAACCCTTAATAAGAATGGGAATCCAGCGCAGGCCCAAGCCCAGTCTTAAGGACGTATTAGAAGGGCAAGTTGGAGCACAGGAGCCTCCTAAGGTGCCTCCAGTAAAACCTAAGGACAAGGGCACCGAGAAGGTTCCTTCAATAAGGGTTACCATTCCTCCTCCCTCTCAAGTTCAACATCCCGATCCCCCTGACCATAAAAGAAAAAGGGATCAGCCTAAGGGGAAGGAGATACTCGATGGGAACAAAGACCTCCCTACTAAAGAGACAGAAACGGAGAGGAGAGGCAAGCATGCTCGCCATGCCCACACAAGGTCGGAGAGGCGAATTGACCCTCCAGTAGCATCCCATGCGCCCATTTGGGCTCCCCAAATGTATGTAGACGATCAAGCCATCACTGCTGATGTGTCTATCAGGGGATCCGATGAGGGCACAGCTGCCTGCATCGCTGATGCATTAGAGCAGGCACTTCTATTGCCCGAGGACATGGGCGAACTAAGAAGGATGAGGGATCAAAACATCTTCATGATCCTCAAGAAAGAGTTAGCCATGGTAAGAATTTTGAATTGATTGTTTCTTCGTATCCGTGCTTTTCTTTATTACACTTGTTGTTATTATTTCTTTGTTTGACATTAATTGTTTTCGTATGTTGTATACTAACAATGTTTGCACGCAGGCTGTTTAATCTGCATATAGGGCAGAGGAGATTGCCGCTAACCCATATAAAGCACTAAGGGATGAGGAGGTGAGGCTGGATCAGACCAAGAGGATTTTGGAGCTCAAGGAGAAGAAACTGCAGGAGGTGGCTGTCAGCCTGGGTAAAGCGGAGAGCGAGAGGTCAGGTCTGGAGGCCTAGCTGAAGACCACTACCAGGCAGACCGAGGATCAGAGGTTGCAGCTTAAGTGTGCCAACGAAGACCTCGCCTCGGCCAAGAAACTAGTGGAGGATCTCAAAAAAGACCTCACAAAGTCCGAGGAAGCCAGGCTGGAGGCTCTTAAGGCCAAGGAGGAGGCACTCGTCAAGGCTCAGGAAGCCGAGGCTATGGTTGACAAGGCAGAGCAGAGTGGCTATGAAGTGGGGGTGGCAGAAACCACTGACACCTTCAAAGCTCAAGTGCCAGAGGTCTGTAGGGATTACTGCCTCCAAGTGTGGAAGGAGGCTCTTTCCTAAGCTGGGGTGGATGCTTCCTCTCCTCTGTGGAAGGTAGAGAATGCCTATGTCCCTCCGGCAATCCGAGTAGCCGCTCCTGGTCAAGCCAAGGATGATGTTGCTTCTTCCACAGCTGAGGTGCAGTTGGAAGAAGGTACTGCGAAGGATATTGTAGCCGAGGTTCAACCCGATAATCCTCAACTTCCAATCGCCCCAAAAGAGCTGCCCCTCAACCCGAAGGTTAGCGGTACAATGGAGTTAGTTCTGGCGACCCTGCTCATAAAGCCCAAGGAAATGGTTGGGGGGTCCTCGGCCTCGGTGGTGCCTCCTGCTGATCCGAAAGACCAGATCCAGCCCGAGCCATAATCACTTGTGTCTTAGCTGTTTCCTTTTCTTTTTTGTTGCTTTTGGCTTTGTATTTTTATTTCTTAGTTTCGGTTTTTACTTTCCTTCCTTTGTAACTTAACAATTCGGTTATAAATGTACTGACAAATCTTTCATTTAATGAAAAGAATTTCCAACTTAAACTGCAGTTTTGTGTTATGTTTGGTGTTGGTATCTTATTCCGTTGTTACACGTGTAATATGGCAAGATAACAGTTTGGATTCATGGTATATATTTATAATTTCCTACCACTGGTTAAGTAGGACAAGGGAAATTTGTGCAACTCATATATTTACAAATGCTTTAAGTGATGACTACAGATCCTTGTTCAATTTTGACAACGAGCAAGACACTAAAAAGTAATATATTAACGTGGAATCCATTTATTTAGGACTTGCTCAAGAACTATCTTCATGTTAGCATATTAAAACGATAGGCATCAACATTCCTGATATGTTCCACACTTGAAATGCTAGTGGCTTTAGCATTATACATAACACTTTGTAACTAATAAAAATCATACGGCACCCACACATTGCAGGTACCTACCTGTTTCTAGATAGCGCGTAGGTGCTCTGTAAAGAACCCATGCAACCCAATCCCTGTCTCTGTAACTGCCTTTGGGGTTTCGAAGCAACTTCAATTTTGTTTTACTTTTAAACTAAGGTGGAGGATCCGAGGATCCGGCGTAACCCCGTTTTTACTTTTAAATTAAGGTAGAGGACCTGAAGACCCGGCTTAACCTTATTTTCATTTAGGAATAAGGTAGAGGATCTGAGGATCCGGCTTAACCTCATTTTCAATTTGGTACAAGGTAGAGGATCCGAGGACCCGGCGTAACCTTGTTTTCACTTTCAAAGTAAGGTAGAGGATCTGAGGACCCGGCTTAACCTTATTTTTGTTTTTAAACTGAGGTAGAGGATCCGAGAATCCAGCGTAACCTTGTTTTCACTTTCAAAGTAAGGTAGAGGATCTGAGAACCCGGCTTAATCTTGTTTTCACTTTCAAAGTAAGGTAGAGGATCTGAGGACCTGGCTTAACCTTATTTTTGTTTTTAAACTGAGGTAGAGGATCCGAGGATCCGGTGTAACCTTGTTTTCACTTTCAAAGTAAGGTAGAGGATCCGAGGACCCGGCTTAACCTTGTTTTCACTTCGGAACAAGGCAGAGGATCCGAGGACCCGACGTAACCTTGTTTTCACTTTCAAAGTAAGGTAGAGGATCTGAGGACCCGGCTTAACCTTATTTTATTTTTAAACTGAGGTAGAGGATCCAAGGACCCGGCGTAACCTTGTTTTCAATTTGGAACAAGGTAGAGGATCCGAGGACCTAGCGTAACCTTGTTTTGAATTTGGAACAAGGTAGAGGATCCGAGGACCCGGCGTAACCTTGTTTTCACTTTCAAAGTAAGGTAGAGGATCTGAGAACCCGGCTTAACCTTAATTTCATAGTAGTAATGCGTACAGCACAACAGCGAGAAGATTAAAATGACAAAAGTGCATTTTATTAATAATAATATTGTCTCAAATTACTTACATTTTTGGGGTGGGGCACAACTTTTTCATCTAAGTCTACAAGGTAATAAGCTCCTATTCCAGTTATTGCCGTAATGCGGTACGGTCCTTCCCAGTTAGGTCCAAGCTTTCCCCACGCTGGATTTTTGGTATTACCCACTACTTTCCTCAGCACCAAGTCTCCAAGAGCAAGTGGTCTCGAGTTTACATTCGAATTATATCCCTGCTTCAGCTTTTATTGATAGTGAGCCAAATGGATCATGGCAACTTCTCTCCTTTCCTGAACCAAATCTAGGCCCCTTTCTAGTAGCCTATCATTGCTTTCCGGAGTAAAGGAACTTGTTCTCATTGTTGGAAAACCAGTTTCCAAAGGGATAACAGCCTCGGCGCCATAAGTCATCGAGAATGGCGTCTCTCCCATTGATCGGCGAGGTGTGGTCCGATACGTCCATAGGACATGAGACAATTCCTCCACCCATCTCCCTTTGGCGTCCTCCAGTCTCTTCTTCAGCCCGTTCACTATAACTTTGTTGACAGCCTCGGCCTGCCCATTCCCTTGCGGATAAGCTGGAGTGGAGTACCTGTTGGTTATGCCGAGGTCACAACAATATCGCCTAAACGCCTTGCTATCAAACTGCAAACCATTATCTGAGATGAGAGTACGAGGGACACCAAATTGAGTGACGATATTCTTCCACACGAATTTCTTTACATCGACGTCCCTGATGTTTGTCAGGGGCTCGGCCTCTACCCACTTAATAAAATAGTCAGTGCCTACAACCAAATACCTTTGGTTTCCAGGCGCCTTTGGGAAAGGACCCACGATGTCCAGACCCCACTGTGCAAAAGGCCAGGGGCTCGTTAGGGGGTTGAGCACGCCCCTAGGTTGATGAATGTTTGGGGCAAACCTCTGACACTGATCACATTTCTTCACATAACTTTGAGCTTCTCGTTGCAAGTTGGGCCACCAATACCCTTGTGTTAGGGCTCTGTGAGCCAAAGACCTTCCCCCCGTGTGACTTCCACAGATTCCTTCGTGTAACTCTTCCAAAAGCGGCTCTGTCGCCTCAAGATGTATGCACAACAGGTATGGGCCGGAGAAAGATCGTTTATAGAGTTTATGATCCTCGGCCAACCAGAATTAGGAGGCTTTCCTACGTATTTTGTCCGCTTCGACCCTTTCCTCGGGCAGAACATCATCCTTAAGGAAGGATACAATAGGGTCCATCCAGCTAGGCCCCACCCTGATCTGGTGAACATGGATAACACTTTCGATCATTTTCGAGAGCTTGGGTAAGTCCTCAACTAGGATAATCTGAGGTAGTCCTTGTGCCGATGACGTGGCTAGAGTTGCTAGGGAGTCAGCATGCGCATTACTACTCCTAGGGATATGAGATAAAGTAAAGGATTCGAATTTGCGTTGCGCAACTTTGACTTGACTCAAGTAGTCCTGCATCCTCGGATCTCTGGCCTCCACCTTTCCATCCACTTGACCTACAACAAGTTGCGAATCCGAGAATAGTTGCACGGTCTTTCCCCCCAATTTATGGACCATATCCATTCCTTTTAGCAAAGCCTCATACTCGGCCTCATTATTAGTAGCCGAGAATCCCAGCCTTAAGGACTTTTCCAATGTGAGACCTTCTGGGGTCGTAATTACTAAACCTACCCCGGATCCCCTTTGATTGGCAGCCCCATCAACGTAAACGGTCCAACCTATAATTCCTTTGCATGCGACCATACCAACTGATTTTTCATCAATGTCCCTGTTAATGGCACTATCTTCTATTGTGGGCTCAGCAAATTCTGCAACCAAATCAGCCAATACTTGACCCTTTATTGATGTGCGTGGCATGTATTTTATATCAAAAGAGCCCAAGATGGTTCCCCATTTTGCAATCCTGCTTGTATAATCCGCACTCCGGAGTATAGCTTTGAGGGGAAGCTGAGTCAGAATAACCACCGTATGAGACTGGAAATAATGGGGGAGCTTACGTGTACCATGCACTACGGCCAGGATTGCCTTCTCTAATGGTGGATAACGTACCTCGGCTTCATGCAAGGACTTACTCACATAGTAAACCGGCTTCTGTACATCCCCGTCGACCCTTATCAACACCAAACTAACGGCATGGACTGCGACTGCAATATATGCGAATAGGACTTCGTCAACTTCGGGCCGAGACATAATAGGAGGATGCGAAAGATACTCTTTCAGTTGCTGAAAAGCAACGGCACACTCTTCTGTCCATTCAAACCCTTTCCACTTGTTTAATAATTGGAAAAATGGCTTGCACCGATCAGCAGATCTTTAGATAAATCGGTTGAGGGCAGCGGTCATCCCAGTCAACCTCTGCACTTCCTTTGGATTCCGAGGTAGCTGTAAGTTATTGATAGCCTTGACCTGAGCGGGGTTGACCTCAATTCCTCTATGCGTCACCATGTAACCCAAAAATTTACCAGATCCTACACCAAAGGAACATTTGGATGCGTTGAGGCGTAACTTATGCTTCCTCAGCGTTTGGAAGGTGTCATCGAGGTCTAGTATGTGAGCCGAGATGATCTTACTTTTAACCACCATGTCAACTACGTATACCTCAATCGTCTTTCCTAATTGCAGTTCAAACCTCTGCGTCATCACCTTATAGTGGTAGTTCCCTGTGGGTGTGACAAAAGCTATCTTCTCCTGGTCTTCTGGAGCTAAGGGTATTTGATGGTATCCTTGGAAAGCATCTAAAAAAACTCATCCAAGGATGACTCACAGTAGCATCCACCAATTGGTCTATGCGAGGCATTGAAAATGAGTCCTTAGGACAGGCCTTATTCAAGTCTGTAAAGTCTACACACACTCTCCACTTTCCATTCTTCTTTTTCACTACCACAGTGTGGGCCAACCACTCTGGGTAAAACACCTCCTTGATTGCCCCTGCTTTCTTAAGTTTCAGCACTTCTTCCTTAACGGCGTCGGCGTGCTCTTTAGATGAACGCCGAGGTGGTTGCCTTCGTGGTACTGCGGCCGGACTAACGTTGAAGTGATGACAAATGAACCCCGGATCAACCCCTAGAGCTTCGTAAGCATCCCATGCAAACACATCGATGTTTTGTTTTAAAAACGCAACCAGATCTTCCTTCTCTTGTAGGGGCAGCTGACTTCCTACCTGGAAGAATTTCTCCATATCATCTGCAACAACCACCCTCTCCAAGTCCTCACATCCAGGCTCTTCAACCTCAGCCCCATCTAGTTTGGCCAAGGACGTTAGTTGCTATAAACTTCTCCCAGCCAAAGTCTGGGTTTCTTACTTCGTCTGACACATAATTGCTGCTCTTATGCATTGCCTTGCCACGGACTGACTACCTACTATCTCTTCGACTCCATCTTCATACGGGAACTTCACCTTAACATGTAGAGTTGACGACACGGCTCCTAAGGCATGTAGCCAGGGTCTTGCTACTATGGCTGTATAAGGGGAGTAGGCGTCTACTACAATAAAATCCACATCTACCACTACTGGCCCTGACTGTACAGGTAATCGGATTAACCCCTTCGGAATGACAGCCTTCCCCTCAAAGCTTATCAACGGAGAGTCATAGGCTGTAAGATCTTCGGGCCTCAAATTAAGCCCCTTGAACAGATCCGGGTACATAATATCAGCCCCACTCCCTTGATCAACCATCACTCTCTTTACATCATATCCCCCTATCCTTAGTGTGATGACTAGGGCGTCATCATGCGGTTGAATAGTGCCAAGCTTATCCTCCTCGGAAAATCCCAAAATGGGTGGAGGATTATTCTTAATTCTCTTCGGTTCCAAGCTGAGGTCCTCGGCAGAGGGACGCCATACTGACATTACCCTGGTGGGGCAAGACCCCGTCCTACCTGGTGCGGCAAAAATGACATTAATCGTGCCCAATGGGGGTCTCATAGTGCTGCTGCTTTGATTCACAGAACCAGATTGTGTTCCTTGTTCGTTAGGCCGATCCATGAATTGCCTTAGTTTTCCTTCTTTCACCAGTTGATCCAGGTAAATCCATAAATTCCTGCAGTTTTCCGTGGTATGGCCCTTATCTTGATGATAATTGCAATAGAGGTTCTGATTACGCTTCGTAGGGTCGCCTATCATTCTATTTGGCCACCTAAAGTACGGTTCTCGGCAAATCTTCTCCAACACTTGCTGCACCGGCTCACGAAACACAGCGTTCACTGTCTGGGGTGGGGCCGACCTAGTCTGGCTAGTGAAATCCCTCCGCGGCCATTTGCTATTGTATCTCTCTGCCTTGAAATCCCTACTCTCCTGAGGGACAATCTTCATTTTCCCCTTGCTTTGCTGCTGATCCTCCTCAACCCTCTTATACTCGTCGATACGATCCATAAGCCGACGAACCGTTTTTACCGGCTTCTTGGTCAAGGATTTCCTTAGATCGTGTTCAACTGGAAGGCCGACCTTAAAGGTGTTGACCGCCACCTCATCAAAATCACCATCAATCTCGTTAAATGCTTCCCAGTATCTATCCGAGTAGGTTTTCAACGTCTCGCCCTCTCTCATGGCCATGGATAGTAACGAGTCTAAAGGCCGAGGTACTCTACTGCATGTAACAAAACGAGACCCAAATGCCATTGTAAGTTCCATGTAGGAATCAATAGAGTTCGCTTTTAAGCCGTTGAACCATCTCATCGCAACGGGTCCTAAACTTGAGGGAAAGACTTTACACATGAAGGTTTCATTCTGTGAATAGACTGCCATGCATTGATTAAAATGGCTCACGTGCTCCACTGGGTCTGTTCTGCCATTATAGATGGTGAAGTTTAGCTGCGTGAACCGATGGGGGAGTTTTCCTTTCTCAATACGTCGTGTGAAAGGTGACTTGGAGAGCTGGTGCAGTGCTTTCCCCATGGCGTCACTGCCCGAGCCCCTGGGAAAGGATTTCTTGCTCGCCATATCATGGAGACTTCCTCCTTGGTACGAGAAAGTTTCGCTAGGAGGAGTTCCCGACCTCGGCTTATAGCCTCTGCTTTGGGAGTCATCTGATGAAGGGTCAGATATGGAAGGCGTCCGTTTCCGCTTAGCCCGACGTAACTTTCTCTTCAGCTGGTCAATCTCCCTCTGCATGGCCCTAGTATTTGCCTCACTAGAGCCCCTGCTTCTGCTCTAAGGATGATTACTGGCGGTTCGCCCCGAGTGCACACTGCCTTCTCAATCTCCCATCTGCTCTAACCCTTGGAATGGATCCTCATGCTGAGATCCTAGAGATTCTGCATGGTCTGGATTCAAACCCGTCATCACGTTATCTGCACCAAAACTCAAGAATTCCCACAGACGGCGCCAATTGTAAGGGCACAAATCAAGCTTTGTGTTGAGTTAGACCTCCGGACTAAGCCTATGAGCCCTAAACAATGAATTTATAAAGAGCAGGTTTCTAATCTAGGGTCTTGGGCGGTAGATAACATAAAAGTTCGGTTCAATCACAGAATACACGCGTACTTATCAAATGTGGATGAAATATTACTTCATATATTACTGCTGAGGACAAATGTTTGTGTTTTCTTACAAGTTCTCTTCGTTCTCTCCGTTCTCTCCACGAAAAAATCCCCCTTCCTGTCTCATCCTCCCTCTCCCTTTATAGGTCTGCCTCCCTTTCTTCTTTCTTCCACGTGTAGTCTGGATGTTCCTCTTGGATACTTGTCTCATCATATCTTTTTACTAAGATCTTTGGTAGTGAGGGTAAGGTTGAAATCCAGTGTTCAGGCGTCACTTCTTCATTAATGCGGCCAGAGAGGTAGGTAAAATGTCTTCAATGCGGTGGTAGCAGTTTTTTCTTGGATATTTGTCTATCAAATCCCCTTATCTATTGTCCTCGTTCTTTCAGTCATTGCATCCAAGGTCCTTAGTACGGGAGTCTTTGAACCACCAGGCCACTAATACTGTCCTCGGCAGCATGCTGCCGAGGACAATATCATCCTCGGACGTTATGTCTCGTGGTGTTACGCTCATGCATGTCAACTTCCTTTGTCGTGTGACCTCGTAGGTTGGAGTTATTATGTCCTCGAACCATTTCGTGTTGTTGGGTTGGGCTTTCTTCCTTATAGGAGCCTTTGGACTGGCCCAATACGTAATTTGGGCCCATGGGCACTACAGTTATAAAAATATTTTGTCAATAGTACTATTTTTTTTTTTCTAAAAAAATAGTATTAACTTAAAAAGTTTAGAGATATAATAAAATGTCACAATATTTTCACAATACTAATTTAAAATTAATCTTTGTAAAATAAAATTTTATTAACACTTATCTTTTAAATGAGTTGTTATAGTACCCACAATTTTTTCTCCACCACATACTCTATAACATCACAATTATGAAAAAAAAGTTGTAAAATAATTTATGTTTTACTCTCTATATTTTCTTCAAACATTGCTTTACCCAAACCCAAAAACTCTTTTTTTTTTTTTTTTTTTTTTTTCTCACTTTTTTCTCATCCCCAAGTTCACTTTGTCCTTATTTTCTTCTCTTCCTTTTCTTTTACTTTCCTCCACACAAAGCCACTTCGTCCTCTAGAGCTCTCTTCTTTTACTTTCCTTTTTCTGAGCCCTCTCTGGAGCTCCTTCTCTCTACTCCTTGTCTCCAACACGCAAAGAAGTCTGAGCTCTCTCTCGAGCTCCCTCTCTCTACTCCATGTCTCCAAAGGTTCCACTTATCAAAAACTCTACCGAATTCAAAAGTTTTTTTTTTTTTTTTTTTTTTGAGATTAGATATGTACATAAAAATAAATAAAAAAAAAGTAGAGAAGAGAAGAGGAAGAAGTAGCACCAAAAAAGAAGAAGAGGAAGAAGAAGATGAGATGCCGCAAAACAGCAGCATAAAGGTTTTTTTTTTTTTTTTTTTTTTTTTTTCTGTGGATTTGGGGTTTGATTTTGAGTTGAGTTTGTTTTGAGTTGATTTTGAGTTGGGTTTGGGATGGGTTTTCCAATGGAGTTTGAGTTGATTTTAAGTTGTTTTGTGTTGATCAGATTAGACAAATAATTTTTTTTAAAAAAATACAGAGGAGGAGATGAGGGGTGTGAGTGAGCTTGATGAGAGGCGTTGAAGAAGATGAAGAAAGAATAATGGACAGATTATTGAAGGGTAATTTGGTAATTGCCCAAGATTGTCCAACGGATACATTAGAGCGTGCACAGGCTTTTGGCAAAATGGACCTCCCGAGCTCCATAATGGCTTGAGCGTTTTATGCCTTGGCTCAAAACGCAACTCTTTCCAAAAAGTTGCATTTTATGCCGAACCAAATGGGCTTTGGACTCCAGCTTTCTTCAAAACGTGCGTTTTCATTTCTAAAAGTTGAAATAAACGGGCATTGAATCTAACTATTTGTTAATATTGTAGCAATTTACTATTATCATTTTAAATAATATCTTGAGGAAGCTATTGTTAGATTCCACACACTTTGTTTTTAACTAGTATTAAATATTTTGTAAAAACTAGATGAAATTTAGAGAGTATTTGGATACAGCTTATTTTGCTGAAACTGAAAAATTATTACTAAAAATATTGTAAATAAAGGTAAAAGCTAGTTGAAATAATACAGTGAGGCCCATGAATAGTAGCAAAAATAAGCTGAATAGTAAAATAATTTTAATTTTTAATCCTAACCCAAACGCACACTTACTATCTATACCATAAATTCATGATTTACAATGTTATACCATAAAGATAAAATATATACTATCCATCTCAAATTAGGTCACAATGTCAAGTCTAAATAATTTCAAATCTCAATCTTCAACCAAGATTGATGGCACGATAAAGTCAAACCACGACAAAAAAAATTCGTGCATGAAGCTTTTGATCTTGAGAAAAACAATAATTCTAGAATCACAACTTTTAGCACACCATTTCCTACAGCTATTCTATGTGGTTGATGGTAAGTAATGGGTCTATATGAAAGTAACAACGACCCGTCATAGCCTATCATATAGGATAATTGTAAGAAAATGTGTGGTAAATATTGTGGTCTTATAATAACTAGGAGAAAAATTACTGCAAAAGGTGTTTATTGGTGCACCATTAGCACATTGCCCACGAATTGTTAAGGAAGTTAGGCAATCTCCTTTGGTTCTATTGCCCAAGTACGTGTTGAAGGATAAAGTTTTCTTTCAGCATAATGAAGAAACTTGTTTTATATTGTACGTACTTTCATTGTCATTTCCCACTTGTCTTTGATTGGCAGCCTTCTGAATGAAAATGAGTTACCTATCGGATGGGAGCAGTGTTTCTTGTTCACAGGACACATTAAGAGAGCCTTTCCATGGACTCGAGCCTTTCAAATCACAATCGAGTGGGTTCTGCTTGAAGGAGGGAAATAAGTGTTAGACCATTAACGGTTTAACACCCAGATGTAATTATAATTCGACAATAATCACACATGCAAGTTTTGTAATTATACTATGTGTGAGCTTAGAAATTATTCCACAAATAGGCCTAGTAATAAAGTCGTCTGTAAATTTAGAACTTATGTGGTGTTAATCTTAAGAAGAATGCTTCTAAGGTTCATAAAACAAAAATGAAGAATGGTTCTAAGAAGTTAAGGATCTTGAAGTGAGATTACATGGTAAAAAATATATTGGTGCGGCATCAATACTATACATATCACTAAATAAGCATTAACAAACTGATGTTTTTTAAACACAAATAGCAATAATAATAATAATAATAATTAAGAAATTTATTTATTATGTTATTGATAATATGGCACAAATGAGTAATACTACATACACAAATTATTTTACAACATTTTTACAAAATACTGATGTGACCAACCTCTTATTGATTATCATTTAGACTTACTATTAATATTACTTTTTCATTTACCAATAATCATTTAGTATATCAACAGTTTGTAAAGTTTTTTGTAAAATAATTTGTATTTATAGAATTATTCGACACAAATTGCATTAATTTACATGTCAGTTGTAATTTTTTTTTTTAGGTAAAATTGGTTATAGTTTTAAGCTTAACCTTCCTAGGAAATAACTACATTCTTACTTATATTACATGGGGCAATAAATGATATTTGTCAATTTAGTTATAAAAAACTGAAGCCACTTATCACTCAAGTAGAAGACTTAAAGATAGAGAACAGTAGTTACTAGAATTTAAGAAATTGCTTATTAAAGATTATAAAACTGTCCCCAGTTGTAAAACATGTTCAGGTAACATGTTCAGGTACTATAGATTTAACCTTACATGGTGGGCATAAGTGCATAAACCCCTTTGAGATTAATACCGAAACACAATCAAATTAGTAAGTAAATATATGCATGTCTGCACACATACATAGTTCACTCAACAAGACTACCTACTAACCAATTTGTCATAGATTTTATGTCAATTGCAGTTGTAGGCCTGACAATTTTCTGGCTTTTGCGTAGTTATGCAAGGTTTCCCCACTATTAGTAGTTGAATAAAGTGAGCTTGTTTGTACTTTTAAAAATGAGGAGGAAGGAAAAAATATTTATGGATTTTCAATTATATTAGGGGAGAGGGAGAAGAAAAAGAAGAAGAAGATATTAGATAAGTGAATTATATATCTTTCATTTTAAGTTCATTTCTCTCACTAGCACAATCATTTAGATTTTCAGAAGATGCTTGCAGCTTTATATTTTCTTCAATATCTGAGGATGGGTAATATAAATAGTCAAGATTGGAGATTACCTACCAAATGTCAAAGCATTGAAATTTAATTTTTTTTATCTTGCCTTCAAGACTTCATCATCATGGTCAGTCAATTTCAAACAGCATAAACCATGTTATGGTACCAAGGTTTGACACTGTACGATAATAAAGCTAATTGGATAGTTCTACCTCTTATTTAATGTCTATGCTATGCAAACCATCGACCAATAAATATGTGAAAATGGTAAAAAAAAAAAAAAAACATTATAAACAAGAGCATGAAAAGTATGATAAAACAATTTTTTTTTATTAAAAAAAAAAATTTATAAAGTCTAGGGACTAAATAGTATTTTACCTAAGAAGTGATCAAGTGCAATGCAACATGCTGAAACTAGTTGCAATTATATTAAAAAATCAACAACCGCTATGCTGACTCAAGCGATGAAGCTGGCACATTCAGAAAGGTAATACTAATGATGAAGAGTAAGAGATCAGTAGCCCAAGTCTTAAAAAAAAAAAATACTGCACCAATGCAAACCCCTCTTCACTAGATGAACAACAGTAGCGGTGTGCAATTGAGTTACTCCAATGACTGTAACTTAAATGCTTGACAGATAACTGGTAGACCAAGGTCAAGAGATGCTACATCTTGTCAAATTGCATTTCAGAATCAGTTAGAATTTTGCATCACTCCTCACAGAACTTCACCAATCCCTAATTCAAGAACATTTACCATATGTCCCCCTTTCTTTCTTATGCCTGGTTTAAAACAAAAATAAAAATAAAATGATAGAACTGAAGAATAAAAGTAAATGACATTCTTGCTCGGTCACAATATACAGTGCTTAATAATAATGTTTTTATTTTTATTCATAACACTGACTAACTAAACAATATTGCGCCGATATTGTTGCAAGGGAAAGAGAATTATCTGTGTCCTTTATGAATGTTTACTTAAGATCGTTTTTTAAAGAATTCCACTAATGTTATTTGATGAGCATATTGCATGAGAAGTGGATGTAATACCATAATTCATTTGGTGACCAGAAGTTAAAAAACAGGAGGAAAGATATATTCATGTTGTAGAGCTCCTTCCCCTAAAAGGGATTAGTAAACTCTGATTCCACTTAGAGGGATTATTATGCTCTCAAGAGAACCTCCTGCAAGTATATCTGGCCTCTTTCTCATTATTTGAAACCCCATTAATTCATCTTCTCTGGAAGTTGAGGACTTTGACTGAGATTGCAAATACCACGAAGAAGAGGAGACAAAAGCCAATAAGAACTGCTACTGAAACTCCTACCATCCCAGGACCAAAGCCCAGAGAAGCTTCCAAATATTCTTTCACAGTGCCCTCAAATCCTGCTCCAACAATCTTGGTTTCCACATCACCAAGCTGAGAGGAGATAATACCTCGTAGTGTCCATGAAACTGGGCAGATGTAGTAGAACCAGATCCACCATGGAGGGATACTCTGAAGTAATAAAACCGTAAAACTGGTTAATGAAGAACCCACCCCCCCCCCCCCAAAAAAAAAAAAAAAAAAAAAAAACTTTGAACAGATTTGCAAACTTGAGAAAGAATAGGGGCAGATGGGCTTGAGCACCAAACCTCAAAAACAACAACTACGGATCATTTGGTAATAGCTATGTTTTCTATCATCTACTTCATTTTAGTGGCAGTGGAGTTCATCCCTTCCCTTTTCTGTTTTTACTACTGGTGGGATTTCATGGCTAGTGGGAATAACTTTTTATTTCGATCCAGTAGCTTTTTCGCTTGAAGGGACATTATACTATTGCAGTTTAGGACATGACTTAAACAGAAGGATTATTCATTTTACTAAAGAAATTTTATTTTATAACGTAATTTGTGTTTAATTAATTTCATTAGTTACTGGAGTGTAAACCACATATTCTTGTCAAGTGTTAAATGCACAGATTTCTACATAACAAATGAAGTTTAAAAGTTTTAAATTAAATTATATAAGGGTATAGCCACGTCATCTTATCACATACAAAAGAGTAAGTACAATCATACACAATCAATTCTAATATCTATCTAAAAATCCAACCAAATTGATAGTTTATTGAGATGCTATTATATGTAATAGGATGCATTGAGTTTTAAGTAAAAAAACTGATGTGACAATCTCTATCTTTACCAAATTCAGACTCTAAAGGTTTAGCATCTCAGTATATTATATTTTAATGTTATATAGAGTTCCAGCTATACATGGCCAATCTATTTTCAAAATTAAGATGAAGTGGAGTATCAGTGTGTATGCTCATCTAAGTGGTTTAATTATGATTTCAGTTTGACTTAGGAATTTGATCTTGATTGATTTTTGTTCCACTTGTGTCCATTATTATTTTCAAGTAAATCTCCAGCAGTTTATAAATTTAATTGGCCCAATCCATGAATGAAGCAAGACTTTGTTGCAAGATGTAAAATATATTTACTTACAGGTTTAGGGATGAGAAAACCGGAAAGGACGTTCCATATTGAGTAAAATGCAGAAGAAATGACAGCTGCTAGGTTTTGAGAAGGTGTAAGACCAATAGCCATCATGCCGTAAAAGGTAAAGAATGTGAACGTCAAGAACATGAACAGAAGAAAGAGGAAAAATTTCCCTGCAATACCAGAGAAACGTCCAGTTAAGTAACTGCATTGGCATAAGCTTTATGCACCAACAACATCAGAAAATAATATAATGAACCAGGTGCCATTTTATTTTAATCAAAACAAAGCCAATAAAATTCAGTGGTTATTACATAGAAATTTTATGTACATTTGTATGATATTCTATAAATGACACAAACGAGTTATTCTCATTTGAATGCAGAATCTCAGCAAGCATCTGGAGTTATGAAAAGCCAAGAATAGCTCATCTTAAATATAAGTTTGAAAACCAGATCATTATTAATGATAGGCCATCTATATTGCCTAACAACAATCCATTTTGCTTTTAAGCCCTTCAAATCAAAGGGCTTGTTCTTTATAAGAATCTCTTTAGATGCAACAGTGAAGATGGAATGCCCTTAGATGCAAAATATTCAGGAATTTCACGAACTCATTCTTATATAAATCACTTTAATCAACGTTTAATAATGTCACATTGGCTAAAATAAATCAGAATACTCTCCCCCAAAATGCTCCATAGTAATGAACTGAAAGTAAAAGTAAAAATAGAACAGAAGTAAACAATGAAAGAATCTTACTGGCTGTCCTTTCCAAATTAATCATGAAATATGTGATGATGCCAAATATTATTGTCTGCACAAAAATGTATGGAACCTCCACAAGACCCTGTTATTATTGCAATCAAGATATGTATCAGCAATCTCCACTTCAAAGAAGTATCATTTGCCAAATATTGCAAGTGTAATGAACCTTACTTGGGCTGCTGCATAAGCAATTGGAGAGTACATTCCAGCTGCTCTCTCGCGATAGAATACCGTCCTCTCAATTGAAACAATTGGTTGCACTGAGGATGCGTTGTTAACTCCAAGAAAAAAGCACGCAGAATAAAGAGCTCCCATAACCAATAACAATTCTTGAGTTGTACTCCTAAACAAAATTATATATGTTTAATGGTTTAATATATTTTTCACAACATTGCAACAATCAAAGAGAAATAGCCTAATCAAAATACAGGATTTTGTTAACACAAGACTTTGTCAAAAGAAGAGAAAAAAAAAAAACAATAGGCAGTCGGTTTGAATTTTTTGAAAAAACAAAAAGTTGTTATTCACAATTGCAAATAAGGTATATATTCCATTTCAATGTTTTTGGTTACACGATGAGGTTTCATATTCAAATGCAAGACGGCTGTTACCAAAAATTCTGAAAATTTGCAGATTCCCACCTAACACTTTCCTTATTATATTGTTAAAGATTACTCCAGAAATAAAAAATTTAGCCTATGAACATTATTCATGGTTTCTAAATTATAACTAACTATTTCATCAAGGCTGGCTGATTAATATATATCCTGTTGAAGACAATGCGCATTCACTTTAGCTAAATTTTAGCAAAGGGGTGGGGTGGAGAAAAAAAAAAAATCCTAACAACGAACATAAAAATTTACCTTCTTAAACCAATGTTCCAGAACACTGTTCCAATTAACAATGCACTGATTGCAGTAAAAAATAACCTAATGGCATTGTATTGTGGACTTCTCCAGTATACAAGATTTTGTTTCTGTAGGCAAATCTTAAATTTGGAGAACGTGTCTTGTGAATATGTGGAAGGAAACTTCAACGGTTCTGAGCCAGTAGGTGGCACACTAAAATGTTTGATGGAAGCTTCCATGTCCCTAGAACAAGGATGTAAAAATATCAGTTATGGATATAACATTAAATTGCAAGTAAGCAACAACAAAAGATTAAGATCACCTGTATTGCTCAGAATTTCTGAAAATGTCTGCAAAGTCTTCACCAATTCTTTCTTCAGCAGTAGGTGTAGTCACCTCGAGCATCCAAGTTGCTGGGTTGTAACCACTGCAAATTGGAGGGATTCCATTAATTCCCTGCGCATAAAATGGAAAAATGAGGCAAAATTCGCATAAGCTATAGGCAAACAACACATTATTGTAATTTAATCAGCGCCATGGTTTATATTAAATCATGGAGTTCTAGAAAATCACCAAGTAATTAGACTAAAATTGGAAGGAGGAAATGTGGCAAAATATGGAGTATATTTGTTGGGGACATATTTTGTAGTTGGCATATCCTTTGACAAAACGCACTTTACTTGTATTTGGGTAAATCTAAGTAGGTTCAAGATGATCATTACAAGTGGTTAAATTGAAGACATGAAGATTACTCAAGAACTGCTCAAGAAAAAGTGCAAACTGCAGGTCTCGATACCTCCTCGACAGATTCTCGATCTGTCGAGATTCATTAAAGCTCGACAGATGTCCCGATCGATCGAGCTTACGGGTTTCAGATTATAGCCAGCAACGTTTTTATTCTAAAAGGCTAATTGTTTATGGGTTTGTATAATTTTTATTGGACTAGGAAAACCCAAGGTTTGTGTAAATCTATTTGGAATAGGAGAGCCCATTAAGCTCCTATTTAAAAGGAGATGGAAAAAGAAAAACCTAACCCTAGAGAGCTTCATAAGGTTTTCTTTTTGAAACCCTAGCCTCCTCCTACAGAAGAAAGAGTTCTTGCTGCGTTTCTTGTACGCCTTAGGGTTTTGTAACTAAGCAAAGTCTCTTGCACCAACATTGAAGATCTTATTGGTGTTTCTATATGAAGCTGCTATAAATCAACTACAACAATCAAAGGGTTGCTGTGGAGTTAGTCACGTACTGGGATTCGTGCAAAGGAGTAAGCCGCGTACTGAGATCCGCGCATCACATTGGTTAGTCACGTACTGGGAGCCGTGCATTGAACTGGAGAAATTGTCACTACAGAACAAGTCCAATTGGGTATTGGGGTAAGAGTTCAACTGTAGGTTGGTGAGGTACTGGGATTCCTTACTTGTAACTGCTTGTTGTGATAATAGTGGAGTTTCGGGAGTGGTGACCTTAAATCACCCGGTGGGGTTTTTGCCTTAGGGTTTTCCCCATTCGTGAACAAATCACCGTGTTATTTATTTTCCGCTGCATATTTTAGTTTGGTGATTTGTTTGTGCTGCCACATGATATTATCTGTTAATTTGATTAATTAATAACTGGGCTAATTTAATTAATCTAAATTATCACAAGGGGTCAACGCGTTTGTGGCCTGACAATATTGAACATAAACTTTCCAATGTTAAACTCACAGCTTGGTTAACCAAAAAACTCAAAGAAAATAAGCTAATGACTTACTCATTTTGGTACTAAAAGGTTATACCTAATACAGAAGACTCTTGCTTCTACGGGAAAGAGGTTGTTGGTAAACAGCCCTACCCCAGATTAAAAAAGGCTAATTCCCATACTCAAACTTGTAACACATCGCTTGGATGGAGGGCACTTACCATCACACCAAAGTCCGACCTCATTTGTGTGATTTCCAAAGATGATGAATGAGCAAAGTATATAAATCCCACATAATGTTTATTAGATTTACTCTTGTTGTTTCTTTATTAACTTATTACTTCAGATTAACATAGGGGTATTCATCCCCAAACCTCAAGGAGGGGACTGTTATTTTGTTCAAGGTTTGGGTAAGAAATTTTTATAAAAAGGGAATATTTCATTAATAAAATATAACACTTTGAGAGGGCATGGACTTAACTGTTGCATTTATACAAAGAGCTTTAATTGTCTCACACGCCCTTTATATGCTCTTAATACACATCATGTTAATGTGGACATTCTTGAAAAATGTGGATACCTAGTATGAAAGTATGGACATTGTGTATATAGAGTGCACATTAGGGAGTGTGAAACAATAAAATTCCTTTATATAAACCTCAAGAGGGGGAGTATAATTTCATAAAACCTTGAGGGAGGATGATGGTGTAATTTACACCTTATTTTACTCTCTTCTTCTCTTCCTCACTCTTACCCCAATCTTTCTGATTTTACGACTCAACCTGGTATCAGAATGTGCCAATCCAATCCTAGAAGTGTGCTAACGTCAGCATCCATACAATGATGTTAAACAGTGATGTCTACACTGACATGATTCCCAAGATTCGGCAACCATAGCATCTGAGTCACTGGTCTCCCTTGGTGTTTCGGGTGATTTTTCCCAATTTTTTTGAAACCATTTGATGTGAGTTGTAAATTGTTTTATAATTATAATTATATATATAACATCAATTTTCCAATTTGGTTTTCTGGAGCCATTCCAGTAGCTTTTGTTTACTAGACTTCTCTTTGTTGGAGCCAAAGAGGCTTTATAAGGTGCTAGATGATTGCTGTTTGTTTTTTGTTTAGGTTTTGAGTGGTTCAGCTATTGAGAACTTGAAATTTTGAATTTCTATTGTTGCAATTTTGATTTTTTTCAACTAGTAAGAATCTCCAACTTGTAAAGAAAGAAATTCAAATGGACTAAGCTTAAAAGAGATAAAACAGATATGCAGAAGAGACTATGCTACAACAGGATTTGACATTAATAATAAAATTATACCCTTCTGGAGAGATGTCAAGAGAAGACTGTCATTTAGACCTAAATGTATCATCTTAGATTCCAAATAGTCATATTTCTAATTTACACAAGAGTGAACTGTATAAATTGAGAATTAGTAGCACAGGACGATTAATTGTTACCTGAAAATAGTCTATCATTATCTGTGAGTGCACACCAAGCTTCCCTCCATATATAACTCGGCCCCCTCGTTTCATAAGAAGTAGCTGTGCATTTAACCCAAAAGATTAGACACTTTCAAAGAAACTGGAAAACACACCAAATATAGTTCTCAAAGAAGTCAATTGACTGCAAAACAATAGTTACCTCATCAAATGCTTCAAATATATCAATGCTTGGTTGATGTATAGTGCAGACCACAGTTCTCCCCGTATCAACAGTATTACGGACAGTTCTCATGACAATGGCTGCTGCTCGTGCATCCAGTCCAGATGTAGGTTCATCCATAAAAATAATGGAAGGATTTGCTACAAGTTCCACTGCTATGGTTAAACGTTTTCTCTGCTCTGTCGATAGGCCACTACTACCAGGCAAGCCAACCAAAGCATGTCTTATAGTATCAAGCTCTATTAATCTCATCACTTCTTCAACAAACTCCTGCAATGCATTAGAGTGACATAATTAAATGGAAATATTCCAATAGGATACAAAATCTTAAGCCGCAACTCACATGTTTTTTCTCTTTGCTAACTTCCTTTGGGAGACGAAGAGAAGAAGAAAACCAGAGAGACTCCTCAACTGTCACTTGAGGAGAATGTATATCATTTTGCTCAACATATCCTGATATCCTAGCAAATGTGCGTTGCTCTTTTGGGTAACCTGATATCTTAATATCCCCTTCTATGTATCCACCAGTTTTCCGACCAGCAAGCACATCCATCAAAGTGGTCTTTCCAGCTCCACTTGACCCGACCAAGGCAGTCAGAACACCGGGTGAGAATACACCACTAACATTGGACAAGAGTTGCAACTTCTCTTCTGGTATACCTTTCATTTTCATTTCCTGAGAACCTCAAAAAAAAAACACTTCTTTTAACATAGAAGAAAGTGAACTCCCAATATATTTGGTGGACCAACAAGTCAAGGAAATCAAAACCAACAGAGAAAACACACCTTTGGCATATCAACAAAATAATTGACATTAAGGAAAGTCATTGTTAATGGTTGAAATGGAAGGATCATTCCCTTCTTTTTGCTGTCTTCTTTGGCAGATGGTGGATGAAATTCAGAACCCCCACCACCTACTGCACAAACAGGTAAACATATATAAGACATATATATAAAATATGTCTACGCTACAATCTATTATGAGGAAAAAAATCCAATAAAAGATGCTACAAATTTATAAATTGAATATTATTTATAGAAATTATAAAAACAACTGACCACCATTTAATGCTGAATTCTTTTCTGCTACATTAAGTGGCATCACTGTCTTGGCTTTCCTAAGGGCTGAAATGGCAGAAAGATATGAGAGATAGCATTTACTAGGGATTAAACACATTCATATTAAAAGGAAACAGAGAGAACATTTTTACTTGGATGGAATAGCCTTAGTTAGCAAAAGGAATGGACAAGAACATTATATAAAAAAAAAAATTTCAAACTTACGATTGAGGTAGGTCAAGGCCAAAGTCACTATGTTGCTGAAAAGCAATGCATAAGCTAATAGTACACCAACTCCAATCCAATACCAATAATCTTCAGTAGGTATGCTATGCAAATTGAGAATGTTGTGTCCAACAGTATTGTTCCTAAATGTTGATCTCTGCAAAGAGACAGTTTCCAAAACCAGCAGACAACTTCAGAAGTCATCCACAACATGAAATCTTCAATCAATATCTTCACTTTTCAGTTATGAATACGTGACATTATATGAAGCAGAAGAAAACTGGCAAAAGTGTGTCCCTAATCTCAAAGACCTTACCTCCATCCACCTTGTGGCAGTAAACTCATTGACAGAAATTGCAAGTAGCCCATAGGATAGAGGTGACACCCAAAATCCCCAAATCAACCATGGCTTAATCATTCCTGAATGAAGAACAACCTAGTCACTGAAGATCACAAAAATTTCCTGTCATCAATTATTTTTTTATGAAACCTACCTTTTGGAATGATGAATCCGCCCAACAAGAATACAATTAACAGTGCAGATGATACAAAGGTATTTGCAAGAACAATATCTCGTGAGATAGAGGCCATCATATGGAAAAGACCCAATGCCATTTGGTGTATAGAAAAGAGTATAAGCATATAACGGAAAAACCTGAAACATGTAATGGAAATAACTAGTACAGAAAAGACAATCAAAAAGAAAATCGTCTACTAAAGCAAAAAAGGTGATACCTTCCTGCACTAGGGGCAAAACCAACAGTGAAGTATACAACACATGACCACACAACAGCTTCAATAATAGAGTAAGGTACACGCAGAATCCAGCTTGAGATAGACCATGCCCATGCAGGATGAAAGAAATTATCTCTTTGCTTGTAGAAGACTGGGAGCCGTGTTATCATAAGAGGTGGCTCAGAGAATCCATTAAAAATCATATGCATCAGCCCATAAAACAGGCAAGAGAGATAAAGGTTGCCATTTTGCTCATCTGTGGGGTGTATTCTTGTTCTTAAGAACATTGTGCATGTAATGAATCCAACAAAGGCAACCTTTAACATATGTAACAGATAATATGAGATATAGGGTAAAAAAAAGGACACTGATTTACAGCTACAAGATTTCACAAAGAAAACTGAAATTGCAACCGACAAGATTCTTACGTCCTCTGAAAGTTAACAGTATATTCATCAAATGATTTACAGCTAATGGATGATAAACATTTAGATGTTTCACAAGAAAGACATGCGAATTATTCCCATTTATTGGACTAGATGCACTACATTTGTACACAATTAATGAAACATTTAAATAAAGGAGTGATAAGGTGAATCATACCTGGCATGTCCTAAATATATACAGAAAACGATGTCTGCTGATTAACAGCAGTTCTCGTTCAAAGCAAGCTTTAAAAATCTCAATTCTTGATACAGCATATTTAGTTTTGGACAAAGCCGAAGAATCACTCTTAGATTTATCATATGGAACAGAAATTGAGGACTGCAGCGACCTTCCAAATCTGGAATTTTTAAAGGCCTCTGCAATCTCTGGAACAGAAATGAAAACGTATGGTTTTGAAGAATTGGCCCAGTACTGAGCTTGGTCGTTTCTAGAGGTCACCTGGAAATGAAACATGTTAGACTATCATTTAGGAAACATCAAACAATTTGATTGTCCTTAAGAATATACCTCTTGAAGAAAATCAGCAACCCCCTTCCGTGGTGGTAGTTGAAAACCTAATGACTCAAAGAATTCTAACACTTCTGCTCGAGGGCCTTGATACACAACATATCCTTCTGATAATAGAATCAGATCATCAAACAGTTCAAATGTCTCAGGTGCAGGCTGAAGAAGAGCCATTAGTACAGTAGCCTCCATTAGATGGACAAAATTCTGAATGCATTTAACAATTTGGTATGTGGTAGAGCTATCAAGTCCAGTAGATATTTCATCCATAAATAGAGCCTTTCTTGGCCCAACAATCATTTCTCCTGTATAAGAACAAGACCAACCACATATTATTTAACGTTTCAACTCTCACAATTCAAACATGTGCACATCACTTAACAAAGCCTTCAGTTTTACAAATTCCTTTTTGCTAAACAAGAACTTAAAAAATTAGATTAGCAATGAAAAATTTTCCGAAGATTTAATATAACATTGAATGACTTGTTTGCACTTTAATGGATATTATGCTTCATTCTCACAGCTTTGAAGACAGAATTTTGAGTCCCACTCCTTATAAAGATTGGAAGCTTCCAGTGAAAGTGATGTTAAGAACAGAGGTATGTTCTGCTACTACCAGAGAGAGAGAGAGAGAGAGAGAGAGAGAGAGAGAGAGACCTGTGGTAACTCTTTTTCTTTGGCCACCTGAGATGCCTCGGAGCATATCATTACCAACCAGTGTTTCCGAACATACATCAAGACCAAGCACTTTCAAGATGTAATCTGTTGAAACACTCTGCTTTTTACCGCCAAGTGATGATGCCTGTGCAGTTAAAACATTAAATCAGGATAAAACTAAACACGTGCACATTTCATCCATAAACAATAAGAAAATTGTGCTCATGCAGAAGCATGGTATGTAGCAGGTTTAAGATAACAACCTTCATAAATGCATCAATCTCAGGACTTGGCCGTATGTTCCTTTCCTTCTCTAAACGGGCCAGTTCTTTCATATAGCCTATAAGTACTCTCAAAATATATTTTAAATTAGGTATTCAGTACATAACAAATGGTTGAATCATGAATTACAAAGGGATTTTTTTTTTTTTTTTTAAATTAATTTAGAATTAATTTTACATAAATTGCAAATAATAAATTAAACCGAACAAACCTGCAAACCCTTCACTTGCACCTTGACATCTGGCAGCAAAATCCAAGGTTTCTCGTACAGTAAGCTCTGCAATATGATTATCTGTTTGGCTGATGTATGCAGAAGTTCTTTGAACGTAAAAGTCATCCAGCTTGTGGCCATTATATGTAATGCTACCACTTTTCTGAAAACAAAATATCACTTAAGTATAGAAAGGTCCGGTTACTAGCATTAAACGAATATTTTAATTAAAGAAGACTATCCTTAATGCCTTCACAAGAATTTTTATACACACAGTTGATAAAGACTGTAAGCTAATCAAACTTATCTTGAATTTCCCAGTACATATTCAATATGGCTGAATTCAAAATAAATAAATTAATAAATTAATTAAAATTAAAAAAAAAAGAAAAAAGAAAAGAAAATTCCATCACAATTTATTAGAGAATAATTTTTTTTTTTTTTTTTAATGTTTCTTGAATAAAATTTCATACCTAGGGCACAAAGTTGTTGCTTATGTGAGGTTTGACTGAGATGATTGGTAGACAATCGTACTCCCTTTTTACGGATAATTTAATTAATTGTTCAAATTCTGCCAATTTCTTGGACTCACTAACACAGGCTAAATATCATAAATGACCGATTTATCCATTTGAAGCCGCAGGGCTCTTTGGTAATAAAAGACGGCTAAGCTAAAGCCCAACGAAAGTATTGATATTACTACTATGGATCAATTCAAGAAGGATTTCAAATTTCAAGTTTAAAATTCCTACTGTAATTGATTTTATAAAATTCCAAAAGAATTTAATGATGTGGTAGAAAAGGAAATCTTGTTATCCCTTAATGCTTTTGAATGTGATTAAAGAGTTGGGTGCTTCAAGTTTGAAAGTTTTTATATTTCAGGATTATTTATTTATTTTTTAACCAGCAAAGTCCAATTAAAGAGTTATTTTATGGGTCCAATTAAAGAGTTTTTTTTTTTTTTTCCCGCCTATTCAAGAGTTATTTTATGGGTCCATGTGTGAAGTCCAATTAAAGTAAAATTCGTGTGGTTTTAAAGGTCTAGGTGTGAGTCTTTTAATGTTTTTTTTTTTTTTTTTTTTTTTTTTTTTTTTTTAAAATTCTGGACTTTTATTTTACTTGTTATGGACCTTATGGTTACTTTTGTAGGCAGAGGAAAATATTCAAATTAAATTATTCTTGCAAATAAAGAGCTTTTTTAATAGTTTAATTGATCTATAATTTTCTAGGATACCCTAAGTATTTTAGATTTTATTTTCTTTGGGTCCAAATTTGGATTTCATTAGGTTTTTAGTTATTAGTCAAATTAGGAGTTCTAATACTACTAGGACAAAACTCAATGTATTCAAAGGAGAAGTATTTGATTAAATAAAACTATTGTGTGTTATTTTTTCCTTTTCTCTTCTTCTTGCCTTGTTCAAATGTGTTGTTTATACCGCCCTTGAACACCAGAAAACCTCTCTTTTTTTCTTTTTCCTTATAATCCCAAATTAAGTTCTTTCTTTTACCTATCTAAACCCTAAAACATCATATACTTTCTTTTGCCAAATCGTCATCAGATAACTCATCAAACTACCTTTTAATTCCTAATATAGCTCCATAACCTTTTCTTCAACAATTTAAAGTCTTATTTCCACACATCCTTCTGACCAACCCACCACAACCACAAAAGAAAAATTCCCCCATTTTTCTAAAATCCTGTTTCCAAAATCAAGCTGGTCTCCCATAATCCATCTTGAGTTTGAAAAGGGCTATTAGAGTAATTATACTATAGGCTTCTCAAGGCCAAGCCCACTACATGTTTGATTTGCACTCTGTTGCTACCCAAAATTTTAAAAGAGATCTAAGCCCAAAGTAAATGACCCTAAGAAGGCACAATAAAACCCACGGGCAAACAAAGAAACCCATGATTGGGTGCTAAAGTCCACTAATGGGTATTAAGGACTATGAAGTATAAAAGGTGCATTTGGCCCCAAAAAAAAAAACAAAAGCAGACTAATGGCCGAGAATGCCCACAGTAGGTATAAAAGAGCACACGCATAAAATTGATCAAACTTGAAAGGAGCCCAAGAAGAAAGAGACAAAAGGAAGAAAGGATAATGGGGTTTCGTTCTATGGAAGCAAGCATCAAAGTGAGCTCTAAGATTAGAAAAGATAACGACCTATCATAAGAAGAACCCAAATTTCAAAAGGAGATCAAAGGGGATATTGTTCAATGGAAAAAGAAGCTCTAAGATTGGAGTGTAAAAACCCCCCAAGCAAAAAATCAGCATTATCCCAATTGCTATTGCTATTTATTTTTAGCAACTATGAACAGTTGGTTGTCATATATATACCCATTATCCAACCATACTGTGTAGAGAAAAAAGCCTACTGGTATAAGATAGGGTAGTTGGAAGGTCACATTGATTCTAAGTCCCAAATCCCACAATATTAGAGGATTTATGCTTAAAAGATAAGATTGTGAAAGTTGAGGCCCAAGGCTTTGTGACCCATCTCTCGTGGACAACTTGCAATGGTTATGTGGCAATAACAACTAACGTGTTAACGTTGTTGAGTATTGTTTTTTATCCTGCCAGTTGTTTTGGATTTGTTGTTTGTGCAGAAGTTGATTCGTTAGTGTTAGAGGCATACTAGTCCAATACTATAGGTCCAAGCTCAATTTTACTTTGTGTGCAAGTCAAGTCTTGTCCTTGCGCTACAAATTTATTAATCATAATTAGTGTATGATTACTCTAAGGTTATGCCTACTATATATAACCAGTTTGGATTCATTGTAATACAGAATATGTACTATTCCCATATATTAAAAATTTATCATTATGTGGTATACCTGTATTACTATTTTATACTGTCACTTCTGCATCTATTTTGTAGAATGGACCATCTTCTGAGGTAGAACCAAACCCAACTCCTCCCATTATTATTTTGTACTTGAAAATGCCCAAGTTCTACAAATAGAATTTGGGCTTGACCAATTGCCCAAAAAAAAAAAAAAAACCTTTATCACATTGTTGTTTTTTTATGTTAGGTTCTCAAGATTTAGAATTAGATGTTCACAATCATATTTTGTATGTGTTGGCAAACCTATAACAAAATATGTTTAGTCTATGTGTTAGACAATGCTCAAAGGTGTATGTTTCAAACTTCAAGTTCAAGCTGACTACAATAAAGAGGAATCAGAATCTACCAAGCTCAATCGATTGAGGATTAGGCCCAATCGATCGAGAATTGCAGAAAAAGAATTTTCGCAGAATTTTAAATTAGGCCAAAGCCTGTGAAAACGTTTAAGATTTCAATCTAACTTGTCCACATATAAAAAGGAAACCCTAACTACGTTTTTCAGAATTTTTGGAAGACTTGTGTGTTACTTTTTGTGAGATTTGAGATGTTTTGCATCTACCGGAGCAAGATTTACAATCAAGCGGTGGTAGAATCTAGTTGCTGCTACAAAGATTAACAACTGACGGTGATCTGAAACCTTTGAGTGGGATCTCAAAACCACAAGCGTGGATGCTTGTGTTGTAGCAAATCTAAGGAGAGAAGGAGTCTGTGGATTCAGAACTTACACGTGGTCGAGTTAGTAAGTTACTATTAGAAGTAGCGATAAATTTAGAGTTAAATCATTTGTAAAAACTTCAATTTTCTTATAATGGATTTGTTTTACCTTGAAGATTGTTAGGTCAAATCCTTCCCAGATTTTTACCTTGAAATTGTTCGTTTTATTGGTTTTTCTAAGTCATCATATCGTGGTGTTGTTTACTTTCTGCTACTTTGCATGATATGATTTATTATTGTTTAACCTAGATTTGAATAATTAATCTAAATAATCACTTGGCAAATATATTAAGTTAAAAAATCTGGTTTAAGGGATCTAAACAGAACAAACACTTTAGTTAGCGTAAAACTGTCATTGTTTGTATTATACTCCTACTATTTACGTGTCTATATAAACATGCATCTCTTGTATAGTTATAAACACAGTTTAATATACAATACAATTATTTTGTAAGTGGTTATAGAATAGTAATCTCTATAAGTGTGACGTATTCGTGGATATTGTTACACCATGTGGGCAAGTGCGCGCTAACCTTTAAGTTGCTACCAAGTTTTCCTGCAAGAGCCAAAAGCAAGGTGGATTTGCCACAACCTGGAGGTCCTAAAAGCAAAGTCATCCTACAATGTGGGAAGAATCAGTTTGTTTGGTCAGTTCAAACAAAACACATGAAAGAAATGAATTCTAAAAAAAGTATTAAGGTTTGTCCAACAGAACGTGACACTCATTTGAAAAGTTCTCTAATATCTACCATCCTTTCCTTTTTGATCTAAATATCTCAACCTTTTAGAAACAATAAAAAATAATAGAAATAGCTCAAAATTATTATACTTCTAACATTATCCGTATTAGCTGTTTCTATATAATAATTTGAGTTTAAACTATAAGATTTCTTTTCTTCTCCATTGGAAATCTACTGATATGACACTAGTGATCAACAAAATCTGTTTCCGATTAACATAAGTGGAACATTTAAAAGTGCTTTTATTACTTATAACACATGAGAACAAACCATTTTTTATGCTAGATTCAATCTTATTTCTTTGTTTAATTTTATGTATTTAGGTTCATTACAGATTATTGAGAATATAGTCTACTGCCTATACATTTGCATCTACCCTTTTATGTGTATATATATATTAAAACAAGTAAAGAGCATTGACTACTATCAAGGTATAAATAATTGCTTATGTAGCTCAATTGACACCATCTATGAATTTTATTGCCTGTGTTTATATATATAAACATTAACACTAACAATTATAAAATTCAGGAACAAATATTACATGTAAACCAAATTATGGTACATAATGTTGTTAATGTTCAGTAATAAATTAGCCTCTACTGCAAGTACCAAAATAATATCTTCTAGAAGAGGAAAATAAAGTTTTTTTTTTTTTTTCTTCATATACTTCATATTTAGAAATTTTTACACAAGAAGAACCTTCACTATAGTAATAACTAGTCACTAACCCGTGCGATGTATGGAATAGTTAAATAAAAATTAAAAGTACTTATTTTACTTAAAGGTTTATGACTTAACTTTAAAAAAATGTATAACTTGAAAATAAATGAAAGTAAATAATTTTTTGTTCAATATAATGATTTAGAAAAATTCTTTTTCTTTCTTATCATTGATTCCATATAACACTTTCCGGTGCGGGCTATTATTTGGTGATAACTTCACATACTACCTAACCGCAATTAAATCTACCATCCACCACCAATCTAATCTATGTTATCTTGATAGTAAATTTATAAATTGCATTATCATATTTTAGAGCTTGTCACATCATTATTATTATCTATATGTAATATAAAACCAAAATTTTTTACTTTTTGAGAGACTTACGTTAGAATTAGGATTAAAAAAAAATAATTATAATTTTTTTTTAATTAGACCTCATGTTAGATTTTTTTTTTTTTTTTTTTAAGGACTCACTTTAGGTTTTAAAAAAAAAAGACTCAAGTACCAAAAAAAAAAAAAAAATCCTTTAAGATTAAGGAAAAAAGAGAAACTCCTGTTAGGACCCTCTCATTATTTAGTTTTAAAAAAGACCACACGTTAGATTTTTTTTTTTTTTTTATAAAGTAAAATGATGATATGAAAAAATGAATGAATTTTAGAGGATTTGGTTTTATATATAAATTACCTTCCCGGTTTTACTTCGCCACTGATATTGTTCAAGATTGTTAAAGAATGTCTCTCTTGTTGAAATATCCTTAACCTGGTTAGGATACGCTGCATTCAAAAAAGAAAATCAATTATAAATCTGAAGCCGAAAGATTATGTAAATGCATAAAAATATGGAAAATCAAAATAATACAGTATTAATTAAGAATGATAATCTTAATGAACCTCAATCGCGTCACGATAAGAGTTAATCAGAGTAGGCAAAGTTCTTGAACCGCTTTGAACATTAGCCACAACTTTCAAGTTCTCGTATCTCACTTCGATCTTCGGCAACACCAATCCAACTCTTTTGATATGATTAAAAAAAAAAAAAATACAGAATTAATATAATCGTTGAAAAGAAAACACGAACTAACTAATTAACGAAGTTCAGATTCTCTACGTTCTTATAAGATTTTCTTGGATCCAGATTTCTGCTCTTGAAAATCTCAAATCTCACATGCAATTCCAAAACGTTTCTGTACTTTTGAGTGTTTTGTGTTTAGTACAGTGCATCGAATTCGAAGCTAATGCTTTGCTGGCTTGTACTTGATATCTTCTTAATCTTAATGGAATTACTTACTTATCATAAGAGAAACGAAAGCACATAGAGATTTTGTTCGTACCTATCGAGGCGTTCTTTAATGGCAGAAAGCAACTGATAGTTATATTGTTCGTTCGTGGCGAGGGCACGATTCACAACGAGTTCACGTTTAGAGCGAGAGAGTTTCCGTACATCGATCATTTCATCTCCGCCAGAATTGGACCTCCTCAACAGCGCCATGTACATCCGCTTCATCGACGGCAATCTCTCTATTGCCGCCCACCGTAGCTCCCCCTCATCCTCCGCCACCGACTCTGCGTTCGAAGGTCGTTTCATTAGCACCTCGTTCGTTCCTTCAATCTCTAGTTCAAAGTATGATGCCGCCATGGCTTTCGTCTCTCTTAATATATCTCTCTTTGAGAGAGGTATTTGAATTTTGAATGAACACGGAATGTGATCGGATTTGTTATTCTTTCGTTTGGTTAAATGAATCACAACAGTTTTGCTTAGTCCTATTCTTTCGTCTCTTAATACTCCTCTCTTAAAAACCTTAATGAGTCATTTCTTAATCACACGGAATACTCCTCTCCTAATACTTTTTTTAGAATTCATTTCTTTCATGTGTTTTGCATGAACGGAACAAACAAACTGATTCGTCCCACATTGTAGAATGACGTTGCTTTTAGGAGCTCCAGGTTGCGGCAAATCCGCCTTGCTTTGCTTTTGGCTCTTGCGCGCGGGAGGAACTTGATAGCAGCTTAAAGGTTAGTACTTGCCCACGAGGTGTGTGCTTAATCAAAACCTAAGCAGGAGTGAATTGAAACTCTATCTCTTTAATAAGTTTTACTTAAACTGGAATTCAAACTTAAATGTTGATAACTTATATAAAAACAAAAATACTGACAAGACTAAAAAAAATCAAAGAAATAAAGCGACTCACATTGAAAATAGGACTAAAGAAAAAAAAAAAAAAAAAAAAAAGACTCACGTTGAAAATAAGACTAAAGAGAAAAAAAAGACTCACGTTGAAAATAAGACTAAAGAGAAAAAAAGACTCACGTTGAAAAAAAAAAAAAAAAGATGTGTAAAAAAAAAGAAAAAAAAGACTCACATTAGATTAAGAAAAAGAGAGAAAGAAAGAGAGAGTCCTTCCCCTCCTCAAAGTCCTAACAATTACCACCTCAAAACCCTAAACATAACTTCACCTTAGGATGCCAAAAAGAAAAGAAAAGAGAGACTAACGTAAAAAAAAAAAAAAAAAAATAAATAAATAAATAAAATAGAAGAAGAAGAAGAAAAAGTTAGGATTAAGGGGAAAAAAAAAGAGAGGGACTCTTGTTAGGAGTCTTTTTCCCCCTCAAAACCTTATCAATTACCACCTTAAAACCCCAAACTTAACTTCAATTTAGGATTAAAAAGGAAAAAAAAAAAAAGGACTAATGTAAAAATAAATATATAAAGCATCTCTATTTTTTTTGGAGAAAAATCAAAACTGCAACCTATGTCTTCTAGTCTAGGGAATAATAAATTTTTATTTGGTATGTTATATATAAATTTGTTGAATTTGGTTTGGTTTTGAAGTAGAATATGAAGATTTTATAAATTTTGAAGTTTTAAGTATTGGGGTTTTTGGTATTTATGTGTCAGTAGGTTAATCTTAATTTTTTACCTTAAATGTTTTTTATTTAGATTCATGTGATTTTGTGTTTTCTTATTAAAAGTTATGATTTTTGGTTGATTAATTATTTGTTTGGATTCAACATAAAAGATAATGGAATTAGGTATAATAATTTTGATATTGTTCCATATTTTTAATTGTCTTTATTGTTATTACTACGATAAAATTATATTACTACTCAAATTTGAAACTTGGTGCGTCTTCCTCATATCATGGTCTTGTTTTGAGTGTGTGTGTGTATATAACTATTGGGAGCTTTGCTTTATTAATTTAAGAATTGTAAATTACTTAATTTGTAGGTTTCGATAACTATACACTTGTAACTCAATAATGTTCAATGTTAGATAACACTTCTAAACTATGAAAAAGTATAGAAGTTAAATATTTTTTTTCAGAGTCAATAGTTTTTTCGTGCATCGTACAGGTTAGCGACTAATTATTATTATTATTATTATTTTTATGTGAAAACAAGATGAAATTTTATCCTAACTGTTTCTTTCTTATCTATTCTATACTATCTATTAGATGATTTCCCTCTTTAGACTAAAATTTTTGGTGGTTGAGAAATATTCTACACCTTAATTTTTTAGGTGGCTTGATAAAAAAAATGAAATAATTAATTTTTTATCTCCATATATACTTTATGTTATCTCTATACAATGTAGAATAGTCTAAATAGAACTATTATAAACACTATTCTCGAGACTATTTTACAACTCAATAGTTTTTAACTTGCTCATAAACATGGATTTTCAAATTAAATTGTATCATTATTAAAAAATAACAACTAATATTTATCAGCTAACATCCAAATCTTATAAGACTTCTTATGGGTTATGGTTGTTGTTGTTGCATCGTCAAACTATCTCAAGCACCATGCCAGTAACAAACCGTGTGTTTATTTGAATATCCAATTAACTTATCACCAATAAAATTGTAACCTATTTAAAACATGAAAATTGCTATATATATAAGAGGATTCCCTTCTTTCAACTAGACTTTTTATACTATTATTTAAGGGGCTTCTCTTATTTGGATTCCTCAATTTTGATGCCTAAAATACTCTCGTCATTCTCACTTACAAGTTTTCAACTAATGGGGATAAATATATAAATTAAAACTCCTACACTTTAAGACCCACAAACTTACGTACACTGCCAATTTCTATCTCATTTTCTATCTCTCATTCTTCTTCAGATTGAAAACATTTAGTTTAGCTCTACATCCTCCATTATTTTTCTTCAGATTGAAGGCATTTACTGTCAGAAGCTCCAACAACTTTTCAAGTTCTATCTTTTGCATAAGGATACCGGTAAAGGCTCTTTCTTTTTATTTTGGCCTAGAATTAAACACAAACTCCTTTTTTGGTTTTTTTGTGTGGAATTTACGGTATTTTTATTAAGGGAATTAAGATACTTGGATGAGAATTAAGATTGATAGGCTTTGCATTTATGTGTGTAGGTATTGGATAAGATTCGATTTGAGAGCCTCACAGACAAAATCAACAAGACTCTCTATTTATGTGTGAAGGTACTTATATATTATGCTTTTCTATTTTGGTTCAAGAACTTAATATTTAATGTGATTTTAGATTGCTAACACTTTTTCTGGTTTTTAGGTTATAGATTTGGTGAACAATTTGGGTTCAATTGCAAGGTCGGGGCCAAGGAATTTATGGAGGCATTGCAGGCCAGAGTGGATGTGAGCATGATTGGTCAATTTGGTGTTAGGTTTTAAGGGAATTAAGTTGCTTGGAGTGGAAATTTACGCAACTTTTTTTTAATGTAATTTACGATGCTTTTTTTAGAGGGTGTTATTATATATTTGATGTATCATGTTAATGGTTACCCAATTTAAACCTCACATGAAGTGGTTGTTATCTAAGAAATTGTTGTAAAAAAATTTCTTTTGTAACATAAATTATATTTATCATTTGTATAATTCTATGTGAAATTTAATTTACATTTTTTCATAATTGTTAATTTACTACTCCATAAAAAATGTTACATATCTTTTCTCAATTTTAAGAGTAGTTAATATCTTTGAAATTTAAACTCTTTTTAAATTTTGTTATGGATGTGTTGTAAGTAGCTAACTATTATGATTAAAACACTACATTTTAAGATTAAAATTGATCATTTTACCGTAAAATAAATATATTTGAAATTTAAACTCTTTTTCACTTTTGTTATGAATATGTAGTAAGTGGCTAACTTTTAGAATTAAATAGTACATGTTATCTACAAACGTGTACATGTTTTTAAACTCAAAGGCTCTTTTATTTTTTAGGTGAGGGTTAATTTAGAGCATTTATTATAATTTGGGATTATTACATTTTTCAATCATTAAAAAAAAAAAAAAAACCTAAGGGTGTGATAAGTATTATGTGTGATGAAATAATTTTTCATCACACCTTAGGTTTTTTTTTTTTTTTTTTTTGTGATTAGAAAATGTAGTAATCCCAAATTATAATAAATACTCTAAATTAACTCTTACTAAAAAATAGAAGAGCCTCTAAGCATGTGCATGAGCACATGCTCAAAGGCTAGTATGTAGTTCAAAAATACCCCCATTAATGAAGAGTAATTTCATTTAGAAATAAGGCCATAAATGTCAAATAACAAATTTCATTTTGAAAAAAGAAATTTATGATTTTTTTCCTTTCACATTCAAAAAAGAAATTACAGTTACTGCTTATCTCTGAAATTTATCATTTTTATTTGTTTGAAAAATAAAAATATATATTTCTTAATTACAATAGATACAAATTATTAACCTTAACCTAAAAAAATAAAAAATAAAAACATGAATTTTTTATTTACTAAAAGGGAAATTACACTTTAACCCTAAACTATACACTAGATTATACTTTGCAGCCTAAATTACTCGAATGCACGCTTTGCACCCAAAACTATAACATTTGTTACACTTTGCATCTCAACATTAGTTTTATTGTTGAGTTAGATGGAAATTAATAGCACATGACTTGCACATAATTTTTGCTTAGGTGGCACACTGATTAAATACAAAAACACCCTTTCACAAACAATTAAAAACAAAAGCTTATTTCTTTTTATTTTTTCTAGGTAAATCCGTCTCTCTCTCTCTCTTTCCCCAAATCAAAAACCTGTAACCCCAAATCCCTAAATCAAAAATATCTTCAGCTCCACCACCACTGCACCATTGGCCACCACCGACGGTTTTTAAGAGAAGGGCAACGACAACATTCTTACTAGTAGGTTCTACCATAGTTGCTTTTTTCAAAATAAAAACCGATAAGGATTTTGGGTGCCAAATAGGTGGTGAAATGCGTTGAGAGGAATGAGGAATCATATATGGTTCATAAGAGTGGTTTATCAATTATAAGAATTGAGATATGAATTGTGAGATATGAGAACTAAACAAAGCCTAGGAGTTTTGCTTTATTAATTTAAGAATTGTAAGTTACTTTGTAGGTTTTTGTAACTATGCACTTGCAATTCAATAACGTTCAATGTTAGACAACACTTCTAAGCTATGGAAAAGTATAAAAGTTAAATATATATATATTTTTTTCAGAGTCAATAGTTTTTCCGGTTAGTGACTAATTATTATTATTAAGTTATACTGAATAAAAACAAAAAACAATTAGCGATAACCAGTAAGTAGAATTCTACAAACAAATAAAAGAGTTCGAACTTACCAGGCATTTTGCAGAGAAAGCATGGTTTCATGGGGCAGTCTATATACGTAGCCCCCTTGAATCCCGCTTCATGACCCACTTTTTTGCAAACCTGAAACATCACCAAAAAAAACCATTGAAAATGTTGAGTATTCTTATATTTTGAGTGCAAAGAATAAAACGAAAAAAATAAAAATAAAAAGAGAGCTTTATTTTTGGTGGTTACTCGTTTCATTCTAGCTGTTAGAGTTAGTTTCACGTCATTAATCTGGTTTGGCGTTAGATTATTAGTAAAGAGAGAGCTTTATCTGTACGCATGAGAGAGAGAGCTAGAAAAAATAAATAGAATTATGTTTTTGTTTTTAATTTTTTTTAAGAGGGTGTTTTTATCATTAAACAATGTGTCATCTAAGCAAAAATCACATGCAAATCATGTGTTATTAATTTCCGTCTAACTTAACAGTAAAACTAACGTTAAGGTGCAAAGTGTAAAAAATGTCATAGTTTAGGGTGCAAAATGTGTATTCGAATAGTTTAGGGTACAAAATTTAATCTGGTGTATAGTTTAGGGTGGTAAAATGTAATTTTTCCTAGCTAAAATAAGAGTTTAGTGAGTTACAACAAAGATGCAAGGCTAAAAATTAATACCCAAAAATAAATATGGAGTATTAATTGTAATCTCAGAAATAGAGAGAGAGAGAGAGAGAGAGAGAGAGAGAGAGAGAGCAACATGGATGCTTTTACATGTTTGAGCTTTTGACATCTTATTTTTAGATTAAATGATCTATAAGATTTTTCTCCTTCATGTATGTGTGTGTTTTAATGTGTTCTATATACTTTCAGCCACAACAATTTCATTCGAAGTACTGGAAGTTTCAATTTGGTGAACTAAGTCTACCAAAAGATTTAGTTGCTGGGTTTTGAGTTGAATGTATTTGTAGGTAGTTCTTTCATAAGATTATATGCAGCAATGGTTGCAATAATAATGCATGATGTGTGTTTGATAAAATACCTGTCTTGAAAAGATTATATTATGTGGAATATTTTGTTAAATGGTTTACTTATTGTAGTAATTCTCTAGAAATTATTTTGAAATCAAATCAGCATGTACATGAAATGCGTACTTATTGGATTAATAATAGATTGTTAGTGTTTAATTGGAAGAAAAACTAAGCTTTAAATTGATCCAATCAAACTTATCCAACATAGGCATTATTGCAGTAGATGCAACTGTTAGGTCCTAATAATGGACTTAAGTTCAAGTTTTGTACAAGCTGCCTCGAGGTCGACTTAAGTTTGCTACCTAAGATATATGGTTATTTATATTTGTATAATTGTGCTGATTCAACAATTGTAGAGTATGGCCTGCATGATTGAATTTATGGCCTATGGGACCAAAGTTAGAGTTAGATTTTGGCCTTATTCCCAATGTTTACCACGCAATTCATTTTGTAATGAGTTTTCCTTGATAAGTTATTGATAGCATGGTCCTTAGAAATAAACTATTTTTAAATTTGTGATTACCCCTTCCTATTGCTTGTAGTTCATTTGTACGGCAATGTTGTAGTTTCTGAAAGTTTTTGAGCACCATGCTTGGTAGCCAAAAAAAAAAAAAAAAATCAATGTTATGTAGAAGGTAGAAGTGTTTAAGAATATGAAATTGCCTTTAGTACTGTTGCTTTTTTGAGAATTTTGGTTAAGAAGGTCAATGATAGGAGGGTTTAAACCTTTCTCTGCAATTAAGGCCATTGCAACATGTAGGAAAACTCCCCACTTAAAAATTTTCCACTTCGTTTCATTTCTTCTTTCTCCTACGGGTTTGTATCAGTTTGTTTTATATTTTCCTTTTGTTTTTATGTAATTAGTAATGTATTTCATGCATTATAATTATTTTCTTAATTTTGTAATCACTATGAAATTAGAGGGTGGGGTTAAATATGATCTGCCATGATTTATTATTGCATAATATTCTCCTTGAGTTTGGCAAAGATTTGATTTGATTTGATGCAATGATTTTCTATGTTCGGGTTTTTAGCAGAATGAGACTAATTTTCAAGATTTTATGATGGCTGAACCAATGCTCATGATTGGTGGCAATAATGCTCAACTTAAGTTGCTGCATAACTCATGTTGGTGCTGCTGCTATAGGCTTAAGTAGCTGCATAATTGCTGGTGTTGTTGTTGCTTAAAGTCAAATTCTTTTTTCAGACACTATATGCTTAAATATACTACATTATTTAAGTCAAATACTTTTTTAGAAAGAGCATGTAATTCAGTAACTTATCACTATGTTTGGCTATTTAATTCCATGAAATTTCAGGTCAATTGAGCCCCAAGATAAAGGAAAAGATTTACTCTAACTGTGATATTGCTCTAAGTCCTTTCTCTTTCGGGTTTGTTTTCTACTAAATTATCTCTATCTTTATCTTTATCTTTATCTTTTTTATAATTCTTTTGTTAGCATTGTATAGATTTTCATTATTAACATAATAAAGCATTGTATTAAAGTTGCCTAATATATGTCTTAGATGAAGATGACGTTGCCAGTTTTATTTTTGTGCAGCAATTGGTTATATGATTTTATTCTTAGGTCACAAATTTCATGTCTTTGATTATTAATAAAGTCAAAAATTGCCAAAATCAAAAGATGAAAAAAAGGAAAAAGAAAAAAAAAAGGAAAATCAAAGAAAGAAAAAGAAAATGAAAAATTAAAGGGTAGACAAACTAATAGTTGTTGTAGGTGTCATAGAAGAATTTTATGTGTCATGATATTACTCCAACAAATGATATTTTAAGGATTACAAGGAATTTTATCTTTAGCAGAACCTATATTATATTTTAGTTAGTCACTAAAAAAGAAAAACATATTCAGCGACTTTCTTGGTAGATTTCTATTGATAATTGTCTGTTCTAAGTTTACCTTATGTTTTTACTATCAGAGTGTATCTGAAACACTAATGACTTAACTCATACTGCTAATATCCTATAAACCATTCCATCTTTGTTGGGCTAATGTATGTTCTTCACTCTTTTCTAATTTATTTTATTTTTTTTAAACTTCTTTTCAGTAATCCCAGATGCAAGATAAAAAAAGATTTTCAAAGCACAAGCAAAACCAAAATTTAAAAACTCTATAATTTCATTTTCCACAGAAAATTTAAAACATAAAACTTTACGTTTTCTTTTTCCTTAGTTTCTTTTTCTTCACCTAGATATATCCTGGGTTTCTAAATGTGTGATTGATGCTGAAATTGCAGAAAGAACAAGAGGATTTTAAATGGGAAGAAGAAAGCGTAAGTAAATAAGCAAAACTCTACATTTTTTTAATTTTCTTTGAAATTGGGATTTGGTTAATTTGTTTTGATTTTAGTTGTTTTTATGTAAAAATATGAAATTTTATATAAATCTTTTTTGGGTTTCATTTAAAAATATACAATATTTTTACTTGCTGGGTTCCATTTTATGGGCATGTTTGCAGTTATTCTTGACGATTCAGAAATTGGTACACAAGGTTCTTCTAGACAAAATATGGCTGATTCAAACATGGATGATGAAAAGATAAAAAAGTAACACCGGTGCGTTTTGATTTGTGTGCTTCTATTAATAACCTCCTCTTGCCCTGTGTGATCAGCTATAGCATTATTGGGGTTACAACTATGGCTTTTGACTCCTTCTGTGTGTTAGAACCACTGTTGATACCCCACTTTCAACCTTCTCTTGGTTAACAAGAGTTGGCATAAGAAAAATATTGAGCTATTGTGTCTATTGGCAAATCTAAAATGGCTTGCATGATTGAATTTATGGCCTATGGGACCAAGGTTAGAGTTAGATTTTGGTCTTATTCCCAATGTTAACCATGCAATTCATATTGTAATGAGTTTTCCTTGGTAAGTTATTGATATCATGGTCCTTAGAAATCAACTATTTTTAAATTTGTGATTACCCCTTCCTACTGCTTGCAGTTCATTTGTACGGCCATGTTGTAGCTTTTGAAAGTTTTTGAGCACCATGGTTGGTAGCCAAAAAAAAAAAAAAAAATCAATGTTATGTAGAAGGTAGAAGTGTTTAAGAATATAAAACTGCCTTTAGAACTGTTTCTTTTTCAAGAATTTTGGTTAAGAAGGTCAATTATAGAAGGGTTTAAACCTTTCTCTGCAATTAAGGCCATTGCGACATGTAGGAAAACTCCCTACTTAAAAATCTGCCACTTTGTTTTGTTTCTTCTTTCTCCTCTGCGTTTGTATCAATTTGTTTTATATTTTTCCTTTTATTTTTATGTAATTAGTAATTCACTTCATCTATTATAATTTTTTTCTTAATTTTGTAATCGCTATGAAATTAGAGGGTGGGGTTAAATATGATTTGTCATGATTTATTATTGCATAGTATTCTCCTTGAGTTTGGAAAAGATTTGATTTGATTTGATGCAATGATTTTCTATGTTCGGGTTTTACCAGAATGAGACTGATTTTTAGGATTTATGATGCTTGAACCAATGCTCATGATTGGTGGCAATAATGCTCAACTTAAGTTTCTGCATAACTCATGTTGGTGGTGCTACTGGAGGCTTAAGTAGCTGTATAATTGCTAGTGTTGTTGTTGCTTAAAGTCAAATTCTTTTTTCATACACTATATGCTTAAATATACTACATTATTTAAGTCAAATACTTGTTTAGCAAGAGCATGTAATTCAGTAACTTATTACTATGTTTAACTATTTAATTCCATGAAATTTCAGGTCAATTGAGCCACAAGATAAAGGAAAATTTTACTCTGAATGTGATATTGCTTTAAGTCATTTCTCTTTCGGGTTTGTTTTCTACTAAATTATCTCTATCTTTATCTTTATCTTTTTCATAATTCTTTTGTTAGCATTGTATTAAAGTTACCTAATATATGTGTTAGATGAAGATGACGTTGCCAGCTTTATTTTTGTGCAGCAACTGGTCATATGATTTTATTCTTAAGACACAAATTTTATGTCTTTGATTGTAAATAAAGTCAATAATTGCCAAAATCCAAAGATGAAAAAAAGAAAAAAGAAAAATAAAGGAAAGTGAAAGAAAGAAAAAGAAAAAGAAAAATTAAAGGGTAGACCAAATAATAGTTGTTATAGGTGTCATAGAAGTATTTTATGTGTCCTGATATTACTCCAACAAATGATATTTTAAGGATTACAAGGAATTTTATCATTACCAGAACCTATATTATATTTTAGTTACTCACTAAAAAAGAAAAACATATTTAGTGGCTTTCTTGGTAGATTTCTATTGGTAATTGTTTGTTCTAAGTTTACTTTATGTTTTTACTATCAGATTGTATTTGAAACACCAATGACTTAAATCATACTGCTAATATCCTGTAAACCATTACATCTTTGTGGCAGTCTAACTAATATTATGGTTTTGTATTTTCAGCCAAATCAACTTATAGATAAATATTGACAAATGACAGGTGGTAGTTATACAGTTGTTAGAAATCACAAGATATGTTGGTTGGGCTTAAAAATGTGTCTTTGTTTCAACCTATATGTATTAATCCGAAGGATAACACTCTATCAAGTCTATGAAGTTCTATATGTATGATTTTTGTGGTCTTTAAAATTTATGAAATTCTATGTCTGGTACTTTTTTGTTTTTGTTAGTGCCATGGGTTAAAAATTTGACAAAATGAATGTGTAGAACCTTTGTAAATAGTATAATACATTTGATTAATCAAATATTTTATTATTATTTGTAAGGTTAAAGGTAAAAATTATTCCTATTTTTTATTGTGCAATTCTAATGTTTATATCAAGATATGTTGAGTCTCTCTCTACTTCTAATAGAATGCAACAAAAAAAAAAAGGGGACTGGATATGATATGGAGATTTAGGACTGGATTTTGTAATATTTCAATGTACAAGATTTTATGATGCACCTATGCAAAAACAATTGCAGTGATGTTGGTGGTGAATACGAGTTTAGCATGGCATAAATTAAAAATGTGACGCTCTTAATATATGCTAAACTCATTGATTTAATTATGTTAGAGTTTTATTTCTTAACTCTTGCCTTCAAAGACTATTTCAACATGATTGTGATTATATTGCATTAAAGGTTAGTTTGTTTGGCTCCAACTAATTGTGAAAAAGCATGTCTGTTTTAATTCAATGTAATTTGTCAAGCTCCTTTGTAAATACCACCAAATTTTGGGTTGTGATCACTGAGAGTGAAGCTGTTGGAAAATATTGGACCAGTTCTAGGAATAATGAATGCTAGCTAACTTAAGAATTTTTAATCCTATGTGATATAGATACCAAGGGAAGAGATTAAGTTTCAAAAAAATGATGTTAGGACAACTTTAATTACAAGAGGAAAATCTTTTACCGATTGATTTTATTTGCCAAGCTTCTCTCCTACTTATTTCAAACTTCAATAACTATATTCTCTCGAACCCACAACGTTTAAAAAACCCTTGAACCAATTAGTTATAACTAATGAGATTTCAATTAACATTTTTTCTAGATTATGTGTTGATGCCAAGTTATGTTTATCTTTTAGAAGAACACCTGCACATTAGCATCATTATTTAAACAACCAACCATCCACCCCCTTCCATATTTTACCATCACATTAAGTATAATATATTAAGTTGATTTTTTTCTAACTCACAAAATGATCTCGCGCATTGTGCGGGTTAAATGCTAGTACTATATATAATAGCGAAAGCTGAGAGAAAGTCAGTTCCTACAATTAAGGAGGTGTCACCATGTAGGAAAAAAGCTTATCTAAAATTTTGACGCGTTTAAGTAAAAAAGAGATACATTACATTGTTTGGTAACACTATAACACTGTTTAAAAGTGATAAATTATAACTTTTCACTATATTAAAACACTGTTTGGAGCCTCTTGGTATAAAAGGAAACTAACCACTTAAAAAAGAAAGAAAAAAGGAAGAAAGAAAGATTACTACATGGAGAAACGAGAAAGAGAGATTGAGAGAAAAGAGAGACAGAGAAATAGAGAGGCAGAGATAGAGAGGCGATGAAATCGAGAGAGAGGCTATAAAACCCTCACTGTGTCCACCGTGTCAGACCACTCAACGATGAAGCCCTCATTGCTGCCACCTTATTTGGAAGTCCACCACATGGCGCATCTTTCAACTGTTGTGGCAGCCAGATTCGATCACAACAACAACAACAACAACGGCGAGTGTGGGGGACAGTTGAGTCAGGCTTGTGAGCCGGTGGAAATGAAGATAAATGACATAGTAGGGAATGGGTTCTCCTGAATATTGTACAAGTGGGTGAATTACGGTAAAGGATAGAGGTCGCGGTGGTTTGTTTTACAAGACGACGTTTTGACTTACTACAAGATTCACAAACCCGATAAGATCTTCTTTAACCAAGGAACAGAGAAAGGATCCAAAGTCAACGGCAAAGAGTCTTTGCGAAGAATTTCCAGGCATAGAAATGGAGCCTCGCTGCCTCAACAAAATCTTCCTCGCAATCCTTTCAGTGAAATTCATCTCAAGGTCCTTTTTTCTCAACTGCACTGTTGCTATTTTTGTTAGGACATATGTAGTTCAAGTTTGTTAACATATGTCGCTGTTTTATGTAGTTGGCTAATCCTTTGACAAAACGCACTTTACTTGTATTTGGATAGATCTAGGATGTGTTTAATACTTCAAAGAACATGTTGTTCAAAGTATTAAAACCATGATTAGTGAAGAAAAAGTGTGTTAAAGCTGGACACCTGGTTTAGCTTGGACACCTGCGACAGATTTCTATCGAGCTATCTATCGAGGTATCTTCGAGATTTAATGAGGCTCGACAGCTGCCCGATCGATCGAGGTATCTATCGAGGTTTTGAAATTTCCAGATCCGATTTTTGGGCCAGGCTTTTGTATTTGTGTAGGGTTTTTTTTCACAACCCTAGGCATATATAAGGCATATTTTTGAGGCCGTCACATAAGAGAATACAAGGAGAACACATGAAAAAGGTGACCGAAGCCTAATTCTCTCTAAAAGAAGCTACTGCGTCTTTGCGCCTTAGGGTTTTGTAACCAAGTGCTTCTTGATCTTCATCGTGTGTATGAAGTGAAGAACTTTGCAGCCAACATTCTTCTTCCTCAAGTTGGTGAGTGAGTCACGTACTGGGATTCGTGCAAAGGAGTTAGTCACGTACTGGGATCCGTGCATCAAAGGGTGGCGTTCATATATTTTGAAGAGTTCAGAGGTTCTGAAGCAGTAGAAGGTTTCTGCTGTGAGTTCATCTACGGGGATTGTAGAGTCTAGTGACAAAGGTTTTGTACTAGATCTGAAACTTCTCTTTACTATAATTGCTTTTCGGGAAGGTTTACCCCCCAGGTTTTTACTGTGAAACTGGTTGGTTTCATTGGTTTTCCTGGGTCATCATATCTTGTCTTATTTATTTTTCCGCTGCACTTAGTTTTGACATGATATTGATGTTTGTTTGTTTTAACAAGTTTTATGCATAATAAATCTAATTAACAACTTGGATTTAAAACTTGTTAATTCTATCAACCGGGGTCTAAATTTCCCAACAATTTTTTTGGTTGCTATTTTGTTTTCATTTCTTTTTTGAATTTGGTGGCCAAAATATATGTATATTTTAGGATTTTTTCGGTTTCAATAATTCTTATTCAGTTTCTGTTTGAATTTCTTTCATTTTTTTCTTTTTAACTTGCTAATTTAAGTTTGTTTGATTTGATTCTCTTACAATTCTTCCTTTGTGATAGCTTCAATGTGATTGTGTATATTTTAGGAATTCTTTGGTTTCAATATTTTGATTCAGTTTCTGTTTCCATATATAATTTTTATATGAATTTTACCCATTCTGTGGTCGATACTGATTGTGAGAAAATGGCCAAAGACCCTAACACACAAAAAGACTGAGATCGAGAGTGAGAGATCCCAAAAACATAAAAACCCAAAATACGGTTTAGAGAGAAATACAATGCAAAGAGAGAGAGAGAGAGAGAGAGAGAGAGAGAGAGAGATATTTGGTTTATCATAGAGGGTGGAGAGAGACAAATCTGAGAAGATAGCTAGGCTTTTGCCACCATCAGACCATCGTACCCTTTACCGGTATAGTCTCTGTTTTTTGTACCGAAGGTTAGCATACTCCTTTCCTCTTCAAATACTGTTTTGTTGTTTAGAAGACAGACTGAAACTCCTCACCATTGCCTTTTCTATTCAAATTAGAATCTTAAATCTTCAATATATCTATGATTTTGAATTCAAAACTGGTAGTTCTCCTTGCATAATTTTCTAGGGTTGTTCTTGTACCCCTTTTAAAAAATTAGATGGGTTGATCCTCTTTCTTTGGATGCTTTGGTTTCAAATTATCCTTGTGCATTCTTTTATTTTTGGTAACATTAGGGATTTTGTCATTATCTATTGTGGTTAAAAGTCAAAATTTACCTTGGATTATTTAAAATATGAAATTATTAGACGAAAATGAAGTTTGCAGATAAAGTTTATGCAAAAAGTGTTTACTGTTATGCGAAAATTAACTGTTTTGTTTAAACTGTGCTATCGTGATTAAATTTGGGCATATTGTTTTATTGTTGTTAATCTTGCATTATGGATGTAATTGGGATATCCTTGGTCTAAGAAAGCCAAATCCTTTGCCAACATCTTTTACTGTTATCTTGATGATGCTTTATCTTTCATTGCTAACATCTTTTTTCTAATAGAACAACTTAATTTTTTATACACAATTTGTTTGATAAAATTACTAATTCATTGAGAAAAATAGAGATTAATGGAGAGAGAGAGAGGGCAAGTACTACCGTTGCTCTCCATACACCAAAAAAATGGCCTCCCTCCACTATTTAACTAATACAGGTAAAGGTTTTTTTTTTTTTTTAATTCGTTTTTATATTACACCATAACTTGATTTTTATATTTAGTGGTTTGGTTGGATAGGTTTGGATTTATGATTAAATCAAGTTGTTTGACAATGCTACACAGCATTTAAAAGCCTGTCATTATAAATAACCAAAAAAAAAAAAAAAAAACCGGTTAAAATTAAATCATACACGGAAATAGAGATAGAGAGGCGACGAGGAAATGGGGAAAGAAGCAGAGAAAGAGAGATAGAAATACGATACATATAGAGATAGAAATAGAGGGACACGATGAGGGCTAGGACAAAAAGAGAAACAGAGAAGAGAAAGACGAAGAAAGAAACAAAGAAGAGAAATCAAAACACGACTACTGTCAGTTTTTCCGCAGCCATCTGTTCCCTCGCCAGACTCAAAACACCGAAACCGCAGGCACACACAGGAATTGAGATTAAGGAAGAGAAATCTAAGTGCCATTAACGCCGTCAATCAGGCCATTTTCCTCCCATCATCAGATTGCCGAAACTGCCACTAGTTTTTTTTTTTTTACCCCTTTCTTATATCTGGGTATTTAATATGACTTAGTTTTTGGGTATTTTGGTTGGATAGGTATAAATTTAGATGTTTACTTTGATGTTTTGGGATTTTTTGTTACGGGTTGTAGATTTTAGATTTTGATGTTGTTTGTTTGGTTCTTTCCTTCTTGCCCTAACTCACTTTTGCTCTTTCCATCTCTATTTCTTTCCCAAGAAAGTTGTGATTATATATGCTTTGTTATTTTTTATTTTTCTTTAAAGAGTATAACTCAAGGGATTATTCAGTTTGCGTAATTAGAAACAATGAGGATTTTGTTTGGTTGTTGAGAAAATGGAGGATTAAGTGAAGGAAATTGGAATTTGTTTTTGGTTTAATTGGGGACTGATTGAGTGAGCAAATTTTGATAGAGCACCTTGATAGAGAATCTCTTCTTTCTCCCTCTATTTTTTCCCATAATTTAAATGGTTAATTTGACATGCTTTGTTTTTTTTTTTTTTAATCTCTTTCTATTTATTTATTTATTTATTTATTGTTGTGTTTGGGTTTGGAGGCAGAACTTCAAAGCATAAAAGCCCTAGAACCATTTGTAAACCAAAATATACAAATTATTTATTTATTTATTTTAATTTTACTTTCTACTTCTAATTTGTTTTGTGTTTTATTCATTTCAGATATATCGTTCTTTTTTGGTTTTCAGGAAACAAAAGTCTCTTCTCATGAAAGCTTGTAGGAAGTTGTCGTCCTAGCATAGATTCTAATATGTACATTGTTAGGTTCTAAGTACTTAGGAACTAATGTTTTAGAACTCTAATTTGTATTGTTGGCAAACCATGATCAAAACACGTGTTTATTCTTGTATTAGACTTGCTCAAAGTAGGACATTTATGTAAAGTTGGAATAGCGTCAACTGTAGAAGTTACTGTGTAAATCTACCTGACTCGATCGATCGAGAATCAGACTCAACCGATCGAGAATCATGCAGATTGTTTTTTCTACAAAATTTCCAACTTAGCCCTAAGCCCATATGACGTGTAGGGTTTTATGTTTTGCCCTAGGTATAAAAGGTAAACCCTAGCCACGTTTTTGAGGTTGCTTAGATTGCTGTTTGTGTGAATCTCTTGTGAGATCTGAGAGGTGCTTGCCTTCACACAAGCTTAGGATTATCAAGAAGGAGATTTCTTCGAGAGCTTGATGATCATTCAGTTGCTGCCATAAGAGCTTAAAGATACACAAGTGGGAGTGCTTGTACTTGCTGAAGAATCCAAGAAAGGAGTCCGTGGTCTCAGAACTTGCACGTGGTCGTGTCAATAAGTTTTCTACTACTGGGTAGCAATGGGATGTTAGTGGTCTAAGTCGCTATTGTACAAACTTCGATTTTTTTATAGTGGATTCAAGTTTACCTTGAGGATAGCTAGGTTAAATCCTCCCCAGATTTTTTACCGATATGTTTTTCCTGGGTCATCATATCATTGTTTTGTGTTAACCTAGACTTACATAATTTATCTAAGTTAATAACTTGGCTAAATAACTAGGTTAAACTGATTGTTTTAAGGGGTCTAAATTCTATCAAGTGGTATCAAAGCAGGTAGCTTTTTTTGTTGAAGATCTTTTGATCTTTGAGCTGATCCTTGACCCTTGTTGTCATGGATTCTTGGAATACCTTTTTGCTTATATGTCAACTTGTCTACTTGTTGTTTTTGTCTCTTTTTGCTTATGTTAAATCTTTCCTTGAGCATCTTGATATAATTACATGTGATGGTTTTTGTTTTTCATCTATTGTCTCACTATAATACCATCACAAAGCCTCATGCTCGCCTTTTGTTATCCCTCTTTAAGGATCTTTTGATTGACTTCCCTTCTCACTTTATACTCTCTTTTATAGATGTCTATAAGGATACGGTGATCCATGATAAGCTCATTTTTCTTTTGCTATCACGCGGCTCTTTCGCCATTTTTTTGTCTCCTATCCTAAGTCTCCCCACTTCATATTCATGTGTACCATTGATGCCGCTACCATTAAGCGAAGTTTTGCACAGCTTCACTCGAGGCAGACTCAAACCAAGACGGTTGCTCCCCTAACTTCTACAGCTTTATCCACATTCGCTCCCTCTTCTTCTATAGGCGGTGTGACTCGTGAGGCCATTATGGCACAGCTTATGCACATGGATGCTCACCTTGACACACTCAGTGATGAGTTGTGTCAGGTGAACACCCGTGTTGCTTCTTCTCCATCTCCACTGGCGTCAAGGGTGGTTTCACAGTTGCTTCTTCTCCATCTCTACCAGCGTCTGAGGATGAGAGTGATGATGACTCCGGCAGTGATGATGCTGAAGAGGACAATAATTATATACATACATACATACATATATATATATATATATATATATATATATATAAAATTTTTGTTAGAGCTCTTAAGTCATGACAAAGCTCATTTAAGTACCCAATAATTTTTATTTTTATTTTTATTTTATGAGACCTAATAAAATGGTAAAGAGATAAATTAATCCATGACCAAGCCCTATGAGAGACCGCGCCCTCGACCCAATTTAGTAGGGTGTTGGGCCAAACCCACATGAATGGGTGAAGTCGTGTTATTGCCTCTCAAAATGGAGGTTCGACTAGTTATATTTTTCCCTTTAGATTAAGGGTTCTACAATGGAGTCGCCACTTATTTAATTATTGGAAAATAAGAAAACCAAAATTGAAAAATTCCTCATTTTATTAATTTTCAATTGAATTTACATTGATCATAGGAAAATTACATGGCTTTGGTCCTAGATACAATCTAAGATAAAGTACACGGCTTTGTTTCCTAGTTGCAATCTAAAAATTGAAAATTACATGGATAAGCATTTGATCTATTAACCCTTGATCTAAGTTCGGAGGCTATGTTACAAGGTGGGAAGGTGTTAGGCACCCATCTTGTCCAGTAAAACCGGTCTTCTAGACTATGGTGGCCAATATTCATATCATATCATCCAATATATTAATCAATTTACATGATGAATTTAATGTGTGTGCATGTGATAAACCCTAATTCAATTTATTAAGCATTGCATTTGGATTTGAAAAATAAATTCTGGTGAATGTGTGTGGATGGTGGTATCCTAGATTCAAGGATTTGAAAGTTATGAAACAAACATGTTTTTCATATCTTTGATGTGAAATTAAGATTAAAACTAGTGTTATGCATGAACATGTGATAAACAACTAAGAATATGTGATGAACACATAAGAACATTTAAGAACATTCAAACATATTCAAGGGAATTTAAATAGTTACTATCATGCTTTAATCCTAAATTCTCATCATGACAACACAAAAAACAAGTTAGGGAAAGGGATTATACCTTCATGTAAGATCCACATGGTGGATGAGGAGACTCTTGAGGGAGGTCCTGGGGTGGAGGAAAAGAAGAGTTATGAGAGGAAGAGTGAGTCTCACTCAATATCTTGAGTCTCAAGAAGACCAAGATATAACAAGACTACTCAACTTCCTAAAACTCAAGAGAGGAGAAGAGAGGGGTTTTTTTTTTTTTTTTTTTTTTTGTCTTGGAATGAAGGAGAGGGGGGGTTTATATAGTAGTGGTGGAGGAAATATAAATGAAAGGCCATTAATGAGAGTTGACAAAGAATCATGAACATAAACCTTATTTTAGCCTTGGGAGAAATCTGGAGCATTAAATGTAGAGATTGGTGGGAGTGAGGAGCAAGCCAAAATTCGGTTTTCCCGTAGCTGCTGTAACAGCCAGTAGAGCCAACTTCGAAAAATCATATTTAACTCAATTCTGATCGGAATGTTCTCGTTATTATGCTAAAATTGAAGCCCCGGATGTCTAGTTTCTGGGAAAATTAACTTCATTCACAGATTCAAAATATTTTGAGAGATATCGATGAAATAGTGAGCAGAGGTCATTTGTTAGAAAATGGTTTCAGTACAATTAACATTAATAGGTCCCAAATTAATTTCCAATTAACATTAATAGGCTTCAATCACTCCCATTTCAGACCTAATTAGTTCCAAATTTACCCTAATTAAAAGATAACTGCACAAATTACTCATTGAATAATTAATGTTTAACTATCTAATTAATTAGGTATGTGCAACCTTACCATAAAATGTAGTCCTAATCAATCAAATTATGACACATCATTAATCTCAAATTGATTATAATTATAACCAATTGGAATTAATTGTTCATAATTACATATAGTCGGACTCAATTTGTGATAATGCACCTCGGCTATTAAAACTTGATTTGATGAAAACTTGATTTGATGATAACTTTCAATCTGATGGTCTGATTAGGGCTTATAACCAGTCGATTTGATCGTTACAACATCAAGATCATTTTGGTGAAATGAGATTAAAGATCTAATGACCAGAATCAATCTGCATATTTCCAAGGTGAAATTACCCTATTGGCCTTCAAGTGAGGTTAAATGCGGGTTGCAAAATAAGGTGTCAAGAAGCCCAAGATTATGAGACTCAAGATTTTTCTTTTTTTTAGGTCGTGACCAAGCCCATTTGACAACCCATACCATTTTTTTTTATGCCCAAGCCGATTTGAATAGTCCACCATTTATGAATTAAAAAAAAAAAAAAAAAAAAGACTAAGGAATTATGATGTCCGCCCATTTAAGCTTGAAGTGGTTGACAGTTGTTTCAAAAAAAGGATGTTTCAAAAAAAGGAGTGGTTCTATCTTTTCAGTCTCAAAAAAAGAAAAATAAAAAAGTAAAGGGAGTGGTTGACAATAAACTAATGTTGGTGGTTAACAGCAAAGCAACAACAAGTAAAGCTAACGTTGGTGATAGGACTCCATTTACCAAAAAAGAACACTTCGGAGGGAAAATGAAGAAACAGCGTCGTCAAAAATGGAGAGAGAGTGTGAGTGAGACAGAGAAGAAGAAAAGGAAGATGGCGGTGCGATCTCATGTTTGATAGCATCTCACTGTGGTTGAAGCTTCAGTCTTCAACAATGGCTGTAAGCGTGTAAGTACTCTGGAGGGAGCTATGTGATGTACTTTGAAGGGAGTAGATTTTTTTTTTTTTTTTTTTTTTTTTTTTTTTTTTTTTTTTTTTTTTAAAGGTTCAGATTCAAAGGGAAGTAGGGAATAATGAGAAGCAGTCTGATCACGGTTCTCAGAATCATGAGGTCCTATTGCGGTTCACACGAGTCCCTACTTTTTTCCCATAGAGCGGTTCTTGAGGCTAAAAGAACCACAAAAATGAGCGGTTCAAGATTTTTCTGGTCGGGACGTACAGTCTGGTCCATGTTTAAAAACCATGGGTATAAGGTATTGAGATTCCTTTACTTGTAACCACTTGCTTTGATAATAGTGGATTCTTGGGAGTGGTGATTTTAAAATCACTCGATGGAGTTTTTGCCGTGTAGGATTTTTCCATTCGTAAACAAATCACCGTGTCATTTAATTTTCGTTCATATTTAGTTATTTGGTGATTTGTTTGTGTTGCCACATACATTGCATGTTAATTTGATTAATTAATAAACTTGGGTAATTAATTAATTAATTCATCACAAGAGGTCAATACATTTTTGGCCTATCAAAATGTAAACTTTAATTACAAGAACATAAGAATAAAACAAGAGTTCTAATAAAATATATGCATCCATGGGCAAAGATTTGCCTAAAATAGATGGTGTCAGCACTTTTCAATTGTGTTCTCATATTTATTTTGATTTTGAAAACTAAACTTTTGTGAACCAAAAGAAGAATTGATTCTTAATGGATGAAGATAATGGTCAAATTTAAAGTCATCCATACCATCCAATGGTTCAAAAGAAAATAAAACAAATTTATATTGAAGTACACTTTCCTCAGCCATACTAACAAGAATTTACTGAAGCATGCACTTTGATTCAAGATCATAATAATATTATAGTTGATAATGAATAACTTTTTCAACCATCACAATAAAAATTTCCATTAGAAAAGAGGGGAAAAAAGTCTTGCATGCTTGAAATCAACTTGTTGGAAACTTGACTCCACAACAACGATACATTTCTAAAGCTTGCCTGTGTAGAACTTGTCCATCTATGAAGGACAAGAAAAGATGGAATGCAAGTTAAAAGCTTCTTAGACATGAAAACTAAAAATTATGTATTTATGTTGATAACTTGGTAACTAGCAAGAGTGAAATCTTTAAAGTATGGTAACGATTAACACCAAAATTCCTAAGTCCTAACCATCATGAACATAAAAAAATTAGTTTCAAAGCACAATAATGAGCTATAATGGTTCTCAGTCGAGTTGTGGAAGTACTGCAAGTTAAAAAAACATGTAATCATAGTGCCTAGAAATTAAATGCAAAAAGACTAAGATTAAAGAACCAATTTCATGTAGACATTATAAATAACAAACTTCATGGCCAATAGTCTACGTCTGTAGTAGTTTCTAGGGATGCCAAAACAAGTGAAAATATGAAGATGTCCATTTTGTATAATTTTGAACTTGAAAATCTGTACAACCAAGTGACAGTGTGACACTTAATATAGATCATTCAAGACAATAAAAGTTTTTTTTTTTTTTTAACAACCTGTCTACAAGAAGTCTTTAAAGTCAAATTTGAATAATTACCTCCAAATGCAAGTTAAAAACTCTATTTAGTTTCTTCTTTTTTCATTTTGGATGCAGCTGCTAACTATCTAAAGCATGCTTTTTTAACAACCTAAGATGAAATATATGCTATCAAATTTTTTCCACAAAAGCATTTTCAGTGTGTTGAACATTCATTTTTTGGTCAAACACTCAAACAAACAACTCCACAAGGTTCGAACCTTATAATAATTCATTGAATACAAACTACAAGGATTTAAGCATTTTGATACAATAGAAAAAAAATGCATGCAATAGAAGACCTGAATGTTAATTAACACTCATAAAATTCGTAACGTAGAACTAATAATAAGCATAATTCTGTAACCATTACATTTTCCATTACCCAAAAACACACGCACAAATCCGCTAAATAGATTTGTTGAAAATGAATTTTAGAGAAACTAGCTTAGGAAAATAGTTGGCTGGAACAGCGAAGTAGCGTACATGGTCCAAGAACTGATCATCAAGGGTTAGGAATCAAATTTAGAGACTTCATTATAAAAGCATAAATGAATGCTTTTTCTCTCAGCTTCGCATATCTGTATCCATCAAAATAATAACACAATAAATTAAGCAATTAGAGAGAACTCAGAAAGCATATAACCGCATTTGACTTTGGACAAATGAAAGACTCCAATTAGGATTCTCTATTCAATAAGAAGTAGTAGTTCACGCATGATCACATCATCTAGCTCATATAGTGCCATAGTGGTTTTCAAGATGAATATTGTTACAATGCTAGTTAAAGGATTAAATTCACCTTTTTCCACTAGTGGTTAGAGTGGAATGTTTTGCATTTAAATTCGTGCTGAGCACCACTTATTGAGAGTACGAGAATAACATTTAAGTGATTGGATACACTATTTCAAATTAACTTAAACTTTTGGAATAAGTGGTAGTTTATCAAATAGAATTGAACCACACACCCATTAGCTAACACCCTCAAACAATAGCTAAACAAGTATGCACCAAATGTCTCATAAATTAATAGCTACCAATATGCTTATAACTTATTCAAACACCATCAGCATCATTATGATTGTTATATAGTTACAAGACCCCAAGGAAGATATTAGGGGTGTATAATTCAAAGCATCTAAGAATTTAACTTCATATACAGCTATCAAAATTGCAAGCTGGGTTGACAGTTCAGTTATTAGCTGTATGAAACAATAGCATATCTTTACGGACTATAAACAAAAAGAGGAATCAAAGTGAAGATGTAGGAAAGAAGTGTGGTGCTAACCAAGGAAGTTAATACCGTACTAGAGGCTATACCGGTTTGGCCAGCGGTATGATATATTTCGGGTACCGGTCAATACCAATGTACCGTTTCGGATTTATCGCTATTTTATATATATATATATATATATATACACACACACACACACACACAAAATCTCTAGAACCATATTTATAAGCATATAATATTTCACTTACTTGTTTATCTCTAGCTCACATATTAGCCTATTAATTAATAACAATATAAAACTAGTGAGTTGACAATAGTTGAAAATTTGAAATAAATAATATAATTGGAATTTCAAACTTGTTTCAAATTTCAATGTGGTGTCAGTACACACAAAATAAGACTACAAGAACCATACAAAACAAAAGGTAATAAATGCTCTAATTGGAACGTAATTTGTGCTTGACAATACAGTCTAAGCAATTGACTAAATAAAAAATAAAAAGTAATTGAAAGAGCAAAATAAGCAAGAGATAAGAACCAAGAGAGTCACGTAGCTTTGGGGAAAGCAAATAAAATAAGAGGCTTTTTTTATGCTTTTGGCAGAGAAACCAACAGAAATAGGTATAGTAGTACAGCTTATACATCCCAATAATAAAACATTCAAGCAGAAAGCTTCTCAAAAAATAAAATAAAAAAAGTAAAGAAAGAATATCAACAAGCAGAGTAGACGAACCAGGAGAGAGCAGACAAAGAAGAGAGCAATTCAATGGCTAAAAAGAAGATCTAAGTGGCTAAAATGAAGACGAAGATGATGTTGTTGCTGTAAGTATAGTTTTTTCAAAAAAACCCAGTTATATGTGTACCGGTCCGAAATGAAAATACCGCTGAAAAGCTCTGAAATTCGCCGGAATAGCCGAAACAAACCGGTACGCCTCGGTATTTTGGGTGGTATGATTCAGCCCTGTTTCTGTACCGGTTCAGGCGTCGGAACAGAATATTCCGACGAAATCGACCGGTACGGTATGAAATCATCTTCCTTAGTGCTAACAGCCCCGACAAGTATTGTCTGCCTCCACATAGGATAGCACGCTTTCATAGTAGCATAATTTAAAAATTATCTTTAAATAGTGATTTGATTCTAGTTTATAGAAATAGTAAAAAATGACTTAATATTTAAAGAGTTGACAAAGCGTAAAGATGTAATTTTCAATTAGGTTTCGTTGGCTTTAATTCCTTGTTAAATTTGATTGTATTCCTTCAATCATTTTCCTGTATGTTTGTGGGATTCAATGTAAAGGTTGAGTGTGTGAAATTGGTGAAGAATTGTGAAGAACAAGGCAATTCGCGACTGGCTCGCGAGTTGACAACTTACAGAAGGTCACGTAAGAAGCATATGATAGTAGTTGAAAAGTCAAGTGCTAGAAGGCATCTCGCGACTCATCTCGTGACTTGGCCAACTCGTGAGATGACCCGCGAGATGCACTGTTAGCCTTTTTTGTGAGCTTTCCTCAATTTTTACCTACATTATAAAAGCCCACATTACTCATGAAATTATAAGGATAATTTCAGAGAGAAAACCCAATATGAGTGTTGTGAGTTGTTTTGGTGCCAATGGGAAGCATTGAATGAAGTCATTCTTTAGTGGATGCAATTATAGCTAATTGCGGGATCCAAATAACTAGTAAAGACACGACTCAGTGAAGTCCGTTGAGAGCTAGAACTTGGAGGGTTCAAGTATTATGGATTGATTAGACTTGGAAGGTCTTTTTGATATTCTTGTACTCCAACTTTATTCAGGATCATTTTGGCTTGGAGGGGGCCGCAGAGAGGTTTTTTACGCCGAGTATTTCGGTTTTCCTCTTTGATAACACATCGCGGTGTTATCTTGTGTTTGCATCTCTCTTCCCTCAATCCTTGTTATTTATAAGTACTTGTTAATTATGAATGCCCATGCACTAGATAGTAGTCCTGATTAATTTGTATATTAATTACTATTATTCTACACTTAGTTGAGTAAATTAAAAGCAACTTAGCTGTAATTTTAAAATTGAGGATCTAAACAAGGTTTAGTGTTTTACACTATTGAGCTTTCAATTGATATTAGAGCAGGTACACATAATTAGATTTGATTATCTTGTGTGATCCTAGACTCCTTTTTGAGATGGTTTGATTTCAATACCTTAACACACCTCTCTTCTTCTATGGATAGGATGTGTAAGGGTCATATTTGTAAATTAGCATATCCTGAGTCAAAACACACTATATGTGTAATTGAGTATTAGTCTCTAGTTGTTCAAGAATAACATGAAGATTATAAACAAGCGGTATGGTTGAAGACACAAGAATGCTCAAGAAAAATTACATCTGCAGATCTCAACACCTCCCTCAATACTTATTGATCTATCGAGATTTAATGAACCTTGATACCTAGCTTGACACCTCTCGATCAATCAAGCTTGGGGAAAAATTGAATGTTAAGTTATGTTTTCAACCAATGATGACTTAGACTTCTAGGAATTCGTGCACTAACATTTCAGAGCATATACAAGGTATATTTTACAGCCATCATCACAATTATAGAAAGACACAAATAGGGAGATTTGTGCAAAGAAGAAGTCTTCTATAAGATCAAGTCTAATTGAAGATTGGAGCCAATATTGGTATAGGTTGGTAGGTTCTACTGTAGGTAGGTATTCAAGATAGACCAGTAGGGTAAGATTCCTTATACTTGTAATCGTTTTTTCTTGTTAGTTGATCCTTCAGGAGCAATGACTTGAAATTCACCCGGTGACATTTTCCTTGCTAGAGATTTCCCCATCATGATCAAATGGAATTGTCAAAATTATATTCCGCTGCACTTAATTCATTTTGGTGATTTGATTGTGCCTCAATCCAATTTTCATGTAATATTGACTAATTAATTAACTTGGATAATTGAATTAACTAACTAGAGTCAATTTGTAACCTAACAAAATAAAAAAGGTAGAGAAGAATACATGTAGCTGATCTCAAATAGTCTGTTGAAATTTATTGCTAATCCCAAAGTTTTGGGACTATGGCTCTATTTTTTGGGGGGGGATAGAAATGTTGAGAGTATAGAAAATATTTGTATTTTCAAAATGTGTGTTTGCTTTGTTTGGTAGAAGATGGAAAATGGAAGGATAAAGAGTAAAGGACTATGATTCCTTTATTATTAAAAGTAGAATGATGAAATACTGGCAGTATTTTTGTACCTTTTCTCTCATTACCATTTTCATGGTGGCCCCAAGTGGAAAGCTCCATCCATTTAATTTTCTTTTCTCTCCATTTTCACTCAAACCAAACAATGAAAAATCACATTTTCCTCCTACTTTTCCTTTCCCCATTTTCCATTTCAGCCCAATGAAACATGAGCTAATGCTTTGATGCTGTTGTTGTATTATTTAAACATTTTATATTTCCTCCTTATACAACTGAATCCTTTCCTTTGTTTGCCTACAACCTAGATTTGTATTTTTAATACATCACCTGCCTTAATTGAAACGAGAACCTTCTCCCCTCCCCTCCCCTCCCCCCCCCCCCCCCCCGCCCCTTTTTTTCAAAAAAAAAAAAAAAGAAAAAAGAAAAAAAGAAGAGAGAAAAAGAAACAAAAAAGAAAGGAAATGCACAAAAAAAAAAAAAAAAAAAAAAAAAAAAAAACTCCATAACTAAACTTAAAAGTGAATGATTGTAGATACAATAACCAGAAAAATAGTTACCTCGACTTTAGAGAATGCCCAGCATTAAAGTCACACTTTAACAACAGTTGGTTATTATCAGTCTTCTGATCCCTCAGTTTTGCTACAAACTTAGCAGGTTCTGAACACATAACACGTGGATCTGCCACAATGCACCAGGTTTCAGATTGAATGATAGAAGAAGGAATATATGCAACATATATGAAATTATAACATTGTTCTCCGCTGCCAGTTAGGCATGCATGAGGGTCAAATTGGTAGACCAGCAATAACCATCCAATGTAATTAAATCCAAAAAAAAATTAATTTGACAAAATTGTATCAAGAAAGCATGTCAGAAAGCTTAGTGGGCTACCTTATTTGGGAATTTAACCAGCCTACATGACCCAACATCTTGAACAGATTATTTTTAGATACGTTGTAGCATGGATTAGAACTTAAATCCATATGATATTTTAGTGAATGCTATAATGTTGATTTGCCAAAACTAAAAAGATACGAACCTAGTTATAGTTTTCATGCCAAAACTATGTCTACAAACCTACTGGCATCATGAGTGAGGCAAGACTCACTAAAGGGCATGTGTAACTTACCAATAAAAATAAAAAATAAAAAGAAAAAAAGAAAAAGCCTATTGACAATGAAGAAATTTAAAATCCACATTATTAAAATAATGGCTATTAGTTCAGAAATAAATATATATTTTTACTTACAATTGAAGGGCTTCTAACACACATAGGTGTAAAGCATTTAGGCTTACCATTAAAACCAGTTGTTACAAGAATGTTGGGATAATTTTGTGCCTCAACCTGTGTAATATTGTTAAAAGGTTAGATCAAAAAGTAGAATATTGAGAATCTACAATTATACACAACTCCCAAATCATGTTTAAATGGTGAAAATGATGAATAGTCTAGCATCACAGTTCAGAGAATACTGGTTGACTATATGTAAAGTAACCACATAGAATTATATGCTTCTCACATTATCAACAGGAGAATATGACTTCATGTAGTGGTAAACCACCTCCTCCTGGGGGTCACCCCATTCCTGCATTAAGAAAAAGTGATCAGTTACAAGAAGATTGTCCGCACCAGTATCGTGAATTAAATGGAACCAGATCTACATGAAGCACTCACTAAGGGTTCGTTTGGTTGGAGGAGTAGAAAAATGGGAGGATAGAAAATGGTGGGAGGATGGAAAAGAGGGAGGATAGAAAAGATTTTAATTTCCCTCTTTTTTATTTGGTTGGGAATGGAAAAGTAGAAAGATAGAAAAAGTAAATTTGTATAAATTTACGCATATACTCTTGTTTAAAAATGATACCAAATTAAAACCAAAAAAGGGATAAACAACCAAAAAAAATTCAATCACCTAAATTTATTTTTAAAAAAATCATGTCTAGGAAAACAAAATCACATCTAAACAAAAACAAAAACAAAAAACCAAAAAAAAAAAAAAAAAAAAAAAAAAAAACAAAAACACACAAAAGAAAGAAAAAGAAAAAAAAAAAAATGAATATGAGCACTGGGCGTGTAGGAAGCCTACCCAGTAAATCAAAAACAAAACAAAAAAACACAAAAGAAAGCATGTGTGTGTGTGTGTGTGTGTGTGAGCACTAGACATGTAGGAAGCCTGCCTAATAAATCAAAAAAAGAAAAAGAAAAAAGGCAACGTTCGGGAGCAAAGGTAAAGAAAAAAAAAATGAAGAGCAACGTGGACAAGCCCATGTGCAACTACACATGGGTATTTTTGTCCAAAAATGATGTCCAATTTTTCCCTTCAGTTTTCTCTCTATTTTGGAGAGAACTTTTTGGTGGACCTGGGAAAAAAAATACCTGGGTCCTACCATTTATTTTTCTTTCTTCCCACCTAACCAAACACACTCCAAAAAGTTTTCCTTCCTATTTTCTATCCAATGTTTTCTATCCACCCAATTTCATCTCCAAACAAACACACCCTAAGAGTCAATTAAAGTCTTAGAGACAGAGAGGACAAGGGGAAATAATGATATTAGTAGAACCATAAACAATGTAAAGAACCAGTGATCACAAATACAAAAGTCTAATTAAAGCATTCCAATATCTCTAGAGGGCATATGAAAATGCAGGACCTCAAATATGGGTGAATCCTATCTTATATGTATAGCCTATATAATGATATAACATGGTCCACAAAACAAGAGACTCATCACATGTAAGGCATTTTTTGTCACACCTCGAACTCAAAAGGGTCCAAAGTATGAGAAAAAAAAATTATCAAGAGAGAAACTATAGGAGATTTTTCTTTTATTTTCTTTTCCACATGATAAGAATAAATAACCATATTGAAATCTCCACATTTATAATCGATAATTAAAAATCATGTACCTCCATAAAATACATGAATATATTACAAAACTCCAAATGGATTACACAGAGTCACAGTCTTATCAAGAATAAGCAACCTCGACCATCGACATAGAATCTAGGGCTACCATGCCTAAGGCCAACGAACCTCAAGTGCCCAATCTCCAATAGAATTAATTACGGCCTCATTGAACATAGCAAGATTGGCTCACCAATCAAGGACAGCAAAAGTCTCCTAATTTAACATAGCGCTCCAATCCCCACCAAATAAAGTAAGTTTCATACCTGAGGTATTGCTAATTGAACTGAAAAACTATAAGAGGGTGGAATGAACTAAAGCCCAGTAAGTATCATAATTAATGGAACTGAGGAAAATGAAAGTCTCATGACAAATAGCATTTTTACAAAATATGTTATATCATGGATATTTCCAATTGGAATACTATAAAATCAATTTTTTTTTTTAAATAATATGACAAGAATGATTAAAATAATGTACCACCAAGCTTTCCAAAATAACGATGAAAATACAAATTATTCACTGTGAACCCGCTATCAAAGAATCTAAAAGTCTCATTGCACAGAATCTGCATTTAATAAGATAACATAAAACATATCATTTCATAATGAAGGTAGCAAATCTTACATAACAATTATTATCATTATTATTATTATTATTATTATTATTATTATTATTATTATTATTATTATTATTATTATTATTATATAAGAATGCATGTAGAAACTTAATTAGGAGATTTTACTTATAATTATTTATTTGTAATCTTTTTAGGCGAACAATTTTGCAGTTACTACAAAGAAAATAATCTCAATAGATTATCAACAACAAATTGTTTTCTTGATTGGTCCAATTAATCATTCTTAAGCTACAATTGATATGAAATTTGCTTTACTTTGCAATGCATTTTCATATGGATATGTTTTAATTTGGTATATATTTATGAATGTATTGAGATAAATATTGTTTTTAAGAAGAGAGATCATGATCCTATTTTGTATATTTCAAAAGAGATAGATTGGTTTGAGATTAAAGAGAAGTTGAATTTTTTTTAATGGTGAGAAAACTTATTTTTTTCATTCATTTCTAACTAAAATTATTGGAAACCTCCCCCCCCCCCCCCCCTTTTTATTCTATTACTAGCTTAGCTCATAATATGGGTAGATAAAAATTTTAATATGTGTGTGTGTGTGTGTGTGTGTGTGTATATAAACCTTGCCCTTTGTTAGTTTGGTAAAGGGTTATAAAAAAACATATAAAAAAACACAAAAAAATATTAAAAAAAACGCTTCTTAATTAATAGTTTAATACATCTAAATTTAAACCTCTTATGAGAAAAATGCTTTATTACAGATTATTAATCCTAATATATGATTTTATGAATATTTTAGAAAATAAATTATACATTATATTTTATTACAAAATAATCAGATATTCTTGTGCATCGCACGGGGTTGCTACTAGTTAGATATAATTTAGAAGACGACCACACAAAATCTAAACATTTTCAAAGGTTGAGAAAGCAATAACATTATAATATCACGAGAAAAAGAAACTCACCTCCAACTCCAAAGTGGTCAAGGGAATAGTTGGGTCCAACATTGTAGTCAAAACATCTACAAAAGGTACTTGAGCCACAGCGGCCTTGAATAAATCAGGCCTCATATTAAGAACACCACAAATAAGCAACCCCCCTGCACTTGTCCCATTAATGCTCAATTTTTCCTTTGAACAGTACTTGTTTTCTATTAAGTACTCAGCGCAAGCAATAAAATCGGTGAAAGTATTTTTTTTTTTCAAGAACTTCCCATTCTCATACCACTGCCTTCCCATTTCACCACCTCCACGAATGTGAGCTATTGCACAAATAAAACCCCGATCTAATAAACACGGCCATGATGACTCGAAACTTGGATCAAAGCAATCCTGTTCAGAACAAGAAATTATCGAGAGAGTTCGAATGAAATAACTGAGTACAAATGAAACAAGAAACAGAATAGACGAATGGAAGAACAGTTCATCCAGACCAATTTGCATGAAAATAACTAAAATCTTTAGTCCAATTAATGAACACATCAGCATACAACAAAAATGAAAACAAATGGTTAATTACATACTACAGACTTCTCAGAAATGTATCAATTGACTGAAGTATTATATTTGATGGCTTAAGATAGATTGACCTCGGTTAATTAATTCAATTACCAAGTTGATTAATTAGGTCAAATTACATATAACTCGTAGAGGCACTAACAAATCACCATGTAAATTAAATGCAGTATAAAATAAATTAAAACAATGATTTGTTGACAAATGAGAAAAACCTTTTGCAAGACAAAAACCCCACCGGGTGAATTTAAGATCACCACTCATAAGAATCCACTAATCAATAATCAAGATATTACAAGTAAGAGAAATCTTATCATTGCCCTAACCCATCCCAAAATACCAACCAATAGTTGAACATTTACTCCAATACCCAATTGCACTTGATGTTATAACAGCCTTCTTTCTTTTATAGCACAAATCTCTGATCTATGGCTAACTCCTTTGCACGGATCGTAGTACGTGACTAACTCCAGCAACTTGATTGATAGCTGTTGCTTGCAAAGTTCTTCACTTTATAAACAATTAAGATCGGGAAACACTTGGTTACAAAATCCTAAAGCACACAAATACAATAGCTTCTCACAGATTGTATGAGTTTTAGGTTTCTGTTTTCGTATATAATGACTTTTAAAATAAGTCTTATGTATGACTAGAGTTGTAAAAAGAGAGACCCTAATCATTCAAATCATCATAGGCTGGATTTCAGATCTAGAAATTCTGAAATCGTAGATCTCGATGGATCGAGCTTGTGTCGAGCTTCTCCATTAATCTTTGATGGCAGCATTTGTTGAGCTTGTGTCGAGACTTAATGAAACATTTTTTCTTCACTTGTTTCTTGAATCGATCTTTATGTCTTAATGATACCACTTGATATGTTTGAACAACATACTTCATGATACATTAACCCAACTTAGATCTACCTAATTACAAGTGAAATGCGTTTTGTCATATGATTAGCCAATTGTGTAGAAATATAACCTTAATGTTAAGGACATATTTTATATAGTTGGCTAATCCTTTGACAAAACGCACTTTACTTGTATTTGGGTAGATCTAGGATGTGTTTAATACTTCAAAGAATATGTTGTTCAAGTCTAGTATTAAAGTCATGAAGATTGGACCAAGAAACAAGTGAAGAAAAGGTGTTTACTAAAGCTGGACATCTGCTGGACACTTGTTGGACACATGTGGACACCTGCTGGACACTTGTGGACACCTGCTCGATACCTCTATCTATCGATGTTTAATGAAGCTCGACAGCTTCTAGATCGATCGAGGTATCTATTGAGGTTACGAGAATTCAGATTTCCAGATCTGATTTTCGGCCCATGTTTTTGTATTTGTGTAGGGTTTCTTTTCTCACAATCCTAAACATATATAAGGCTTATTTTAGAGGTCGTCACATAAGAGAATACAAGGAGAACACATGCAAAAAGGTGACCGAAGCCTTATTCTCTCAGAAAGAAGCTACTGCGTCTTTGCGCCTTAGGGTTTTATAACCAAGTGCTTCTTGATCTTCATTGTTGATGAAGTGAAGAACTTTGCAGCCAACATTCTTCTTCCTCAAGTTGGTGAGTGAGTCACGTACTAGGATTCGTGCAAAGGAGTTAGTCACATACTGGGATCTGTGCATCAAAGGGTGGCGTTCATATATTGAAGAGTTCAGAGGTTCTGAAGCAGTAGAAGGGTTCTACTGTGAGTTCATCTACGGGGATTGTAGAGTCTAGGGACAAAGGTTTTGTACTAGATCTAAAACTTCTCTTTACTATAGTGAATTGCTTTTCAGGACTGTTTCCCTCCAGGTTTTTTACTGTGAAACTGATTGGTTTCATTAGTTTTCCTGGGTCATCATATCTTGTCCTATTTATTTTTCCACTGCACTTAGTTTTGACATGATATTAATGTTTGTTTGTTTGTTTTAACAAGTTTTATGCATAATAAATCTAATTAACAACTTGGGTTTAAAACTTGTTAATTCTATCAACTGGGGTCTAAATTTCCTATCACCTAACAATCGCCCTATTTGGCAATCTGTCACAAAACCACAAGCATAATTATAAGAGAAGTACAAAACAACAATTTCCATAACTATTACAAAAGAGTACATAAGTCTAACTAATACAATGAACTCTTGAAAACTTTTGCAAGAAGAAAGATCATAGCATGAAAGACTTGCAACTTGTCCTAGATGAAACACTCAAACAAGATCCATCAAGAAATCAAGTGTGAAATATAGACAAGTTATATAAACTAAGAAACATATGTATAAAGACAGAAAAAAAAAAAAAAAAAAAAAAACAACGCATGTGAGATAAATTAAGAATCCACTAATAAATAATCAAGCAGTTACAAGTATAAGGAATCTACCACTACCCTGGCCTATCCTAAAATACAAACATACAGTTGAAACTTTACTCCAATACCCAATTAGACTTGATCTTGTAGCAGTCTTCTTTCCTTTGTTGCACAAATCTCTAATCTTTAACTAAATCCTTTGCACGGATCCTAATATGTGACTAACTTCAGCAACTTGAATGATTGTTGTTGGCTACAAAGTTCTTCATTTCATAAATGATGAAGATCAGAAAGCACTTGGTTACAAAATTCTAAGGTACACAAATGTAGTAGCTTCTCACAGATTGTATGAATTTTAGGTCTCTGTTTCTATGTATAATGACTTTTAAAATAAGCCTTATATATGACTAGAGTTGCAAGAAGAGAAACCCTAGTCATTTAAGTCATCATGGGCTGAATTTCAAATTTGGAAATTTTGAAATCATAGATCTCGATAGACCGAGCTTGTGTTGAGCTTCTCCATTAATCTTCAGTAGTATCATTTGTCAAGCTTGTGTCGAGACTTAATGAAACAACTTTTCTTCACTTGTTTCTTGAATCAACCTTCATGTCTTTAATGATACCACTTGGTATGTTTGAACAACATACTTCTTGATACATTAAACCCAATTTAGATCTATCCAATTGCAAGTGAAGTGCGTTTTGTCAACGGATTAACCAATTACATAGAAAATATGACCCAAAAATTTTATATGATTAGGAAATAGTGACCTATTAGACTTGAAATGTTAAATAGAACCCAAAAAAATGGCCTCTAATTAGGACATCGAAGCATCTGAGGAGACTCCACAAGAATAGATGAAAGGAAGAACATTTCATTTAGACCAATTTGCATGAAAATAACCAAAATGATCAGTCCAATTGATGAACATATCAGCATACAACAAAAATGAAAAAAAAATGGTTAATTACATACTGTAGAATTTTCAGCAACATATTAATTAACTGATGCATAATTTTCTATGATTAGGGTTTAGTGACCTATTCAACTTGAAATATAAAACAGAACTAAAAAAAATGGCCTCTAATTAGGACATTGAAGCTTTTGAGGATACTCCACAAGAAATGAATGGAAAAAACATTCTCCTATAAGAACGGGTGGAGGGTGAGATAGTAGGCTCAAAATTCATTGGGTACATAAGTAACTCGACTAGGGACAACAAAAATCACAAGAATTTCCACAACATTCCCAAATTATCCAAAAACTTGACACATGAGCTATCAAATAAATTTTAAACTGAAGATTGTGATGGAGGCCATGTGTTAGGTGGTAGGTTAATACCCTAAGTCTTGGCCCAATAGTTTTGGTCTTGCAATGCACAAAGTCCTAAATTTGAACCTTCAAGGGTAGGATTAAGGTTATGCTAAAGCCTACTGGCCCTTTACCGACTATACATCTTAGGCATTGGTTCTTCAGTGGGAAAAGGAGCTACTCTCATCACAACCAAGTAGGATTGTCACGGTTGGTAGCTCCCTTTCTCCCTTATTATGTAGCAAAAAAATTACTTTGATATTCAAAAATCTTATTTTGTTAAAATATTAAAAGGATCCAGTAGCCTTTTTTCCATAAACACTAGGGAACCAAAAGCATATAAATCCCCAATAATGCCAATATCTGCAATTAAATGATGAACTCTATTATTACCTCATAAGAACCATAACCAGTTAGTAGTAATGGAGCTGAACCATTAAGTTCCACACAATTCTTACGATAAACAATTGATATAGGAATCTGAGTGCCATCTGGTGCATTTGCCCATTTTCTTTCAATAACATAATTTGATTCATCAAAACCCTGCAACACCTAAGCAAGATAGAGGAGAAAATTATATGAATAATGAGATACAGATTTCAATGTAATTTGGTAAAAAAATTTGATAAAATGGCATAGTGGAAAAGGAATTAATTAAGCATTAGAAAAGTAGTTATGAAGCATAAACTAATTAAGATATTGTGCAAGAATTCCCCTTTGTTTACTTTATTTCACCAGCAATAATAACTCAATCAGTACATAAAATCCAATTTATCAATTACATATATTTGCTACATAATTATAGAAGCACTTTGTGTGGAAGACTGCCCCTTTTGTTTAATGTGAAAATATGGAAGGAGATAATAATTGAACCTTTAACGACAATGTTGGTATTTTGTACCTTTTAGGAGTATTTTGTGTACAGTCCCTGTTTGCATAAAGTATTTCCCTTTCAATTAAAATTTATTGCTTACCCAAAAAAACAAAAAGCCCAAATTTATTTAATGAACTCTGCATACTTGCCATACAAGCTATTTTTCAACCAATGTAAGACGAAATCAAGTCCTCTCAAATTTTAGTCTAGATCAATCCAAACTTCAAGTGTTAAAAAAAAAAAAAAAAAAAAAAAAAAAAACACAATTCAGGGGGAAAAACAATATAGACAGATTTCAGCCCTCTCAAATCAGAATTGTATATTTACTCGTCAAAAACAAACACAATTAGAAATTTGTATGTTCCATTCTTCGAGATTCTTCAATCCCATAAAGTTAGAAAATCCATGAGATAGTGTACGTGAGAGCTTGGTCTTAGGGGTTACTTCAGGGAATAATCAGCCTAATCCAGACTTGGATAAAATGAAGATGTGAGAGGAACAAGAATAGGAAAGGAAGAGGAGCGTGCAATACACAATAAGCTGTGGAAAACTCCTTTTGTATGGGGTCAAGAACCATGGTGGAGCAAGGAGGCAGCTGGACTTGTACACGTCACTCTCTAATTGGAGCCTTACGTTCTAAGGAATAGTACATAAACGTACAGCACTTTGCTGGTGTCTGATTGTCCTTAGCCTGATAATGCAGGTGATAGATCAATGAGGAGGCTTCATGTTGCTACTACAGGTCTGTAAGACCAATCAACATGCCAATAGGAGTGCTGTGTTATGGTCCTTTGGTGGTTGGTCGGGTGCTAAGCCAACGTAGTGCTCCTTGCATTCTGCATGGTAGAGCTCTTGAAATGTGCTTCTTGTCTTTGGGTGTGACAGGGCAGTAATATCTTGATTCTTATAGTAATTGGTTTTGTTATTAACTGATATTTTTCGAAATGATAGAGCAGGATTTGTTATTAAAAAAGAGAAGAGGAAGTAAAGGACATTGAAATATCTTGATTCTTATAGTAACTGGTTTTGTGAGCCTGATTTTCCTAATAGTCTAATGCGGGATGTGGAAGCGTAAAAAAGTAAAACACGTCTACTTTCAGAAAACAAGAAGCAAAACACGTTTGTTTACGAAAGTTCCTTGAATCTAAAGGGTCTTTAAATCTACAAAGAGAAATGGTCTAGAATCTACTAGAAAATAAAAAGACAAAAGTCTGAATTTTATTAATTGAATAATTGTTAAAAAAAAAAAAAAAAGGTGTACAGACTTTGAGCCTATTTAAGATCTCTGTAAAACTTGATAGGCAAAATAATATATTATAAAATAATTTCTAATTAATACATAACTATAATAAGAACCAATTTTGACCTAAAAAGCATTAAAAGCCCCTAAAAACAAGAAATAAATGCCCTAAACCTAAAATGATGAATTTTACATAAAAATACCAAAATTAAATAATTACAAAAATTAAATAGTAGATTTTATCCTACATTATAGTCTGAAAGAGAACACATTTATTATTAATCTTAATTGCTTACACACCTATATGTAAAAAAAAAAAAAAAAAATTACTTACATATGATTTCATTACATCATACTCAAAATTGGTTAGCTCCACAACTCCTTGATGTTTTTCTACAAATATTAAATTCCTACCTTTAAAAACCCATCAGCAAAGTTTTTGTATCCTTATTTTAATAAGCTTTTCAAAAATAACCTCACTGATTTTATATATATTTTACGCCATCCTGCCTATTTTAAAATTCTTGGCTTAGTTAAAGCTTGAGCAAGTACTAAGGATAATTTATGAGTGAATAAAATGGAGCAAGCATTTAAATTATGAAGTTAAATCACACATACAGAGGAGTAACTCAAATTTATGATTCAATCTCTTGGTAAGTTGCATCTTTTAATAGAAGTAGCAAGCTCTATAATTTTGCAACACAGAAAGAGAATGCACACAACACAGAAAAAGAGTGCACACGAGCACTCACGCACACACATATATATCCGTAGATGAAATGATACTCCAAAAAAAGATCAGAAAAGACATATATATATACCAGGTCTTCTAAGCTTGTATATCACAACTCAATGCAGAACACAATGATTTGATTATATAACTTACTGTTGCACTCTCCTTGCTGACCACCTTGCATGTCTTCATATCAACTTTATACACCAAGGGAGGAGTCTTCAATGTGCTATAGCGAATTTTTAAAAACCTGGAATTAAACTTTGACACTAATGGTTGCGCAGAGTATGTAGGGTCATCACCAAACGGAACAGTAAAACCACCTTGAAGGCTCTGAACCGGTTCTCCAACATCCGGAAGCCCATAAATGGTTACTTTTGGAAGACCATTTACACGCTCATGTACAACGAGATGATCCTCAAAGAGTTGTATATCCTGAATCTTTACACTGGACAAAATTTGAACTTAATAAGCTTTTAGACCATGGAGCCTGATGCCCTCCAAGAATATTGAGAAAGCAGTAGCACAAAAGATATACATTTCATTCAAAAAATTTCTAAAATAGATACACAACAAATAAGTTCACAAAATGATAAATTTGCACAAACCTCTGTGTAAGTTGTTGGAAAAAAAAAAAAAAACCAAAGGCCAATTGTGTTACAAATGTTAAACTTGTAGAATTGGATTATTACCTTTCCCTGTGTGAAAGAACTATAGTTTCAGCTGTTTTATCCTGAGGACAAGCTATAGGACAAGCTACAACTTCGGAATTGAAAAACTCATCAGTCCTCCTCAAGATAAAAAAGTGATTCCCACGATGGCTGACTGAGGTGTCAATGCCTTCTTCACAACGTGTGACAACTTTAAGTCCACCTTCAGGCTTTGAAACATCAAGATAGAAGTTGAAACTTGTGGTTTTACTTGCAGAAGTAACAAACAAAAATTCGTTGTCCTCAGAAGCATGAACATGAAGAGAAAACTTATCATTCTTTTCATGATAAAGACATTCATCGCTTTCTTGTTCTGTTCTCAAGTTATGTAAATATACCTGTGGGCAAGTACAAAAGTTTAACAGTCTTGTATTAGCCAAGAAAGAGGATTATGTAACTCAACAGATATTGTTAACTTGTCCTCACCTAGGAAGTATGGATACTCCATTTTTGCTCAAATACCAATATTTGTTGTGTATCTATACTGGACAACTCTGAAATAACCTTGCAAGTGAATCTTAGTCCTTCATTTACTTATTTATATTTTAAAAGGTACCAATATGTCTAGGATTCAGCCCGTACATGGTAGAAACCCAAATTTGTGAGGTCCTTGATTTATAATTTTATATATTGGTTTTAATGTTGAACACTTATTTAGTTATGTTAGGTTTTAAAGATTTAGGATTAAATGTTTAGAATTTTGTTTTGTATGTATGGGCAAACCAAGAACAAAATATGTCTAGTCTATGTGTTAGGCATTACTCAAAGATGTATGTTTCAAGCTTCAAGATTGACCTTACTGCAAAAAAGAAGAGTCAGAATCTGCCAAGCTAGATCAACCGAATAGGCTCAACCGATCGAAAATCACAGGAGTCAGATTCTTCAAAATTTTAAATAGGCCTAAGTCTGCAAAAACGTTTTGGGTTTCAATCTAACTTGTCCACATATAAAAAGGAAACTCTAACTATATTTTGGAGACTTTTAGAAGACTTGTGTGTTACTCTTTGTGAGATCTGAGAGGTATTGTACCTTCTAACTATACAAGTGTCAACCGAAGCAAGATCTACAATCAAGCGTTGGTAGAACCTACTTGCTGCTATAAAGATTAACAACTGAAGGTGATCTGAAACCTTTGAGTAGGATCTTAAAGTCAAATGCGTGAGTGATCGTGTTGCAGTAAGTCAAAGAAGAGAAGGAGTCCGTAAATTCGGAACTTGTACGTGACCATGTCAGTAAGTTACTAATTGAGGTAGCAATAGATTTATGATTAAATCTGATTGTAAAAACTTCAATTCTTTTATAGTAAATTTATTTTACCTTGAGGATTGTTAGGTCAAATCCTCCCCAGATTTTGTTTCATCAGTTTCCCTAGATCATCATATCGGTTTCCCTAGATCTAAATAATTAATCTAAGTAGTTACTTGGTTAATATATTAAGTTAATCAATCTGGTTTAAGGGGTACAGATAAACAAACAAGTTACATTTTTTTTTTTACTCTTTTGGATCTTGGTTTGTATTTTAAAGTCATTTAATAGTCATGGAGTCACTTTATTATTTATTATTCTTCTTAAATTGATACATGCATAACGATATATAAATATGTTCAATAATTTGTAAAAGAAGAAAGAAAGGAGAAGAATTAACCTTATAAGGGCGGCGAGTTTTCTTGTCCATGTCGATGTAAACCAAAGATTTTCCGGCCCATTCAAAACTGCTAGTGACACCCTCAAGAGTTTCCAATTTTCTTCTAGTGTGAGCATTATAGATAGTAATATCATAAATCTCATCTCCTTTATTGTCCTTAGGTATCGCCACCAGTTCACCATCATAAGGCTCCTCCAACGTTCTGTCAAGTGGATCAAAACTGAGAGCCATGATGTTGTACACCGCAGCATTATTGGTCGTCAGACGCCGTCGATGGTAGTAGTAGTTAGGCCTACGCACAGCCGCAAACTCATCACCACAATCCTCTTTGATCACCAACCTTTTCATTTCCTCATATAGATCACGTCTTATCCCTTTGAAATCTATATAAATTAAATTAATTAAGCAAATGAATGAGTAATTAAGTAGAGCAATTAAAATTTAGGAACGATAAATGAAGTAATTACCGAACATCGCGTAAAGGGCGTAACGGTTCTCTCTGTAAAGATAAGATTTGAACTTAGCGCATCGATCTCGAAACCAGTAGTGTGAGTCATACCTCACATCTTTGAACATTATCATCTCATGAGTTTCTTTCTTCGCCTTCGGAGGCTTCCTCTTTGTCGGAGTCTGATCCAACGAGTCGAGTTTGTTTTCGCTCTTTGATAATCCCGAGGAAGAAGGCTCCCCCATCCTATCTCACAGTTCCTGGATCCAGTAAAAGAACTCAGCTAAGCAGATTCTTTTTTAACTTTCTTTTTTTTTTGGTTTACTTAGTGTTGGGGGGATTGAAACTCAACTGTTTATTACCGAATCCACAAGTACACAACTGTTTTATTTTTAGAAAGTGATGAGGTAACGTGTAATATTCATTTAACTAAAAATCATATCTGAATCTATTGGGTCCTACTCATTGGTCCATTCTCCACAATACCCAGATAAAAATAATTCATGAACTCCACATCAGCTCCCAGTTTGTGTTTCTAAGCCCATCCGAACGCCACCGCTAACTCACTAAATAATAATTTCTTTCTCTATTTCTCTCTGTTTTCTCTTTTTCTCTTTGCAGCTAAACAATCTGATTTATATGAACCAAATATTGAGGGGGTTTTTTTTATATGCAATTTTAAACAACAGTTTTTAATATTTAAATAACAATAATACTTTTGATATATATTTTTATAGCACTTAAGCATGTATTTTTGCAACATTAAAAATTGAACAACTATATTTAATTACTGCTACCAAACAAGCCTAAATAGCACAACAATTACTAAACATTAATTGAATAGCTTTCCCTTTGTCGGTTTGTCCTTTTGTGTATTGTTAATATTTTTATATTTCTTTAACTTTACCTACCTATTATCCATTGTTCACTGATTGTGTGTTGTAACCATGGTTTTAAAAACCGATACGGTGAAAGAATTGGAAAAAGGACTAAGTATCGATTTTCTAGTCAGACCGGGGTCTGACTGATGGTCAAACAGGTGACATCATAAATAATTTAATTATTATTTATTTAAATTATATAAATAATTAATAATTTTTTAAAATATTAAAACTAGCAAACCAATATTAATAAATATATTTCATTAAAAAAAATACAATATATAACATTTTTTTTAAAAAAATTGAAAATAATAAAATTACAAGATATTTATCTTTAATATAATAAATTGAAATATTATGTTTGTAGGTTAGTTTTTACTTTTTAGGTTCTTGTCCAAATTGATAACTATTAAAAATGAAGCGACATGAGAAGGGAACTTTTCCAATTGCCTAAGCTAAAGTCTAATCCTTTTTCCTTTTTTTTTTTTTTTTCACTGTTTGATTGAGTGATTTATCTCTTCCACCTTTATTTTTTTTAAGTAAATCTTCCACCGTTTTTAAATTTAAATTTTACATCTTTAGCTCTTGCTTTCTATTTTTTTTTTTTTATTAATATCATAAATTTTTCTCATCCACCCATTTATACTTTATACTATCCCAAGGCCTCTTTTTGACTTTCCCAAAGCCTAGTGCCTACACATCTCTTCAGGTCATCTACCCATTTAAAATTTTTACCTTCCCAGTGCCACTTTTTTACTTTCCTAAGCTTACACATTTCTTCACATGTTCCCCTTCTCTATTTCTTCTTCACAAAACTCCTTCTCCGCCTCCTTCTCAATCTCACTCACGGAAACAATCGTAGTTATTTTTCTTTTGGTCAAAAAATCTTGAAGAGCATTACGTCGTCACTGTGCAATGGCTGCTCCTTTCTTTCTTTCTTTCTTTTTTTTTTTTTTTTTTTTTGTCAAAAAAATCTCGCAAAAGGCAGAAGCACTCAGCCACTCAGTGCAAAAAAAGCATTTTTCGCCCAAAACTGACCGGAATGTTCCAAAACGAAGTAATTTTAGGTTGGGAAAAAGTCAAAAAATGGTGTAGTTTTAAGTTTTCAACCCAACCAGTCATAACCGGTTCGACCACGCCAGTTTTCGGTTTTCCGATTGAACCGGCCGAGTTTTGAATTTTTTTGGTTTTTAAGTCATTTTTGGTTTTTGCCCATAACTAGACCGGATTAAAGGCTGGCTCCCAGTTGAATTGGTCTAACCGGCCGGTCTGGTTTGATTTCTAAAACATAAGTTGTGACTTAGACTTAGGTGCAGTTTGAATTCAGACGAAAAGCGAATGCGTTTTGCGTCTGCATTTCCCCCTTTTTTCTTTGTTTTTGGTTATGCCATGTATTTTTACTTTTCTGTCACACCAGTGGGTTTGTGTACTATTCATGAGACCCATAAACCTCACTTTTCAACAATTTTTTTATTAAAAATTTATCCTACAGTACTATTCACGCACTTAAAAATTATTTTGCTACAGTTTTCTATTTTAAACTTTCAGCTGTGTCCAAATGGACACTTGAAGCTCTCATCTTTTGGCTTTTGTGTAAGTATATGTAATTGTGTTGTTTAGCTTGTCTTATGAGTGCTTGAGTGGAAGGTAGATGGGGTTGTGGGGCATGGATTGGGAAATTGGGGTAGTAAAGCTGGACTTCATTCTTACCTTGGTGAATTTTTGTAAAAATTAACAGTTTGTTTTACTTTCAAAAGTATGACAAATAGTGACTTACCGCTATTTTCTTTGTTTCATTCAATTTTGATTTTAATTTTAATCTTCATTACAACACTCACGTCAATGTTTTTAAAATAACATATAGTGTTAAATTTAATTTGCACATTTGAGCCAAACAAATATCCATATCAACCTATAGCAACAACATCAAATCATGCATAATCTTGTAAAATACAAAAAGTAGTCAATTTTACACATCTTGAGCAAAAAAACATCTACATAAGTGAGTGTAAAATTGTGTATAAATACACAAATGCTATAGTAACCGTGCATATATACATGGTTATTGTAGCTTGTGCATTTAATATTTTAATATTTTTTTATGGTGTTGGGTTTGTGAGTGAGGAAATAATAAAAATTTGTAAAAGAATATTTTATTGAATAGATGTGTAGAATAGATAGGCTGATATGAGTATTTTGTAAAAATAGGTGTGTAAAATAAAAAAATTAGTTTTTTTGTGCAAAATAAATGAAAAGTTTGCATGAGCTTATGTAGTTGCTTAGTGTGCAAATTTACATGTTGCTACAATATTTATGAAATATCTATGTTTTAAAAACTGGACCGGACCGGCTGGTTAGACCGGTTCAATCGGGAACTAGCCTTCAATCCGGTCCGGTTATGGGCAAAAACCGAAAATGACTTAAAAACCGGAAAAAATCAAAACCCGGCCAGTTCAACCGGAAAACCAACGTGGTCGAACCGGTTATGACCGGTTTAGTTGAAAACTTAAAACTACACCGTTTTTTTTTTTACTTTTTCCCAGCCTAAAACTACTTCGTTTTGGAACATTCCGGTCAATTTTGGGCGAAAAATACTTTTTTGCACTAAGTGGCTGAGTGCCTCTGCCTTTTGTGAGATTTTTTTGACAAAAGAGAAAAAAAAAAAAAAAAAAAAAAAAGGAAAGAAAGGAGCAGCCACTGCACAGTGACGACGTAATGCTCTTCAAGATTTTTTGACCAAAAGAAAAATAACTACGATTGTTTTCGTGAGTGAGACTAAGAAGGAGGCGAAGAAGGAGTTTTGTGAGGAGATTTGTGAAGAAGAAATAGAGACAGGGAACACGTGAAGAAATGTGTAGGCTTAGGAAAGTAAAAAAGAGGCATTGGGAAGGTACAAATTTTAAATGGGTGGATGACCTGAAGAGATGTGTAGGCACTAGGCTTTGGGAAAGTTAAAAAAAGGCCTTGGGATGGTAAAAAGTACAAATGGGTGGATGAGAAAAATTTATGATATTAATAAATAAAAAAATAGAAAACAAGAGATAAAGATGTAGAATTAAAATTTAAAAAGGGTGGAAGATTTACTCAAAAAAAAAAAAAAAAAAAAGGTGGAAGAGATAAATCACTCAATCAAACGGTGGAGAAGAAGGGAAGAAAAAAAAAAAGGAAAAAGGAAAAAAGGATTAGACTTTAGCTTGGGCAATTGGAAAAGTTCCCTTCTCACGTCGCTTCATCTTTAATAGTTATCAATTTGGACAAGAACCTAAAAAGTAAAAACTAACCTACAAACATAATATTTCAATTTATTATATTAAAGATAATTGTCTTGTAATTTTATTATTTTAATTTTTAAAAAAAGATGTTATATATTGTATTTTTTTAATGAAATATATTTATTACTATTGGTTTGTTAGTTTTAGTATATTAAAAAATTATTAATTATTTATATAATTTAAATAAACAATAAATAAATTATTAATTATTTATTCATCTTGTCTAAGCGTGAACAACTTTTTGCTTTTAACTATTGACACAATGCTTTAGCTTTATTCAAAAAAATAAAAATAAAAAATGACAAAAAGTAATTTTTTATTTTATTTTATTTTATGAACTTAGGGTCCATTTGGAATTCGTTTATTTTGTTAAAATTGAAAAAAAATTGTTACTAAAAATGTTTAGGTTTTTTAGATCCCTGTAAACTAGATTGTTTAACCTAATTAATTAACCAAATGAATACTTAAGTTTGTTATTCAGATCTAGTTTAAAACAATAAGGTCATATCATGTAAAGCAGCGAAAAATGAAGAACACAATGATATGATCACCTAGGAAACTAGATTGTTTACAATAAGACTTAGACTGTAGACCCATATTTCGATCAGTCGAGCCTGTTTCTTGATCGGTTGAACCAAATAGTTTCTAAACTGTTCTTTCTGTAGCTTGTATATTCTTGAATCTTGACTTATATCAACTTGAACATTGTCTAATAATGCCTATAGACTCTAAGATCTATATCTAAACAAGTTTGTGTTCACGGTTTGTCAATTATTCTAAACTTTTAAAACCTAACGATCTCCCCGTTTGGCAATCCAGGCCAAAACTCACATACAAAATGAAATGCTCAAATACAAGAACTACCTAGTACAATAAAATGCCCAATTACATCACAAATCCCATTCTAAGACTCTTTACCTAGAAGTTGCAAGAAGAGTTAGAAGGTCTTAATCAGAATGTACCTATCTTTCCTAAAACACTCAAAAGAACACATCAACGTATGTGTGGAAAGAAAGACATATAAACAAAATGAAGCACAATATAAAAACAAAAGTAAACTAACTCTCCCCATTAGTTAGATACATAAAAAAACTTTTCATATTCTTCCCCTTTCATAAACAATTTCATCTCACTTAAATAAAATAGTTAAAAACCTTTTAAAATAGATTTCCCACATTTCACTTATTTCTCCCCCTTTTTGTCACATATTGACAGAGAACACCCATGAAACAGAGTTTTCTAAACTTTGTATCATCTGTTTTGCACTCTTTTGGCGAGCGCGAGTGAGCTTTGTGTAGCTTTGTGTGATGAGTAAGGTTAAGTAATCTCTTCTTCTTAACACTCGTGTACTCTATTTTCGGGTTAAACTAGAAAATCCTTATGACCCATCTCTCATCAGAAGAAGGTAGATAGAAAACATACACAACAAAGAATTAAAGAAAATAGAGAATTAAGGGAATGCAAAATAATTCAACTCTATAGAGAATTGAGACAACTCCCTCTATGAAGAGCGACAACTCCCCCTATAAATAACAAAGGTTAAAAACAAGCTTCTCCCCCTATAAGAACATGAAAAAAAGAAAATAAGTTTCAGGAAAAAATAGTTTTGGGGAAAATTTAGGAGGTGGGGAAAAGTAAAAACACACAAACCCAACTTTAAAAAAATTGAGGATTCATTTAAAGAAAAATATTCTCCCTTTCAATACATGCAAGCTTGATACTATGTGACCCATAAATAGATGGTTTTTTGAACCCAAATCAAGTAGAGAAAATATTTGAACAATTATTATCCATCACATCTCAAAAAAAAAAAAAAAAAATTCCTTAGTTCACACATAAAAAATAGCATATGCTAAAATGTATATATAGAACTCAAAAATTAATCAAGCAATTTTTAAATCAAATTGAGTACCCAATTTAACAAAGTGTATGCAAGTTATGTGTGAAAACAATGAGAGATATGACTGCAAAACTACAATATGGATACATCAAAAAATGGAATGCATGTGAATCCTAAACATAAATGATGCTGAAAAAAAAATTGGTCAAAAATCTAAAATCTAAAAATTTTCCAATTTCGATTGATCTTGCATCAATCGGAGTTGGTAGAAGCCAGACTTCAAAAACTAGAAAATTTTTGATTGATCGAATAGGAATTGAATACCAATCGAAAAATTTTAAAATTGACTTCGACTAATCGAAAAACAAGTTTGATCGATTGAGCCTTTAAAAATTGGAATTTTTGAAAACCAGAAAATTTTCTACAAAACCATTCTTTAAAAAGATTTTTCATAATTGATATGCATGTAAATGATTCCAAAAGTTTTTTAAAACACATTAAATTTGCATCAAACATCACAAAGTGCATAATCTTGGTTGGCCACACTAGTTTACACACAATCTCATGTACAAAGCTTACCAAACATTTACTTGTGATGTGTGCAACTAGTAAGTGTATATGTAATACCCGGAAAAAACAATTAATTGTAATTAAAAGAAAGGGTATTTAAGTAAATCTTTTTGGGGTTAATTTTATAATTTATAATTATAAGGGAGTTTTTAGAAAATAAGGTTAAAACCCTAGTTATATATAAGCTTATTAAGTCAACGTATATGGAGAGATATTTTGAGAGAGGAGACTGCACAAAAGAATGAAGTAGAGAAGGATTGATTGCACCTTAGAGGTAAGAGCTTAAGAAATCTTGTTCTTTTGTCAAATTTAGAATTTGTGGTATTAGAGCATTTTTTTTTTTATGTGGGTATTTTGGCCAAGAAGTGAAACTATATAAATATCTAATGAATTTTACGATCTGAACCAAAGAAGTGAACCAAAGAAGGGATTAAATTATATTCTCAGTATCTGTACTGTTTCAATAATAGATCTGCTTTTCCTATGCCAGTATTGCATTAAGTATGGATGGATCTGCAAAAAATTAGGCATGGTTATGGTGGTCTGGTTCTACACAGTTTTTGCCTTAAAAATTTGTACCTTTGGTGAATGGGAAAGTCGATGCAATAGTAGCGTCGTATTGTTGATGTGAGTGTGTCAGTTAGATGAGGGCAAAAACAAGAAACAAAGTAGCCTTCAACTTCTTTTTATTATTATATTTTTTTTTATTGGTTTTGGTAGGGGTGAATAGGAAGTCAATGAAGTTTGACAAGTCATAATTATAGTGAAAAAAAAAAAACAAAAACAAAAAAAGAGAGGAAGAAGAGAAACAAACAAAGGAACACATGAAATTGAAGATGGCCACTTATTACTATGGAATTATGGTCTTATCTTTGGGGTTTTAGTTGTGGCAGAAAAAATACATACATACATATATATATATATATATATATGTATATATATAGAAAAATATTATGAATAGGGGGGAATTTTGGTGTGAGATAACAGTGGATAGTTTATGAGATATTTTTTCACAATCTCTCTATCTGGCCGGGTACCATTATAAATTCTTCTTAAATTATTTGATTATTGAGTAAAAATATTTGAAAATTTTTTTTAGGTGATATCTAAGGATTTTAGAGGAATTGTTAAGGAAAAGTTTCTCTTGGAATAGCTTTTGGAGGTAAATAACCTTATCCTAATTAGTTTTATTTTGCGTATTTTAACTACTGAAAATTGTTTACAGTTGTCACAATTTTAATTCTATTGTATCACTGATTTCAAGGAAATGATTATCACACATATATCTGATTACTGAATATATGATATATTGTATTAAATTGTTTTTAGCTATACTGATCCAAAGTAAAGCATAAAGAATTTTCACAAATATATATGAGCATTGAATATAAGATTTATTTTATTTAATTGTTTTTAGCTATATTGATTTAAAGTAAAGAATATAGAAATATTACAAATATATTTGAATATTGAATATATGATTATATATATGTATTCGAAAAAGACATATTCTTGTTAGAAACTATGACTTCATATATATGATTATGGGCAATCTAACTATGAATTGATTCTGATACCCAAACCAATACGAGTTATTCATTGGTACTCTGATACCCAGCCAATGAGAGTCATTCATTGGTACTCTGATACCCAAACCAATGGGGATTTTGTTATTGGTACTCTAATACCCAGCCAATGGGGGTTATTCATTGATACTCTGATGCCCAATCATGGGAATATAGTATAACCATAGTCATAAGATTGTAAACTATATGAATTACATTTGAATATTTGAACTATTTGAGTCTTTAAAACTACATATGTGATTTTGAAAATGTTTGAGTATTTGAACTATTTTGAGTTATTAAAACTGCTTATGTATTTTTGGAACCTATTGTAAGTTATAGTTTTTGGTATATGAAAAATTGACTTTTTTCTAAACCATCTATGATATATTTGTAAGATTAAAGTATGTGATCTATGTGCAACTTATTATCTTAAGACTATGAAACTTCTTCAGTTATTTTGAAAACACATAGTATATTATAACTTTTAAAAACACATATTACATCTTATACTTTACAAATCTATTGCTTGATAGAACTTATTAGGACTTTGATTACTTATTGAGTTGTCAACTCACCCCCCCGCCCCCCCTTTTCCCTTCCAGTTTCAGATTGTGAAAAATAGCAAGTTTGGGAGTTTTGATGTTATGTTGTGAACAAAAAAAGAAGCTTAGTGATTTTGAGATTGGTTGGTCTTCTAATAGTTTTATATATACTGGCCAATTAGCATTATGTACATGAGGTTTGGATTTTGTTCCCATTAAATTATTGGAGGTCTATTCATAAAAAAATTGTTGAGCTATTTTGGATTTATTTGATTTAATTTTTTTAGGATAAATTTTTTAGTTGCTAAGAAGGCCTTGCACACTTGTAGGGTGCTTACTTTATAAGCATGCAGCAGTTGTCACGTGTCTATCTTTATACTTGGGTTCAAAGCGTGACAATTGTAATGGTATCAGAGCATAGGTTATGATCTTGCAGACTCTATACTAGGATTTGATTTGGAATAAAAGTTACGCACTAGGGATTATGGTTTTAGTCATTGTTTATGAAGGCTATTAGGTCATAGATAGTGTTCTTTTGATGACTTGATGAGAAGTGTAAGTGAGGTTCCATCACATGATGATTTTTTAGGTCATATTTGAAGATTTTGATATTTATGTCTATGTGGTTATGCATATGTGACTTATAAATACAAAAGGAGGGATTTTAATTGATATACTTCTATGATCTTATACTAGTATTAAGTGGGTGTATTTTATTCTTGAAAAGTTTGTAATTGATCAGATTGGTTATTAAAACTTCTTCTTCTAATTAAAGGGAAAATAGAGTGAGAAAAGAACAAGCAAAGGAAATCTTCCTACTATTTTGTGACTGATCTTTTGAAAACTCATTTGATAATTTTGCCTAATATAGTCGACCTACCTAAGGTTAGTTTGATCTATAGGAGATTCTTATCGGTTTAATTATTGAATGATAGTTTACTATATGCCCTATTCAAAATTTGGAGTGCTTTTAGGGAATTGGAAACTGCAGATCTTTATTTAGGGATTGAGGTTCAATGTTAGAGCTATGATTCCTTGATTTTAGTTTATATGGAGTAAGGAAATTAACAGAAAGTTCCTAGTGTGAAGGAAATTAATTTGTGGTATTGTAGTTCACATTATATTATATGTTATCATATAAATTTTGAGGGTGTTTAAAGAATTTAGTAATATATCGGTGGACTTCGTTGGATTCTAATGTTAAGGACCGGCCTTCTTTTGGATCATTGTTCTTGTTAGGGTTGACCTACATGGATTACCATAGCTTAATTAATGTGTGAGGTAGTCCCTAAATGTTTTTGAGACATGTTTTTTTACTTAGAAGTTTGAGGTCTACGATTTCTTTCAAAGGACTTGGAGAATTGTTTCATATCTTGGGGAATAAGTTTTGATACCAAAAATGTAATTCTTTGAACTTAATTGATAAGAGTTAATGGATTGGCTCAATAGAAAATGAAGTGGATAGAACACAAGTACGTGGTAGTATTGATTTGGACTAGTGAACCATATTTTTGATTGGATATTTAAAGAGTTGGGATGGCAAGAGGGTTAACTTGAAAGACTTACAATTTGAATATAGTCAATTGTTGTACCTTTTGTTCTATATTGGCAGATGGTTAGTGATTATAAATTGCATTGTACTATAAGTTTTAGGTTGCTTGGACAATATTATCGACAAGTTAAAGAGGGAAAAAAAAAAAAAACAAACAAAAGAGGGTTTGAGATACTTAATGGTCCATTCGCTTCTAGCCGATGTATACTTAGAGACTTGCTTTCATAATAGGCAATGTAATTATAAGGAACCCATCTCTTCAATAAGTTCCAGCCCAAGTATCATCTAGAAGTTAAAGGTGAATAAATGTTGCTTATTTGTGAAGATAATTTATGATTGAGATAGATGTTCAATGACTGGCCCTTAAATCAATACTCAATAGATTATTTATAGAGACTTTGGAATTTCTATTTTACAAAACTCGAGGAAGAAAAGATATACACATATTGTAAATGAGTTTTGAACTTATGAAAGAATGGAACTTTGGATACACTACTTAATTTTGAGGTATAGAATCAAATGGATGCTAGCATTCAATGGTCTATGGTGGATATCAAAATTGTGGATTTCCATTGTAATTTTTGGAGTCTACTTAGGCCTTGGAATTTTGTGGAAATTAATAATTGAATGGAAAATCAGTTATTGTGGTTAATCTAAACAAATGGGCCTTGGAACTTTTATTCATATTGAAAGGAACTTAGAGAGCTATTTAGACTAGAGATATGTATATCTTTAAAGAATCATATATTCTTCGTAATATGGTTGTTCTTAAACTATAGGTAATTGAGTAAGAGAATTTATAGTGATATGGTAGTATGTAGCGGAAGCATCATGGCTCCATTTGCTTTGGAAATTTTTATTTACAAATTTTGTGGAAGGAAAAGTCTATGCATATGTTGTGAAATAGTTTTGAACTTATATTTAAGTGGAAGTAATATACAACTCAATGGGATGTCAAAGCATAATGATTTACGGTAGACTTTGATTGTGGTTTTCTTTTATCACAACCTTGGAGGCTCCTTCACCATTTAGAATTATTGGAGATTACTTATTGAAGAAACTATCATTTTTACTAGGTTTACTTGAACATGTGGGTTTTGAAATTTATATTCACTATGAGGTAAATTATAGTGCAATTCGGGTCGAGTGATAGGCATAAAAAAAATAAAAAATAAAATAAAATAAAAAAAGAAGAAGAAGAAAGGGAATTCTTCATAGGAATTCTTTTTTTTTTTTTTTTTGTTTGATGGGACCCATTGAGAGATTAAATCCATGAATAATCGTGTGTTTTTGAGAAGTCTTATCATGTTTGGTGGCTTTTGATTAAAAAATAAGATAGAAGAAGAGTTTAAACAAATAATTTGAATCTTAGCATGTACGATAAGTCAGTTTATATACTTAGGTAGTAGTTATATTCTTCCACTCCTTAAGAAAATAAGTTATCTCTAAATACTATTAGCTCACAAATCATACATTTAAGGGTTTTGTTAATTACATGACACACATTTATTGGTTGGAACTTGGAAGAATCGGTGGCACGTATATTTCCATGTAATTTTTTTTTTTTTTGAGGGGCTATTTCCATGTAATTAAGAACCAATAATTTCTCTAATAAGTGAGAAATCAAACAGTTCTTAAAAATAATTTAAGAAAAAAATATTTGAAACCAGCAAGTAACAAATTTGTTGGATCAGCACTAAACAATATTATGATAATATTATCATTCTGATGGAGAATGTCGTACATCCTTTCCCACCCCACAATTTCTAAAGTCTATGCTTATCACATCATTGACATAGTATATTATCTCATACTTGCTTTGTATGAACTTAGAAAATGCTGACGAGCACTCCTAGGTGATAGGAGTGCTAGTATTGTATAATTTATTTTTATTTGATTATTTTGATCTAAAACAAATAGGGTAAGCAGCTGCTGCTTGGTCAGCAGCGGCAGCTGACCAAGCAGTCCAGGAAGCTCTCGTGCAGGCTGCTAAAAATGCTAAAAGCCTGAGTTTTCATAAGATTTTGTTTCTGTTCAGCAATAGAAGAACAGTCCAAGTTTTCAGCACAACAAGAAATCTTAGATGGCAGGAAAAAAAATATGGTGACTGATGTACTAAATTTGCAGCAGCATGGTCTTACTTGTAAACCCTTTTTTGTTCCTAGGCATGTCTTGAACACTGTTTACGAGTCAGCAATTTTTGCAACTAAAGTCCCAGTTCATCAGAGCTGGGTACATCCAGACTTGTCTTAGACTTGTTGTAGTTTCTTTGTTTATTGAAGTTATCAAAAAAAAAAAAAAAAAAACAAGTTGGGTAAGAAGTGTGTAAATGTATTTAGAAAGGGTGAGAAAAAACTACACCATACATACACTTCAGCTGGGAGATAATTATCTTGGTGAGTTCATGAATTGATGCTAGAAGATAGAAATTGTTGGCTGTCTTTGCCATGGATAGACTTAACCTATAGCTGCGTTTTTAAACGTGACTATAGGTCCAGCCATATATATTTAAAGGAGGACCTATAGCCGCGTTTAAAATTTAAACGCGGCTATAGGCTAGGTCTATAGCCACGTTTTTAAGAAACGTGGCCATAGGTTAGGTCTATAGCCACGTTTTTAAGAAACGTGGCCATAGGCTAGGTCTATACCCACTGCCGGCTTCTTCTTCTTTTTTTTTTTTTTTTTTTTTTTTTTTTTTTTTTACCTATGGCCATGTTTCTTAAAAACGTGGCTATAGGATAGTCTATAGCCACGTTTTTTAAAAACGTGGCTATAGATCCAGCCATATAATATATATATATATATATATATATATATATATGTGTATATTTAAAGGAGGACTTATAGCCGCGTTTAAAAACGCGGCTATAGGTTAAGTCTATGGCCACGTTTCTTAAAAACGTGGCTATAGGCAAAAAAAAAAAAAAAAAAAAAAAAAAGAAGCCCGCAGTTGAGTTTAACGTAAATGAAAATGGAATATGCCATGGAATATTCTTAGAATATTCCATGGCATATTCCAACCTATTCCTAAAAAAAAAATTACAAAATGCGGTGGATTCAATTCCACCGCATTTGAAAATAGAATATGCCATGGAATATTCCATGGCATATTCCAAAAAAAAAAAAAAAAGAAGAGAAAGAGCCAAAAAGAGCTCTCGTCAAAAAGAAAAATGCAGATGGCCCTTGTCAGAAAGAAAAAACACAGCTCTCATAAAAAAGAGCTCTCGTCAAAAGAAAAAAAAAAAAAAAAAAAAAGGAGCTCTCACAGTCATTCAAAAAAAAAAAAAAAAAAACCAGCTCTCTCATCATATTAATCTCAGAAATCTCTCAATCTCTCTCTCATGCTGTCACCGATGGTTGATGCCAGAGATATGAGGTTTGTGAAAAAAAAAATCTCTCTCTCAAAGCTCTCTCATACTGATGTTGTATGAATGGGTTTGTGAAAATATGAGGTTTTATTTATTGTTCTTTGAGTTTTGTTCATTTTTGTTCCCTTTAACTTTGTCTCTCTTTGCTTTAGATTTGAAGATTTTGAATCAATGAAGCTAAAGTGCCTCAAAAAATTCTCTCTTTGCTTTATTTTTCTCTGACCCATGGCCAAAAATTATTTTCTTTCGTTTGATTGTGTTTTGATTAATTTTGGGTTTGAGTATATGGATTCTTTTTTATTGTGTTTCTGTTATGGGAATTTTTGTATTTTTTAGCTTGTGCTTTTGTTTTCCTTGAATAGATTGTATCAATTTGGGTTGATTTTGTTGAAGGAGATGTTTTGTTTGTGTTCTTGTATTGTTTTCTTGTATTTGCTGGGTCTCTCTTTGCTGGTCTTGAATCTGCTGGGTTTGTATTTTTGTTTTGAATTTCTTAATTTAATTGAAATTTTAATTTTAATTTAAAAAAATTAAAATAAAAAAAAAACTTTTGATTTTAAAAAAAAAAAAAAAATTTTGATTACCGAAATAATTTTTGGTAATCAAAAATTTTTTTTAAAAAAATATAAGGGTCTATAGCCACGTTTTTTAGACCTATAGCCGCATTTTTCAAATGCGGCTAAAGTATGTCCTATAGCCACATTTATAAAAACGTGGCCATTGTCTGGTCCTATAGCTGCGTTTGAAAAAACACGGCCATAGACCCCTCAGGCCTATAGTCACAGGTTTTAGGCTACAGTTAAAAACGCGGCTATAGGCCAAATTGGGCTATAGCCACGTTTTTCTGAGCTATAGCCGCGTTTTAAGAACGCGGCCATAGAACTTTTTTTTTGTAGTGAATATGCCAGTTTTTTTTTAGTCAAATTTTGTTTCCTGATATATATATATATATATATAAATTTCATTTCTTGATATGATAGTATTTTAAATTTATAGCATCCACTCTATGGTCAATATATCAATTACAAAAATTAAACTCTAAATTTCTTATTTTTAAGAATAAGTGAAATTTTGTTCAACGAAGTGTGCTCTTTTGTGTGCCTAAACAAAGCAAAAATTATACTATAATCTTAGTGTTAGGGTTCTAGGCCCCAGTTATCACAAACTTAATCAACTTTAACTTAATAATTAATTATTTATGCTCTTGATTAAATTGATTAATGTCTCACACAAGTACAAATCACATAGAAAAAATAAAATGATAATCAAAGAAAACCAATAAAACTGTCTGTTTATCAGTAAAAACTTGAGGAAGATTTAAATAATCCTCAAGGAAAAATATCCATTTTTAGAATTAAAATTTGTACAGTAGAAAACCCTAAATCTATTGCTACTTCAAGTAGTACAAAACACTATCCTCCTGTGTCGTCAAAAACGTGTTCTAGGGTTTGAATATATATGTACTTAATATCCATCAAAACCCTAAATTAAACAGCGGAGAAAAGAAGTTGAAATTCCAATCAATACAAATTTAGATTGGCCAAGATGTGCATTTCAACCGGTCGAGATTAGTGACTTTTGACTTGTCAAGCTTGCAATCGAAACCCAATATTCCAGCACTATATTTTCTTCATTCTTGAGTTTTCACTTGTTCTGAACTTAATTTATCTTGTTTCAAGGATTAATTCAACACTGTTCAATTAGACAAATTAAGTTCTAAATGGTTGAAATGGTAATGGTTGCGAATTTAAAAATATAGGGCCCTACACTTTGGACAAAGACTTTATTCTATAGTATCAACTTCAAAGTTTCTGTTTTGTTCAAAAATAAATAAATAAATAAATAATACCAATTGGTGTATAGTACCAATTGGTGTTCAATGTTCTTTGAAAGTAGTGCATATTGACTCATAAAGACGTTGGCATAATACAAAAATAAAACAATATATGTTGTAAATGCTTTATTTTTGTTATAGCATCTATTAATGAATAAGAGTAATGCTATAGTTACAAACTATTTTACAATATTTTTATAAACTGCTAGTATGACAAATTCTTACTAGTTCTAATATGAGTCCACTACTAACATCACATTTATGTTTACTAATAATTATTTGAATATTACTAAAGTCGCATTAGCAATTTGTAGAATAGTTTATATTTGTAGCTAGCATTACTCTATGAACAATGACCCTTTCCGAATACATTTAATTGAATCGCACAGAGACAAGAGGGTAATTGTAGAATGTTTAAATTTTAAGATATAAAAGTAGCTGGACAAAAAAAAAAAAAAAAAGGAAGAAGGAAGCAATGGATGCATGACAATCAAAACCCATACAGTATTTTTCCAAGGTTAAGTAATGTGTGATATGTGTTATACATAGAGGCTAGACGTGGCATACAGTTTTAGACTCTCGCCTCTCCTTAGCCTAAAAACACTATAAAAGCCTTTATTTCATTCACATTTCTCTCACTCCAATTCAGCCTTTTCATAAACATAGTTCCAAATGGCCGATTCAACACTACTGCTCTTCCAACCCAACTCGGCCGAGTCACAAAGCACCACCCCACCTCTAGAGAAATACCATCCATCCCTTGATTCCACCATTGAACGGTGTATAGGAGTTTTTGGGCGGGCCTAATTCTTCCAAACTCTACTTGTATCCTTGGCATGGCTATTTGATGCACAACAAACATTCATCAGTGTCTTCACTGATGCATACCCAGCATGGCACTGTACTACTCATCAACATGGTTGCAACTCGGTCTCCAACATTTGCTATCTTCCAAAAAATTCATGGGCATGGGATTGGCCTTCCTATACGTCAATCATATCAGAATGGAAGTTAGAATGTTCTTCTTCCATTATCACTGGCTTGCCTGCAGTGGCGGAGCTAGGAATTTAGGTCGGGGGGGCAAGATTAAAAGACAAGATTAAAAGTAAAAAAATGAATCTAAAAAAAGTTATCAATAATAAAAACAAAATAAATAAACAACTATATGCTAATGTAATTACCGTATAGAATCTAACATAAAATCATGGTTTTAAAAACTGGTATGGTAAAAGAACCAGAAAAGAGACTAGTGGAGATATTTTTTTAACAAATTTAGTGGAGCACTTGTGGCAATAATATAATGACTTGTAGGTTCATCTAATGTTAATATGAAGTGCCACGTTCCCAACATTTATACAATATTTTTACAACAAATCATGTGTGGTAAATTATTATTGATTATAATTTGAACACATCACTTAAATTATTTTTTTTCACCAGTATTTTTTTACAAATCTAGTTGAGCACTTGTGGCAATAATATAATGACTTGTAGAATCATCTAATGCTAACATGAATGGTCACGTTCCCAATATTTGTACAATACTTTCACAATAAATCATGTGTGATAAGTTGTTATTAATTTTAATTCGAACACACCACTTAAATTATTATTTTTTCATTAGTATTAGCTAGTAACAACTCTACACTTAAGTTTTATTGTAAAAATATTGTGAAAATATCGTAATAGCATTTATTAATTTTAATTTCTTATTTTTTTATTTTATTTTTCCCTTACCTCTTTTTTCTTCATCCACATATTTCTTTATTATTTTTTCCTCTTTTTTTCTTCTCCACACGTATTATTTCCCTTCTCTCTATCTCTTTCTTCACTTTTGACTTTTCTTTTTACTTTTCTCCTCTACCAAACTACCGCTTTGTCCACTCCATATTCAATAACATGTAAAAAATTTTGAAAGTTCAGGGGGGCACCTGCCCCCCCTCGCCCCCCCCCCCCCCCCCTCCGCCCCTGCTTGCCTACATCATCTTTCTTCATGGGTTACCTAGTGGGTGGATTCGTTCTTGCCACACTTGCTGATTCCTCACTTGGTCGCAAAAACATGATCTTTCTTTCATGCCTAACCATGTCCCTATCTTCTTTGCTAACTGTCTTCTCCACCAACATATGGGTATACTCAGCTTTAAGATTGGTTTGTGGGTTTGGCCGTGCAACAATTGGAACTTCTGCACTTGTGTTAACAGCTGAGCTTGTGGGTAAAAGGTGGCGAGGCCAAGTGGGTGTGATGGGATTCTTTTGTTTCACAATTGGGTTCTTATCACTACCAGCTATAGCTTATTTGAATAGAGGTTCGTCTTGGAGATCTCTTTATTTATGGACTTCCATCCCAGGAATCTTTTATTCTATGCTGGTTCACTTCTTTGTTCGTGAGTCTCCCAGATGGCTCTTTGTGCATGGACGTAAAGAAGAAGCGGTAGCCACGTTGAAAAGCATTGCAACACCTAGCCATAGTAGTTGTTTAACTTGGAGCTTCTCTGAGGTTTCGTTTCAGGATGAAAGATGGAATAATGGGAATGTTTTCTCGACTATAAAGATGTTGGTGCAGAAAAGATGGGCTTTCCGAAGGTTGTTACCGGTTTTGGTGATGGTTTTGGGATTGGATTGGTGTACTACGGCATGCCATTAGGCCTAGGAAACTTGTCATTCAATCTCTACTTGAGTGTCACATTAAATGCCTTATCTGAGATACCATCTTCATTGATCACTATCTTGCTTATAGGTAAGTTGAACAGAAAATTTTGTGTGCTTGCTTTCGCTACCCTTAGTGGGATTTTCAGTATTATGTGTGCTTTGAAAGGCGAGGTGTGGACAAGATTGCAGATTGCACTTGAGCTAGTATCCTTCTTCAGTGCTTGTACTGCTTTCGATATATTACTCATATTCACAATAGAGTTGTTCCCTACTTGTGTGAGGAACTCAGCTACTTCATTGGTGAGACAAGCAGTTGTGTTTGGTGGTGTGTTTGCTCCGATGCTAGTGGCTGAAGGGAGAAGAGATGGAGTTTCATCCTATGGGGTGTTTGGGTTGGTGATAGGCTGTTGTGGGCTGTTTGCAGTATTTCTACCGGAGACAAAGAGGTAGAGCACTTTGTGATACGATGGATGAGGAAGAACACAAAGAGAAGGCAATTTGTAATGGTGAAGGTGATGTATTGGCTTAATTAGCTTTTGGTTATCTCAAATTATGTAAAAATTGTGTGCAGTGATTGGTGAAGAATTTATCTTTCATCAGATTGATTTTTTGTTTTTGGGTGAAGAATTTCATAAGATTGATTTGGTTGTATCTTTTTTTTTTTTTTTCTTTTTCTTTTTCTAATTTCTTTTCTGAGTCTATGTGAATTTGGCCCGGATTTTAACCTTATTAGAAGGACAAACAAATTCTCTCTTTTAAAATTTATTTATTTATTTATGTTCCACTATGTGAATATCGTGTAAGTTTATAAGCATCATGTGCATAAACCTTTCAAAAACATCATTTGTTTATCTCAAATTGAAATGTCTACTAAAATGATATATTGTTAATATCATATTTTGTAGAAAGCCTGAAGACATAAATATACGAAATAGCAAACATGTAAAATTTTTCAAACAAAGCACCCACTTACTTTTAGAGTTCCTGATAATAGCTTTTTATTATCAGACCATGACACCAATTAGTCTTTGGTGTAGGCGAGAGAGATTGAACCCTAAATCTCTTATACAACCATCAGAGAGTTTACTAGCTGAGCTAACTGATACCCACACATTATAGCATTAAATCAACTTATTTATAACCTTTTTCATGACAAGTTACCAACGCTAAAATTTTAGACATGAGAATATAGCTTTGGTAAACTTGGGACAAAACATTTAGCAATCCATTAAAGCATTGTGAGGGGTGTGAACTTTATATTAATTTTTGCAAAGGTTATTTTTTTCATCCTTAAAATTTGTAAAGATTTTTAAAAAATAGTTTTTAGACAAAATAGGGATTTTTTTTTTTTAAAGTTTAAGGATAGAAAGTGAAACATTTTCAACATTTTAGGAACAAAAGAAAACTTTTCAATATTTTAGAGATGAAAAATAAACCTTTTAAATTAAGTTTTAGGATGAACAAAATATTGTTAAAATTTAAGGATCAGGCTAATTATTTACTTTTGGGTGTAAAAATGCCTTACCCCGCTTAATCTACATTGCCCACCTAATTTTTTTTGCTTCGAAGAGTTGATAGGGACATGTTTTGCTTCCCCCCGCCCCCTCCTGTCCCTAATGTATATATAAATATTTAATTTTTTTCATATATACATATATATATATATATTATTATTATTATTATTATTATTACTATATCCAAAAAACTTCTCTCTCAGTCTCTCTTAGTGCTCTCAGGGTCACCATTTTTCTTTATGCTTCATCTTTGTTTAATCAGCGTTAAAACCAGCTTTTTATGATTGGTAAAACATCTCAAATATGTTTCAAACCTGATTTCTCCCTCTCCTGCCCTTGAACAGAGGTGGATGCACCAATGGTTTGATTTTGCCTCGCCCTGTTTCATCCCTACTTAGTACTGTATATTGTTCATGGTTGTCTAATTTGATGTTGTTGAATTTTATGCCCAAAGATCTCACCTTTCATCAAATTAATTGTTCCATAAGTTTCATTATTACAATTTGAGTGTTTTCTCATTAGAGAATACACTCACACGCCAACACCAAAGTTAATTGTGCTTTAAGTCATAGCCTAGTAATATTGGCATCTTTTGAGATATTTGAGTATCTAATTTTCTCTCTCCATTCCCCACTATAATAATAATAATAATTAAAAAAAAAAAAAAAAAAAAAGGAGAATGATGATTGGAATTGTGTTGATGTTATCCTAGCAAAATAATTGAACGAAAATTGTGATTCATAGTGGCTTCCCTTGTTTTTTCTTTCTTTTGTGCTTAATGTGTAAAAAGGATTTGTGTGCAAATTTGGTTCTGGTTTCTGAATATAGAATCGCAATAAAGCCATCTGCCTCAAACTCTCAATCACTTCCATGAATGAAGCAAATAATTTATTATACATCAGTTTTGGTTTCCCTTAGACCATGTCACCGTTTTGCTGTCGGCCATGGTGTGATTCATGCCCATGGAAAAAGGTGGAAAAAAAAATTAAGGAATAATAAGAGCATTCTCATCAAAGGTTTTAAAAATGCTAAATGCTATTTTTTTAGTATTTTTAACACATCAAATCATAAAAACTCATCTTTGTCAAGGGTGTCAAATTTTAAAAATTTTAGCAACTTGCTACAATAAGGATTTATTACTAATACCTCACTATAGCAAGCAATTACTATGTTTTATTCTTTTTTTTTTTTTCACTTTCTTTTTCTCTCTCTCTCTCTAGTGCTCTTCGTCCCCTCTCTCCTTCAGTGTGTGTCTCTCTCTTAGGCGAGCCCTCCATAGCTCACCAAAACATGCCTTAATTCTCCAAACCCACATTCTCTCTCCTCCTCATCATCATCGCCGTCATCTCCATCCCCATTGTCCAATCCAATATAGTTCCTCCACCATCCGATTATGCTTTGAAGACACCGCCACCATTGTCGATCTTTGTGCTAACAGAACAAACCTGTACGCAGACCCGCATCTTGCCCAGTCAAGTGTTTCCGAGCTGATTTGATATGTGGTGTCGATGGCGTGACTCACTTGTGTGTCCGCACCAACGCGCTTTGCGCTAGTGCCAAGGTCGCCAAGTTGGAGTTCTGTGAGGTTAGTGGGCTTCTGGGTTCTCTATGCTTTTCAGACTTCTCTAATAGATAAATTGATTGATTTGGTGAGCCATTTTTTTTTTTTTTTGTTTCTTTTATTCTATATGAATTGAGAATTTGTGTGTAGAGATTGACTAATTTCGGTGGATGTGGTTCGTGATTTTGTGATTTGATTCTTGGGCTTCTCGGTCTTTGTTATAATTTGATTTTGGCTGGGTTTTGGTTGTGGTGGTGGTTGTGATTTTATTTTGGCTGGGTTTAGGCAATGGTGCGTAGCTTCGGCACTGTGGAGGGTTTTTTTTTTTTTTTTCCTCGGTTGTTGTTTGTGGTTGTGGAGGATCTAGCTGGTGGCGACGATGGTGGGTGGATGTGATGGTTGTGGTATGGGTGGGTGGATGTGGTGGCCGTTGGTGCTGGTTTGAGAAAGAGAGACACAGAGGAGAGAGAGACAGAGAGAGGAAGAATAAAAAATGATAAAGAAAGAATATTTAAATGAAGTGTTAAAAAAATAGAAGTTTTGATGTAAGGGATATTGTAAAGTGATATGTTATATGTTATAAAATTGGTTTTTAAAATGGTAAATGCTGAATATTTTGGAAGCTTTGATGGGAATGCTCTTCAAAGTTTCTTTTTCAACCCTCATATCAAATGGATTTGATTGTGAATTAATATTATTCATGTAAAGTTGTTATTTATAATTATTTTGTGTTGGCTTTAATTTCGTGCAAAATTTGATTGTAATTTTACTCAATTATGTTTACCCTGTATTTTATGTGGGATTTCATTGTATGGGTCGTGTGTGAGAGAGTGTGAAGACTCAAGCTTGCATTGAAGAAGGAGTGGTGTTTGCGAGTATCTCGCGAGTAAACTTCCAGCAAAGTAAACCACGTGAAGAACATATGACTGGAATGCAAAGAGTTATGACAATCTGGTGACAACTAGTTTTTACGAGTATCTTGTAGGTAAGACCTTCCCACGAAATACTCACGAAATATTCTGTTCTGCTATTTTGGCTTATCTGCTCCACTATGTCTTTACCCATACTATATATACCCACATTGCCCATATATTGTGAGGAGTGTTTTTTAGAGAGAAAACCCTAGCATACAAACTTAAGAGTTAGAGATTGATATACCCACAATCATCTACGCAATCTTTTGTGGTTTTTCTCATTTTTTCTACCTCTCCATATCCATATCCTTAAGAGGTTGATAGCCTAAACGCTTACCACACCCAATTAGAGTGTAAAGTGAGGTTTCATTGCTACTGAGAAGTATTAGAAGAAGCCAAATTTTGGTAGATGCAATCGAGTGCATTGTGAGATCCGGAAAGCTAGACAGGACATGGTTTCGAAAAGCCCTGTTAGAGTAGGAACTTAGAGAGCTTAGGTGCAATAGGTAGATTAGGTTTGGAGGGTCTCTTGCTATTTATGTATCCCAACTTATTATTTAGTGGATCGATTTACCGCTTGGAGAGCGGCAGAGAGGTTTTTTGCTGAGTTCTTTGGTTTCCTCTTCGATAACACATTAGCGTGTTATCTTGTGCTTGCATCTCTCTTCTCTACTCTTTTAGCTTTCATTTACTGCTGTTATATGATGAATATGGCTTAGACACTACAAAAAAATTGTTCTATCCTAGCGTTTTTTCCTCGATGTTTTAAAAAATCGCCGCAATAGAGAAGCCTATAGCAGTGCTTTTGAAATTGCTGGTATAGGAAACCCTATTATGACAGTTCAAAACCAGCACTTTATAAATCACTACAATAGGAGACCTATAGCGGTGGTTTTTAAAAATGCTGGAATAGGATGCCCTATTGTAGCGTTTTATAACCGCCACTATAGGTTAGGGTAATCTTTTTTTTTTTTTAATTAATTTAATTTTTGAAATTGTTCTATCATAGCGCTTTTTGAATTGTTAGAATAGGATCACTCTGTAAAGGAATGGAAAGAGACCTATCCCAGTGCTTTTTGAAACTCTGGAATAGGGTCACCTTATTCCAGCACTTCAAAAAGCACTGGGATAGGGTGGAGAGAGGCCTATCCTAGCGACCCTATTCCAGTGCTTCAAAAAGTATTGGGATAGGGTCACTATAAAAGGGAATGGAGAGAGGCCTATCCCAGCACTTTTTGAAGCACCGGAATAGGGTGACCCTATTCCAGCGCTTCAAAAAGCGCTGGGATAGGGTCACTCCATAAAGGAATGGAGAGAGGCCTATCGCAGCGCTTTTTGAAGCATCGGAATAAGGTGACCCTATTTCAACGCTTCAAAAAGCGCTAGGATAAGGTCACTCTATAAGGGAATGGAGAGAGGCCTATCACAACGCTTTTTGAAGTGCCGGAATAAGGTCACCTTATTCCAGCGCTTCAAAAAGCCCTGGGATAGGGTCAAAAAGCGCTAGAATAAGTCCTTCATATCACTGAAAAAATTTCAGACTTCCTTCTTATTTTTTTTAGCTTGGCACCACTTTAGCCTCTCATTTTTGGTCTCCTACTTCTTTACTTTAGATATTTTCCTCTCACCCACCCCCCCTTTTCTTCCTCATTTTCATGTTGCTCTCTCTCTCTCTCTCTCTTTTGTTTTTCTTGTGCTGCAGCCTCTCCCTTCCTCTCACCCAAATCTTACTCCCTCTTCATCTCTCATGAACAGCCACTAATAGATCATCCCTCTAGCCACCATATACTCGTTTATTTTTGCCTTTTCCCAATAAGAATTTAAGGTAAAAATCTAAGCTTTTTGCTCAATTTCTTTTATGAAATCCTTTGGGTTTTGCTATTCAATGATTATTATAGTGAATACTTGATGGGTTTTGGTGAATAATGGAAGATTAGAGGGTTAAGATGATTTGGGTAGCAATGGTTTTGTTAAAATCCAAAAATCTCATAATATTTGAAGAGTTTTTGCTTTGATAAAAGGTTTTGGTTGATTAGTTTCCTAATGGGTATTTGAGGGTTGGTTTGCTAGGTCAACTATATGGGTCTTGTTGTTGCATATATTGATATGAGTTGATTTTTGGAAGTTTTTTCTTTGCATTTTAAATAACTTTGGCAATTGTGGGTGTGAGTGAAGTGATAACTATGAATTTATGCAAGTGAAGTGTGAGCATGTACTTTTTGCATACCAAGTGTTTGATAAGTTGTTTATATGAGATTATGGGTTTGATTCCTTGGTTTTAATATGCTTTAAATCTTATGGTTTTAATGGGAGTGATTCTCAAATAATTTGGGCTAGTCTTAAAATTATAACAATTTTCTAAAGCTATTAGGGACAGATTTGAGTTAGCTGCAATACATGATTTTTAATAAATTATAGAAGGTATTCAATAGTTTTATAGGCATTTGGGTCATATTGGGTTGAATGGGTGGGTTACTAATTAAATGGGTTAGGTTGGTAATGGATAATTAATTTATATATAAACGGGTCATAAATAGATAAATGAGTAATTACACACACAACCCATTTATGACCCAACCCACCCATTTGCCACCCCTACCACACTACCACGTTAAAAAGGCTATGACTGGTAATTTATAGGTAAAATTTACAGTTACATTGCAATCTAGATACTTTTTTTTTGTAATTTATGGAATTTTTTTTTAGTTATATATGCAAGAAATTTGTTAGCAAGTATAATGGAAAGATTTTTAAGCGCCATATATATATATATATAAACAAATTAAAATTTTACTACAAAGAGCTTCTAAAAATTTAAAACTTGCCATAATTTTTAAAAATTACTATTTTATTTTTTATTAAATTATATTCTATTATAAAAAATATATATTTTAATTTATATATAATTTTTTTTTATTAAGCTTTGAATAGTACGAGCATAATACAGTGTATTAAATATTATTATGTATAAAATCTTTGAAATTGAGTACTACTAGTTTAGTGGTAAAACAAGCGTGAAATAATATGTGGCCCAAATTCGAACCTTACTAAACACATTCAAATTTTTTTTCCCTCTCATTAAAAAAAAAAAAAAAAAAACCCTAATCTCTACGTAGAAACACTTCAGCCGCCTCATTCTTTTCTCTCCTTAAAGTAATTCTCATTCTCTCTCTCTCTCTCTCTCTCTCTCTCTCTCTCTCTCTCTCTCTCTCTCTCTCTCTCTGCTCGTTTCTGGATTCACCTATTCTGATCACTCCTCCACCCAATCGCACACACCCACACACAACTCACGGGATTCGTCACTGGAGCTTGGAATTGTGCACTGACTTTTTGATGTTGCTTTCATTTTTTTTTTTTTTTTTGGTGCAGAGATTTGATCATGAAAGTCAAAACCCTAGGTGTGTTTGCTAAATTCGTGAGTAATGGACGAAGTTCACGAGGAGCAAAGTCAACCGCTAGGTAATTCATTACATTTCTGATCTTTGAAGGTTTAATCTAGGTCATTATGTGTTGTTGTCTTCGGATTTTGAAAAAAACTTGTTTGCTTGATATTTGTAATGGCAATGGTTCTGGGTTGTTTTATGCATCGCATTTGGTATATAGTGAATGGAAGTTACAAGCTTGGTTGATAAAGGAAGTGTTTTTATGGTCTTTTTGAGGATAATTTTCAATGATATAGTTCAAGTTTTGGGAATCTAGGCTGACCTTTTGATATATGTGTAATTGCTAAACTTGTTTAATTGTGTGGCAATGCAATGCGGTAATGCTGATGTGAAAGTAGTTTTTTTTTTTTTTTTTTTTTTTTTTTTTTTTTATGGGTAATTTAAAAACTTTTATTAAAAAAATAGTCAACCCAAGTTTTTATCATTGGATTGTGTTTGCCTTGAACGTAAATATCTAATTAATTCTTGGACTAGATCATGCTAAGTTTGATAGAGGTCCAGTTAATACTTGATGCACTAAGCTATATATATATATATATATATATATATATATATATAGTCATCCAAAGATTTTGATAAATAAAAAGATGTTTATTGTACTTCTTAAATATATATATACACATAATCTAGTAACTGGAGTCTTGCTCTGCTTGGTTTTCAGCTTATTAGGGAGAAGAAAATGGTACTTCTCTCTATGATTTGTATGATTAAGAAAGATTCTTGAACCCTATAAAATGGTATTTCAGGAATGACCATATTGAGAAATCTCTTAGTAGCTATAGCAAAGCCTTTGATGTTGTTTACCTGGTGAGTTCAATTCCTTTTCTTTTTTTAATTGGTAAATAAGTTATTACATGCACTAGTGGGCCTAGTGAGTTGGAATGCCTTGAACAACACATATTTGGTTTGTCTATTTCCTCCTTTTTTGGTGTGCCTCAAGAATAGTCTTGTTAATCGGTATTCTTGTCCTGGACTTCTGTCACAACCTTAGGCAATGAAAAACAACAAACAATGCAAAATTATACTAGTTGTAAAAACAAGGCAAGAAAATACTTTTTTCAATAGGTTACAGACACACCTAGTGGGTCTTGAACCCATGTCCTCACCCTCCACCCTGCACTTACAAGGAGCAGAGGTGCCATTTCAATTAGAGCTCTTTGGGATATAAAATAAAATACATCACTTTAGAATCTCAAAAGCAAAGCCCCAAGCCCATCCACATTCAAGAGGACTTTCTAGTCTAAGAAAGTGTTCACAGTAACCATCTGGGTCCATTAGTAGCTTGATTTTAAGTCTTATTATATTTAGTAGGAATTGTGGTCCACAAATTTTAGATTATGGTTCGTAAAATCCCTTTCTATAGTTCTTATTTTCTTTGATTCTTGTTTTCCTCTTTACAATTGAAGATGCTCCATAAGCAGTATTTACTATTTAGCCAAATAAAAAATTAAAGCAGTCAATTAATTATTATGATATCAAAAGACAATAACAAATTTGATTTCCTAATTAATTAGATGATAGCAAATAATTCCTAGAGTATTCTTTTCATATTGCTATCAGAGTGTCATCATATCTACCTCTTTTTGTTTTTGATCGGATGTTGTTATCCTGATTCGTAAGTATTAACCTCTTTTTAGTTTGCAAACAAGTAAGGTTAGGACTTATTATAACAACAATCGATGATGCTCAAGCCCAAGATCAAGCCCATTTTTAATTAACAATATATTTAAAATTAACAATATATTTTGTCAAAGATCAAAGTTCATAGCAAGCCCAAGCCCATTTTTAATCCCAGCCAAACTCTAATAAGTAATAATAGCTACAATTAATCCCATGCACAGAGAACAACGTAGTGCCTTTGAAGTTCTCTCTCATAACACAACTCTCTCTTCATGTTTGTTACTCTTACAAAATCCAAACGTCTCCTCAATTACACAAACTCATAGCTTTCTACCTCTTGCTATTCTGAGTTTTGGTTTTCACTTTTCCGTTTCAATATCAATCTCAAATACATGACCAAGATGTTATCCATGCTTGGCATCAATATTTTGTCAAATGCATATTATCAATTTGGTTGCTAATACTTAGTATCTAAAAAGATTCTATAAACCTGATATTTTTTAATATTAGTTCTTATCCTTCCAATCTTTCAACTTTTTTTTAACCTTGGTTGGATTGTTGTCCCCAAAGACTCAACAAATTTCAAATAATTGTATTGTTTGCAATTGTACCTATAGCAATTGTGGATCAAGTGCTGCTCAAAATGGAATCTCATGGTATGAATTGATCCTCAAATCAAAGTGTGTAACATATTTGGAATATAATATATAGTCTCAGTCACATGCTATATCTTATGTTAGAAGATGTATATCACATAATCTCAGGTGGATAAGGCACAATGGAAGAGTTGCTGGAAGTCATTATGTGGGCTCAACTTGGAATTCACCACAAACCCGTAAGAAAATTTTCCTTCCGTCCTCGCGTTATGAGAGGTCAAAATTATATTTACCATTCAAAAATTGGATAGCTAAACCTATTACATGTTACAAATATTTCAGTTAGGTGGTCCTTTACTATGAGTGTCAACTTAAAAATCAAGTGCCATGTTTACTTTTAAAAAGTCAATATTTTGTGGAGATAATAGGAACGCTTTAACACTTACTGTTCAGGTTTGATTTTTCCATTGCTACCCATCCAGTTTAGCATTTAAACATAGAAAATAGTTCCTAAAGTCTTCAAAACATGATTGCAAGAGATTTAGGAATTCTTATCCATGCATCATTTTTTCATAAATTGACAGACATTATGGGAATACTACAATGGAAGGTGGACAATCTCTATTGGATAAGGGTGTAAACTATAAAATGCTTGGTTGTCTAGATCCATGGCAAGGTGTTTTATTTGCCTTGTTTGGATGTCAGTATTAACTTATAGGCTTGCAATATGCATGAGTGCTTTTTTTATGTTATTTTTTATTGTATTAATTTTCCTATTTATTGGGTGTGAGAAGTTTATTTTTGTATTAGAATAGTAATTGTAAATTTTATTTATTTAAAAAGATTTTAGCAGTATTGGTAGTCAATTTATTTCAATTTCCACTACAAAATATTCTGTTTGTTTGTGTTCTACCTTTAGCATGACCAATAACTCAAATGACACATCTTTGAGGAGGCTGTGAATTAAAGGCCCATTGAGGTGTAACTTACCTATAAAGAAATATAGCTTTAACATGAAATTCTCATTCCAAGCTATTTGGTGAAATTTCACTACAAATTGCCAATTAATGCAACTTTATTTATTTATTTATTTTAAAAACAAATTGAACTGACTTACATTCAATTTGAAGTTAATCAATTTTTGCTTTTAAACATATATATGTGTATCAACGAGATTTGAACTCTAAATCTCTAATCCCATGTAATAGGGCCAAATGCTATTATATCACATTACCATTAACTCATCTACATTGTTTTAATGGGATAGATAGGAATAATATATTTTTATTGTATGCTTTACATGCAAATATTCAAAACTATCCTTTTCAAGTGAGTGCACTGCTTCTTCTTTTCTCTCTTATGTTAAATCATTATCCTTTTGTGTTGCAAATTTGACTTGACAGTAACCAATGTATGTGTTGTGAATATTGTAAAATGGGTATGCTATCATTCTGCTTTGTCATGATTTAATCTAGTAGTGATTTTCTTTAATAAATTACGCGACCTTAAGATTATCCTAGTTAGACATTTCACGTTAAAATATAGATATAATGCTGGTCTAGTTGTAAACTTAGCCCCCAAACAAAGAGGCCTCCATATTTCTTACTGTCTTTGCCTAATCAACTTAATCCCTTCTAGTCTCTTTCATTGGAAAAATTAACTTTTAACACATAGTTTTTAAGTACTTTATTTCCTAATTGCACATGCAAATGGCAGTCACAAGTAGGCTTAAAATAAATAGAAGAGGGGAAAATTTGCAAACCAGATCTTGGAAGAGACTGTCAAATGATTTTAATGTCATTATTTTATTAAGACAAGTTTACTATTTGCATGTGATTATAAAATGGGACATTGATGAATCTCCCATAGTTGATAGTTGATAGTTCCATTTTCAAATGTACTTAGAGAAAGGCATTAACTACTTAGCTAACCTGAGTTGTTCACATCTTTCTTTCCTTTTTCTTCTTTGTCATTTCATTTTCTTGTTATTTTCTCTTTTGTGTTGTTCTGAATTCTGATTGAAAGTGAGATTTTTCTACATGAAGATCCCTATAGATTCTCTTGTTAAGATTTATAAGGGAAGTCAGTAAAATAAAAAAAGAAAAAAAAAAAAAGGATCTTATTCACTGCCCTTTCCTTCTTTCGAAAAGTTAGGCTTACCAGGAGACCATAATAAGTGAAATACTTATACATGAAGGCCCATCAACTTGGGAGATCTCTAAAAGACAAAAAGTCAGCCTGTCTTATTCTTTGCCTTTTAAGGCTTTGTATACTACTTGTGTGTTCCTGTGGATATTTTAGTTCTCCATAAAATCTAATATTATTGAGACCATTTCAAACATATTGAGGTAAGTCACTAAGAATTTGCATATAGAATAAACAACCAAGAAAAAGAAAAATAGAGAGAACTAAGAATAATAAATACACCCGCTTAAAATTGTTGTCCTTGAACTTACTTTCTTTTCCTATGTTGCAGGTATCATTGCAAAATCTACGCTACTATCAAAAAATTGATTACATATTTTTTATCCTCCTCACCGTGCGGCTGCCGACGAAGCCTAAGCCTCCTAATAGTAAGTTTTTAAAATTTTTTGTTTTGATTTTTGGTTTAGGGTTTCGATTTTGGGTTTGATTGGATTTTTTTGAGGGATTTGCTTCATGGGGTTTTTATATTTTATTGTTTTCTTTCAGGAACAAAAGGGCCTCTCTCTCAATCTCACTCGAACCTCTCTTCATTACCATTTGATTCTGTTTCAAGTATCAATTCTTGACTTTTAGTTGCTTTTAGCTCAAGTTGTAGCTTTTAGTTGGTTTTACCTTTTTTTTAAGGGTGATGTGTAATGGCAATTAGAGGATTGAACCACACGTATCAAAGGTACTAGTTTCCATACCATAGATAAGTAATGTGTTGTGACCCTATTATATATTATTATATATGAAAAGTGCATCATTTTGGTATTTCATTTGGGGAAATGCATGAATTGTTGATATGAAAAAATGAGCATCTTTTATTTAATTTTTGATAAGGAAATTATGGATTTTATGGTATATTAGAAAATTAAAGATGCTTATCTTATCTTATTATGTGGAAAATTGATAGAAAATCTTTTTGACAAGAATGAAGTTGAAAACCTTACAAACTTTGTGGAAGTTAGACTATTTAACATTTTTCTGAAACTACCTGGATATAAATTATGTGTTTCAAAGTATATGTAACCTGTGAGTTTAATGTGATTTTAACACCATACCATGTGTGATTTCCCGGTGATCACTTGATTTGGTTTTCTTAGTATTTGTGACAACGGAATCAAATTCAGGTCAGTGTCTTTTCACTTTGAATGACGCGTTCTTCCCTGCTGCCCATGGGGGGAAGAGGTTCCTTGATTGTGTGTGAGTGAGGCTATTGTCCATGGGGCCAAGAGACCACATGAAAGAGAGGGCCTATTTGACGCGCTCTCTCTGCTGCCCATGGGGGGAGAGAAAAACCTTGAGGGTATGGGTGAGGCTGCTGTCCATAGGGCCAAGAGTCTGCATACCAAAGAGGACAATATCATGCCAATTGTGAATGGGTGGATCCCTTGACTGATTTATGTAGTAGTATGGTATATTTGTGATAATTTACCGTATGTTAGATTTTATGACTTTGAAAATTATATTGTTAGTGCTCACAGATTATGATAGATAATTTCAAGGTATTTACTTTGAGAAAATTTATGTTTCATTACTTAATCATTCTTGTCATATTATTATTATTGAAGATGAAACTTGCATTTCCCCCACCCCCATTAATTATGCTATTTATTGGGCTTTAGCTCATTCCACCCTCTAACAGTTTTTCAGAGTAATTAGCTATACCTTGGATATGAAGCGTACTTCGTTGGTGATGATTAAAGTGTTATGTTAAATTTGGAGATTTTTGCTGTAAATGGTTGGTGACTTGATTTTTGCTATGTTCATCGAGAGATTAATCAATTCTATTGGAGGTTGGTCACTTCAGGTTTGTTAGCTTTTGGCGTGGTAGGCCTAGACTTGATGTTAAGGTCCTTATTCTTGATAAGATTGTGACTTGTGTAATTTAATCAGAGTTTTGTAATATATTCAGGTGTTATGTGGAGGCACATGATTTTAGTTATTGTTCATAAATGTGTTATAGAGCTCTGACTTGTAATGTGGAGATTTAAGTATGATTATTTTTTCTTATCTCTTAGAAAAGAAAGGAAAATAAAGATCTCCTATAGTTTCGTTTTCCAAAAAGGAAAAAATCTACAAGTACCCTTAGGATGTATTTATCATGCTTTAGACCCTTCTGGGTTTGGGGTGTGATAGTGTTGGTATATATCTTTTAAATTATATGCATTCATGATCTGTACTAGCGCTTTTAAAAGCGTTGGCATTGGTAGTACCTATTCCAGCTCTTCCAAAAGCACTGATATAGGTCTTGAATGTATATAATTTAAAAGGTCTATACCAGCGCTTTCAAAAGTGCTGGGATAGAGCATATGCATTTTCCGACGCTTTTGAAAAACGCTGGTATAGGTCTAGTGACTTTATACCGACTGTCACTACAGGGCGGTTTGAAGTGCTGGGAAAAAAAAAACGTCTGAATAGGAATTTTGACCCTATCCCAACGCCTTTTAGGGCTATCCTAGTGGTTTTGAAAACGCTGGGATAGTCCCTTTTTTTTGTAGTGACATGAGAGTAGTTTTATTATTTGTTCACTCACATTTACTCTATTCCGTAATTAGTTTAAGTTGGAGTAAAATCAACTGAGCCATAATCTTTTAATTTGAGGTCTAAATAGCTCTTTTGTTTTTACACAAATCTGAGTTTTCAATTCATACTATACGAATTTGACTGTGAATTAATATTATTCATACTATATAATTCTGGTAATGTTTTTGTTTGATTACATGAGATTTGTTTATTGGGTTGGAAGGCCATGTAACATGATCCTATTGAGGGATTAAATCTATGAAAAAGTATGTGTTTGAGAAGTCTTATGTTTGGTGGCTTATTGGTTTAATGATAACATAGAAAATTACTTTTAAAAAATAAGTCAATTTATTTACATTGCTACATATAGTTATTTTCTTCCTCTCCATGAAAATGAGTTATCAAAATCCTAATTAACTAACAAATCATTCATTTAAGTGGACTGCTTATTTATCTCAAAAAAATAAAAAGTGGAGTGCTTATAAGGGATTTATTAATTACATGACATACCTATTGATTGGAAAAATCGGCGGCATGTTTCTATGGAGGACTACATAATTACTCAAATAGTAATACTACAGCCACAAACTATTTTATAACATTTTTACAAAATGTTGATGTGGTCAACCTTTTATTAATTTTTATTTAAGCCCATCATTAATATCATTTTTTCATTTACTAATAATCACTCATCACATCAGCAGTTTGTAAAATATTTTTAAGAATAGTTTGTATCTCTAACATTATTCTTACTCTTGAATGAGAAATCAAAAAAGTTCTTAAAGCATTTAATAAAAAAAAATAATTAAAATTAAAATGACAAATATCTTTGACATGTAATTCTCAGAGATGGCACTTCCTTGTGTTCACAGTCACCATTTATTGTAGTTGCATTTTTTAATTTTTGAAATGTTTGTAAGTTTTTTATTTTTAAGTAAACAATAATACTTATTAAAACACACAAAAATAATCATACCTATTTGTAAGTATTAATTTATAAATATCCCACCCTTCCACCCGGGCCCAAATCAAGGCTCTCATATTCCACCATGCACTATAGGCATGAGGGAGTACCATAGTATATATATATATATATAGTTGAAAGTAATATAATGAATAGATTTATTAATTGAAATTGTGTAAACAACTTAATTAAGCATGGTCTTGAGTAACAAATTTTCTGTTGAGGTTTTCCAACTCAATTAAATAAATGGTTTTGAGCTTTTGTTTAGACAAGACAGTTAGCACTTAAACAATATACCATTATTACCATTCTGATGGAGATAATGAGTCATCATTGCCCACAATTTATATCATTTATCAATAACATAATATATTATCACATACTTTGCTTTGCATGTGCTTTGGACATGGTTAAATTATGAAACTAATTAACTGGGCCTCTTTTTTACTTTAGTTGTTATCCGTTCATTATAATGTAGACTCAATAGATTAAAGTTCCAAAGAAATCATGAGTCTTCTCGTGAATTGATGATATATGTTTATTGCTCTAAATAGCAGTGTTACTAATACCGTACCGTACTGGCCTGTATCGGCCAGTGCACCGGTACAGGTACACTTCTATTTAGTACCGGAAAAAATACTAACTGTACCGGTCGGTAAATGAATACCGTACCGGCCATATAAAATGCTATGCTTTTTTTTTTTTTTTTTTATAATTGTGGCAGTTTTTTAAGGGCAAGATGGTAATTTCAAGTCTTAATCTAACCCTAAACACTACCCAAGCTGCACCCTAAACACTGCTGATATTATTTGTTTTCTTTGTATGCAATGAACAATTAAGTTTTTTGTTTTTTATATTGTGTTTTTTTTTTTTTTTTTTTCCTTTGTATGCAATGAACAATTGAAGTAATATTTTATGATAAACAGAGATTTTTGAGGTAATCTTTTATGGTAAATAGAGATTTTGTGTGTGTGTGTATGTGTGTGTGTATATACATATTAAATACATAAAATAGTGATAAACTCGGAACAGTACATCGGTATTGACCGGTATCCAAAATATATCGTACCAGTGGCCAAACCGGTACAACTTCCTGTACAATATTGACTTCCTTGCTAAATAGTCCCGCAGAAATCGATTTACATAGGTTCGTTTGTTTGATTGATTAATTTATTTATTGTTTTATTTAGATAATTGACCTGCAGAAATCGATTTACATAGGTTCTTTTGTTTGTTTATTTGATTGATTTTTTATTTGGTTTCTTTTTTTTAAATACAATAATATTTGAAATTTATGACATCATAATTAACTTTTATCACTCGAGACATCAATAATTTTTGCTTTTGTTTTTATTTATTTTTATATAAATTATGTATAATTCATTATATATTGGCGAGATTTGCATAGAGTCCATTATTTGATCTTTGTGTAATCTGTGGTCTTTGTTTCTCTCTATTTGTTTGCGTTTTGGGTGTTTATTGTATTTTTATTTAGCAAAAAAGAATAGAGTTCTGGAGTCTGTTAATATATGAGAATATATATATATATATATATATATATATATATATTTTTTTTAACGTCCCAACGAAAGATAGTAATCCAAATGGAAGAAACTATCGGTGGTATTCGATGAGATGGAGTAATGTGATTATATGTCAGGGCTTAGGAGGATATGAATGGTCAAAATTTGATTGCCAGTGAGCAAATTAAGAATGATGTCGACAGTGAGAAGGAAATTTTGGACGCATATGACAAGTGAGATTGGGGTGATTTTTGCTGGGTTAGGTTTTTATTTTTATTTTTTTTTATAATTCTATTTGTTGTTTAGTGTTTTAAACTAGATATAAAATTGGTAATTTAGTGGTAAATAGTTGATGTGGTAGCATGTCACCCAAAATGTAAAGGATATGATTTGTAGTAAAATATGAAGTACTTCTAGCATTATTTGATAGAGTATCATGATTAGCTAAGTCAATATTTTCCATTCAATTGAACGATATAGGCATTTTTGACACATCAAAAGATTAGAGAATAAACTGACACATTTCAAAATATTAGGAACTAGTTTGACACATATGCATGGCAGACATTAGGACCAAAATGATAATTCCTTCTAAATTATTCTTAACATCTTAGCAATCTCGCTAGAAGCCCATTCTAGATAGTATGAATTTTCATTTTCAAGCTAGTAATAGTAATGAAATTGTAAGGTTTTAGACCCCTTAACACAATATGTTTAACCTAATATTAAGCCAAGTTGACCAAAAAGTCTATTAATTAAATCTAGGTTAAATAAATATGTGTAAAACAATTATAATGCGGAAAATAAAAGAACACAAAGATCTGATGACTTAGGAAAACCTAATCGGTAAAAAATTTGGGGATGATTTAACCAAGCTATCCTCAAGGTGAAAACAAATCCACTATAAAAGAATTGAAGTTTGTATAATAAGACTTAGACCACTAACATCCTATTGCTATCTCATGTAGAAAACTTATTACCGCGACCACATGACAGCTTCAAGTCCACAGACTATTTCTTTCCATGATCTGTAGCAACCGCAAGTTCTGCTATTTGTGACTTTGAGACACCTTTCAAAGGTTTTAGATCTTCTTGAAAGTTCTATATGCAGCAACTGAAGTAATCATCAAGTTCTTGATGTAAATCTTGATCTTAATAACACTATGTGCGTATATGAAGGTAAACACCTTTCAGATTTCATAAAAGATTCAACACACAACTCAACAAAGACTTCTAAAATGTAGCTAGGGTTTTTTCTTTTATACTTGGAGTGAAACACTTAACCCTACACGTCATATGGACTTGGGTTGGTTTAGAAATTCTGCAGAAAATTATTGATGCACGATTTTCGATTGATCGATTGAGTCTAATTTTCGATCGATCGAGCCTTGCAGAAATTTAATAGTAATTTCCTACAATTAGTTGATTCCAACTTTACATAAAACCAAACTTTGAGCACATCTAAACCTAGACTATATGTTTTGATTATGGTTTGCCAACAAATACAAAATGAAGTTCTAATACATTAGTTACTAAAGTCTTAGAACCTAACAATCTCCTCCTTTGGCAATCCATGACAAAGCACATTATACGAAATAAAAAGCTCAAAGTAAAAGCAACCCAATTACAATTCAAACTAACTACTAACTATTAGTTGCAAGAATAGATAGTAGCATCGAATGAATTAACTTGTAAGTTACTGAAATACTAAACAAAACATAAACGCATGTGTGGAAAATAAAAGTAAAGCAAAATAGAATTCTTGATTTCACAAAGACATAAAATAAAAGACATATAACACAAATAACCTCATAATATACCATGAGATCAATTGTGAGACATGTCATCAAAAATAACTAACCCACTATCAATTGATAGACATATGTTAGTGGATAGTTATTTTTGCATGCATATCTCCCATTTATTAGATTTTGATATGAATGACATGATATTGTTTGATACAAAATATTTTTTCCTCCTAGAGAGTGTTCCTTGGTCCCTTTTGTAAACAGACACCAAGTGTCTACTGAACATACTTGATGTATTTGCTTTTAATTATTAAATAAATTCTCCCTTTTCACAAAAAAAGAAGAAGAAGAAGAAGAAGTAAAAGGAAATGAAAGGGAGAATGATTATTAGAGTCTTGGTACTTTTTTTCCCAGTTAATAATTGTTTTTGTATAACTCTGAGTCTATGACTCATATGGTTTTGTTTTCGGTGTTCTGCGAGTAGCACGTGTGTCAAAGAAATATCCTAGAGGCCAGAGTGATTTTTTTGTGGGAAACATATATTTTTGGTTCCTACCTTTTGGGCTAGTTTTCACTTTGGTTCTCATATTTTTTGAGCTCCTATTTTGGTCCTTAAATTTCAAAAATCGTTTTCAATTTAGTCCATACATTCATCTCACTAATAGAAAGTACATAGATGGCACACAAAGTACACAACTAGCACACTAAATATTGACATGGCCAATAAGATAAATAATATTATCACATTAGTATTTGATTTAATTAAAAATATAGATCACTTTTAACCAAAAAAAAAAAATAGAATTAATACAAAAAAAAAAAAAAACACATGAATTCAAATTTGGTTCAATTTGAACAACAACACACAAGAACTTAAATCTAGAAAACATAACACATAAACACAACACCAAGGCTTGGACCCACCAACACAAACACTAACACTACTACAATCACAAAGCAAAGTTGATGAAGCGATTAGGTCCAAATCCAACAATGATGATTATTGGCACCTAGATCGGGTCCAAATCTAATAGTGCTACCATTGTTAGTACATTACACTTGATTTTTTTTTTTTTTTTTTTTTTTTTGGGGTTTTGGTATTTTTGGTTGATGTTGATTTTGTGAACGAAGATGATACAAATCTAAAGGACTTCGGTGACTTTTTTAGTTAGAAAAACTTTCACAGGTTTGAGAGAGAGATTGACATTAGTTGAGGCGAAAATGGGTAAATGCCCATTTTGCGCAAAAAAAGGGCAAATACCCCATTTCCTAAACTAATTAGGGAAATACCCCTTTTTTGAAACTTGATTTTCTAAAAATCGAGTTTAAAAAAAAAAAAAAAATCTAGAGCCCTATAGCAACAGTTTAAGGAGCCTATAGTGATGTTTTATGGACCTATAGCGGCGTTTTGTAACTCAAGCTCCATGCACTCAAGTTCCATGCAAGTTTTTTTTTTTTTTTACCTATAACTTAGGTTCATGGAGCTCAAGTTATAAAACACTGCTATAGGTCCTAAAAACATCACTATAGGCTCCTTAACTCGATTTTGAGAAAATCGAGTTTCAAAAGAGCGACATTTTCCTAATTAGTTTGGAAAATGGAGCATAATGCTTTTATTTTATTTTATTTTATTTTTGCGTGAAAAGGGCATTTGCCCATTTTGGCACATTTGTTGAAGTGAAAAAAAAAAAAATCCAAATCATCTCTTAATCTTTTATGGCCTTGAAGGAATTTGAATCTTGTGGGTGTTTGATAGTTTATAATTTTTCTTGTTTGAAATTTATGAGTTTGTTTTCAACTAGGTTTGGTTGGCCTAGAATCTAACGCAATGTTAATTGAAGAAATGATATTTATGGAGGGTTTGATTTTTCTAGGTTCATGTGATGTTCTTCTGGGTTCATGTTTGAGACCTTGAATTCATGTAATTTTTTAGTTTTTAATCTTTTTTTGGATTGAAGGGATTTGGATCTGATTGTGTTTTATTGGTTTTGAATCTTTTAGTGTACATGTTATGCACTTTGTGTGCCACGTAGACATTTTCTATTAGTGAGATGACAATAGGGATTAAATTAAAAAATAGTTTAAAATTTTAGTGACCAAAATAGGAGCTTGAAAAATGTGTGGATTGAAGCGATGAAAATTGGCCAGACTAAGGACCCAAAGGGTATTTTTTGCATTTTTATTTTTGCCTATTTACGGATTCCATGTAGGTTACGCAAAAAAAAAAAAAAAAAAAAAAAAAAAAAAAAGAGGTAAACAAACTTTATTAATTTGAATCACTTTGGAATACAACGACTAAATCAGACCGTAGCTTTTTTTTTTTCTTCCCTTCACGTAACTCAATGTGGGTATAACTTTTGTGGACAGAAGGTTAGGCAAAGTTGCTCTTTGCGTATGCTACTTTATTATTTTTGCACACAAGTATGGTGTTTTTTGCCTATTGCATATCTCGCATTACTTTTTCTATTTTTCTACAGCAAAAAAAAAAAAAAAAAAAAGAAAAAAATCTGCTGACACTTAAATATAGATATGTATCTAAAAAAGGACAGGCAAATATTCCCAAATACGATTTTATAGTTTATAGTAGCAGTTCAAATTTGGACTTTCCTTTAGACCATGCCACTTTTGTCACGAGTCATTTGCTGTCGACTCTCATGCCCAAGGTACAATAAATAAATGTTAATTATAAATCAGAAGATTTTTATTTTATTTTTTCAACCCTCATGTCAAACGGCCTTTAAAATGTGAATGTGTAAATTTACAATATGCAGATAAATGTAATGCTGATTAAGTTTTTGCTTTTGTTGATTAGATTATACTTATTCATTGATTTGGAGGACCAGCCAACCAGCTAACCTGATTCTATGAATGGAAGATTAAGTTGATTCCCAAAAAAAAAAAAAAAAAAAAAAAAAAAAAAAAAAAAAAAAAAAAAAAAGAAGAAGAAGAAGAAGAAGAAGATTATGTCTCTAATTAGATCTGGCTATTGCATTTTGCGTTTGCATTTTTCTCTCTTTTTTTTTTTTTTTTTTTTTTCATTTCTGCTGCAGCACGCGTCAGGGGTTTAGTTTTTACTGTTCATACTACTGTTCATGAACAGTAACTGTATATTGTTGATTTTTCAGCCTTTCCTTATCACACCGGTGGGTCTCGGCACTATTTACGGAACCTACAAATTTTACTTTTAAGCAACTTTTTCATTAAAAATAGATTCCATGGTACTATTCACACATTTAAAAATTATTTTACTACAGTGTTTTCAGTTTTCAGCAATAGGTTATATCCAAATGGACCCTAAGTGGAAAAAGCCATTTCTTTTACTTAAAGCAATTTTCTTCCTACCTTTAAATAAATAAGTTACCAAAATATTACTAACTAGCCAAACACACATGTGCCATGCTTATAATAGTTTTGTTCATTACATGACACAAAAATGTTAATTGGAAGAATCGATGGTATGTTCCTATGGAGGACCGAATAGTTTCTGAAAAAGTGGAAAATCAAACAAATCCTTTAAAGTATTTAATTAATAAATAAAAAAATAGTAACCACTAGTGCGTGTGGCTTAACGGTAGGAAACCCTCGAAAATCCCATTTGCTCTCAAAGGTTTGAGTCCTAGCTCATACAACTTTGTGTTGAGAGCTGCTTTGGCATTTGGCTCAAGTTGGCTTGACGGTGTTAAAAAACATGGGCATGAGTAGTGGTATGCTTTATTGTGCGCTGGTGGTACCCTTGGGCTTTTATCCAAATTGTACCTTGGTGCGTGAGGTGATGATTACACACGTGAGTTCCTTTCTTTTATTCTTAAAAAATAAATAAATAAATAAATTGGTAATATTTAGAATGACTCAAAGGTTTGACATATTCTTACAGATGGCACTCACTCTCAGCCAGAGCCAACCATTATTGTAGAGTCGCAATCTATTGAAACCATAATGACCATGGTAATGATATGTGTGTAAAGTTGAGGAGAACATAATAGTAAATAAACTTAGTAGCTTGAATTGTATAAACAACTTAACCTTGGTGGACTGAAAACTAGTAAACACATTTGCAGTCGAGGTTTTCTTTTTTTGTTTTTTGGATGTGTTCTCGAGGTTTTCTAACTCAAATAAATGGTTATGAGCTTTTGTTTAAAAAAGACGACTAAACACTATTTTCCCGTTTAACCATTATATCTAAAATTATGTTTTCAAAACACGGTCACGATTTTGAAGACTATCTTAAGTATCTACAACAATAATTAACCTATTAAAAATGTCATTCCGATGGAGTAAGCCTTTCACGTTATTATAGTGTACCATCTGCATACAGCTTGCTTTGCATGTATTTGGACATTACTTAAAAGTAACAACTAACGAGTACTCCCAAAATGTTAAGGAGGAGGGTATCTCCCAAGGCCAGGGTCCATTTCTCTTTTACTTTTTTTATCTCCTGTAATTTTCAAGATAGACTCAATAGATTATTAGATTTGGTAAAAGAGAACTCTTTTTGTCACGGGGAAAAAAATAAAGAAAGAAAGAAAGAAAAGAGAAATATTTGATGGATTTTGTAAGGGATGGGCTTAGCAAACCACCAAAATACCACATGTTCTATTTGTTAAATTGGGCCCAATATTTAGTTCACCCAAAATAAAACCTAAAAAAACAGGACACATCCCAAAATATACATTCAACTAATACTCAATCGATTAGGGGCATCACAATCCCCTCACTTGAACCCCGAAATTGTAATGCATCTAGGTTTAATCAATATATGATGTAGATTTTAACCTCAAATGTAATTTGATAATAGTTGATTTTTAATACGTGGTGAAAATTGAAAATGTACATTTTGAGTGATTGCTCATTGTAATTTCATTTGGTAAGTGTGTGGTGAATTGTTATTGGACATATGCATTAACACCTTTTCATCTAATAACTTAGCCTCCTAACTTAAATTTGGGACTATAAGCTATGTAGTCTTTTCTATGTAACTATCATCCTCAGAGATTGGACATCGTCAGTAGGTCATAAAGAGCTTGTAATGTATTTTCTTGTAATTGATATAGTATTTTGTAAACTAATAAAAATGTAATATTTTTCTTAATATTTCCATTTACAACCACCGCACACCCTTGGTGCGGTGGTCACTCCACAAGTATAAGTGTTTGTGGAGTGTGGGGGATAAGGGCCAGGGTTCAAGTCTCCATGAAGAAGCTTTACACACATATACACTTAGATTAGGCTAAAGTAGAATTCTATCTTATTTATATATAAAAACAATATTTCCATTTACAACAGTCGGTTCCATGTAAGAGAATTCATAATTCACTATTTTTTGAGTGCATTTAATTAGTCCCAATAATGTATAGTAAAATGACCATAACTAGCTTCTTGTAGATATTTTAAATTGCACACATTTAGATGCATTGCAATAGAGACATAAAAATTTCCAATGGTATATAACTTGCCGGGTAATGCTTTTTGTGATAATTCTAGAATTAATTTAGAAAATGAATTAAAAATGCTAAGGTTTATTATTAAGTTATTTTCTTGATCATGGGACACTCTGGTGTCATTTTTTTTCATTCCACACCAATGTTTAACTATTATTTAAAGAACTATAAACTTATGCTCATAGAAGTTAACTAGGAAAGAAAAAATGTAAGTGACGAAATTATGATATTATGTAAAATATTTAAATTTGAAAAGGTGCTAATGTCTCTTTGGTAATTTAAATTAAAAAAAAAAAAATTGGTATTATTCCTTCTTGCTTTAGTCATTTCCCATGTGACATATATCTGACCATTCTTCTATAGGTCCTTCATAGTTTGAAGTTCAACGGTGAAAATATTCTGCACAAATGGATGGTGGCTTTAACCCCTCTTATTTTCACAAACTGTAGAGAATTCTTTCAAATTGGGGGGCAAACAGGACATGGCTTTCTTTTCTATGAATTAGTAGTATTCTCACTCTTCCTTGTTGGCAAGATTTGAAAGGAATCCATTATTTGATGCTAAAACATTTTATTTGTTGAAATAATTATACTTTTCTCCCTTGAAGTTTAGGATAATGACACTCCACTCTATAATTAAAAGTAAAAAACACTTCATCCCCTCCTTTGACATCTCAATTGACCAAAATTTGTTAAATTAATACGGGGTAATTAAACTTCCTTTCTTCTGGTTTGAGTAAATAATGACACTTCACTCCAAACTTGATGGAGAAAAACACTTTCCCCCCTTGACATCCAGTTCATCAAATTTTATGAAATTAATAATATCAAAAATGTTTGGTGCTAACCTGCCATTTGTTTAAGGGAAGATTTCAAAAAAATTATCCTTCATTTCATAATTAAAATTAATTGATTTAAAATTTTAATTAAATTTTATTTTAAAAGTATTAAGTATGAATTTTTCTTATTATTTATTTTTTTCTTTTTTCAATGGGTTATTGAGAGATTTGACATTGCAAGTGTTTTGGTACCTAATAATTTTGCATGTTTATTCTAAATTAATTAGTTTTTTTTTTATTAACCCTGGTTAAATTTTAGTAAATAGATTCTTATAGAAATTTAGAATATTTTGTTATTAATATAAACAAAATGGGAGAAGTGTTGATTTCTTCAAATCTCAAAGGAGGAAAGTGTTTATTCCCTTAAGGTTTGGAATGAAAGCTTTTGTGATAATGAGCTTTAATTGACAAAAATGTTTTGCCATTAGAGTGTTTGACAAACTATAATGGTGAAATGCATTGCATTTGTTACCCTCATTTTGCCAACTAAATTGCTAAATAGTTTTTAGATGTGAAGTGAGTTTCAGTTAGCTCAACTAGTAAAGTCTCTGATAGTTGAATAAGAGATCTAGGTTCAATCGCTGCTTACACCAAAATCTGACCAATGTCTTGGTCTGATAATAAATAGTTATTATTAAGAATGAATACCTTAGGTTGAAACTTTCTATAATAATAAAAATAAATAAATAAAAAAAGCTTTTAGAGGTGAGAAATAACTACACATGACATAATAAAAGTGTTGTAATTTAATACTTGGAACTAGCTATTGGCTTGTGCATTATACAATTTTTTAAAAAAACTTTTTGGTAATAACTAAAAAAAATTCTAATGAAGTGAAGCAAAACGGTTGTTTCTTTTTACGTCAAAAAAATTCAATTCCTTTTTAATTTCTTTACCATTTTTTCTTTTAATAAAATTTTTCCCAATTAATCATAGATTTGTTATCAATCTAATACGGGAAGTTTTGATTTGAAAGAACAATAACAAGAAAAAGAAAAGAAAAGGTTAATGATTCTTATTTTTAAAGAATAAAATTCCTCTAAAAATGGAAAGCAAAAAAATAAATATAATAAGAAGCAATAAAGAATTTTGAGATATACTAACACTTGAGTTAAAGGTAAACAAAAATTTAACAATTATTGTCACTCTTCTAATACACTAGCACCTATTATCCTGCTTTATGATAATAACCAAAACCCATGCATGAACCAAAAATCATAACCATCAATTGGAATAATTTGGATGTACTCATTAGATGAACTTTATTTCACAGTGACAGCATCGATGATATCAATCTTATTTAAAGGTATCATAATCCATCTAGAAATAAAACATAAAACATGTTCTAATACACTAGCACCTATTATACTGCTTTATGATAATAACCAAAACCCATGAACCAAAGATCATAACCATCAATTGGAACAATCTGGATATACTCAATGATTTTCTTTAAATATATATATAGACACACACAAAAGTGAAGGCAGAAATTGCATTGCAAACTAAATTGAAAGGAGACTGGTCTGTTTCATTTGTCTTCAAGTTTGCAATGCACTGATACAAACAAGAATTTTAGAAAAATAAATATACATCCAAAGTTAAGTGTGTGAAAAAAATATAATGCGGATTATGTTTTTGCTTTTGCTGATTAGATTATACTTTTTCATTGATTTAGAGGGCCAGCTGACCAGCTAACCCTACTTTTTTTTTTTAAAAGTCATATTTAAATATATAAAAGGCTTCAATTTATTTTTCATCTTAGAAACCCAAATACATCAAGCCGCCTCCGTCTACAGCAATAATTAACCTTTTAAAAATGTCATCCCGATGGAGTAAGCCTTTCACATCATTAAAGCGTACTATCACATTCAGCTTGCTCTGCATGTATATGGACATTACTTTAAAGTAACAAGTAACGAGCACTCCCAAAATGTTAGGGAGGAGGGTATTTCCTAGGGCCAGGGCTAGGGCTAGGGCCATTTCTCTTTTACTTTTTTTTTTTTTTCCTTATCTCCTGTAATCATCAAGATGGACTCGATAGATTTGGTAAAAGAGAACTCTTTTTGTCACGGGAAAAAAAATAAATAAAGAAAGAAAAGAGAAATATTTGATGGGCTAAGCAAGCCAACGAAATATGACACGTTCCATCCATCATATTGGGCCCAATATTTAGACTGCCCAAAATGAAACCTAGGAAATAGAAGCTTCTTTTTTAGACTCTCTTCCTTTCACTCTTGGTAGGTGCCTTCATCGAGCTTGGAACTATAATCATCTGAATCATCATTTGGCTCCATCTGTGGGAAACATGTAGTTGTCTAAGACAAAGATTGTATGTTTAATGACCCAAAAAAAAGCGCTAGTAACTTATGCACTATATCTCAAAAAGATTAGCTTAGTCACAATTAAAACTCATTGCAATTGTTAATAAAACTAAGATCACCTCAATATATGCTTGATGTGGGTACTCAAGCGCACAACCCACAACAAACACTCAAATAATATTCAATTGTTCAAGGGTATCACAATCTCCCTCACATAAGTCCCTAAATTGTGATGCATGTAAGTTCAATCTATATATAATAAAGGTTTTAATCTCAAATGTGATTTGATAATAGTTGATTTTTAATTATTTTTAATACATTTAGACCATTGAAAATGTATATTTTGAGTAATTGCTCGTTTTAATTTCATTTGATAAGTGTATGGTGAATTGTTAATATTGGACAATATGCACTAACAGATAAATCATTAAATAGTGCTAAAGGATGCTTAGCACCTATCATCCCATAACTTAGCCTTCTAACTTAAATTTGGGACTATATACTAAGTAGTCTTTTCCGTGTAACTATCATCCTTGAAGATTGTCAATAGATCATAAAGACCTTGTAACATATTTTCTTGTAATCGATATAGTATTTTGTAAACTAAGATATATGTAATGTTTTTTTTTTTTAATATTTCCATTTACAAGTGGCAGTTCCATGTAAGAGAATCCATAATTCACTATTTCTTGAGTGCATTCAATTAGTCCTAATAACCTATAGTAAAATGATCATAACTAGCTTATACTAGATATTTTAAATTGCACACATTTACATGCATTGCAAACTAGAGACATTTCAATGGTATATAACTTGCAGGGTAATATTCTTTAAGATAATTGTAGACTAAATTTAGAAAATGAATTAAAAATGTTAAATAAGGTTCTTCAATACTTCACCAACTTGATTTCAATATTTATTAAGTTATTTGTTTTCAGTCCAAACCAATGTTTAACTATTATTTAAAGAACTATAAATTTATGCTCAAAGGAAAATAGGAAAGAAAATATATAAGTAATCATTATGACATTATATAAAATATTTAGATGTGAAAAGGTGCAAATTAAAAGATTTTTGTCTTATTCCTTCCTTTTTTTTTTTTTCCTGACATGTGACATATATTTGGCCATTCTTCTAGGTCCTTCATAATTTGAAGTTCAACGGTGAAAATATTCTGCACAAATTTTAATTAAATCTTGCCAATAATATTAAAAAATTATTTTTAAAATTTCTTCATCCTTTTCATTCTTGAAAAACATTTTTTTTTTTTAATTTTGGTACAACAAGATTTGTTTTAATGTTAATACACACACACACACACACACACAAATATATAATCTCTATATCATCTTTATATATTACTTTCATGCACATTACACATGTTAGCGACTAATTACTATTAATAACAATACACATAAGCATAAAAAAAATAACAATAAACATGAACATAAACAATAAAATTAATAATCATGATGATGATACTTCTTGATTGTGAATTTGGTTTTCAAGCAATACCTTAAACCTGAAGCCTTCATTATTTTTTTTCATACCAATAATTATAGGTTGGCAAGGGTGCGTCATAATATGGATAATTAATTATTCTTTCGCCATGCATTTTTGGCTTTAATAATTTGGAATTTAAATGGTAAACCCAGCTGATTTGCTTGGCAATGAAAAATTGAATGAACTAGTTGATATCAGTTTTGGTTGCATTTGTATTTGAGAAATAAGATAACATGTACAATAAAAAAAATTAAAAAAAAAAAAAAGATTTCTAAGCATTGATGTCAGAGAAAATTTCTAAATTTGATGGCTGTTAGTGAACATGATGATTTTTAGGGACTCTACCATGTAAATCATGAAAATTATTTGAATTTTAAAAAGATAAAGTAGATATGTTGGCAACCGCAGCTCCTATGCCCCAATATCGGATAGGGAATAACTCTAGTGTTGCAGCCTAGGGTAGGAGAGCTCTCCTAGTATATCTATACTACTATTTAAGGGGCTTTCCCTGTTTGGATTCCTATTTTTTTAGTTCAAAAATGCCCCTACAGTCCTATGTTTAAGTAGAGACAAAATTAAAGGACAATCCGGTAAAAACTCATTTTTTAGTTCAAAAATGCCCATACTGTCCTATATTTAAGTAGAGACAAAACTAAAGGACAATTCGGTAAAAATACAACTCCAACTCCCACTAAAATATTGCCTAAAAAATAGGATCACTCTCCTATTAATTTTTAAATTAATTTATTCACTTATAAATTAGATTTTTTAAAATAAAAATCATATATATATATAAAATAATTAAATACAAAATTTTCTTCTACAAAATAAGACCACTAAAAAAAAACGTCTCATCGCACGCGCGAAGCGCGTGTGATGAGACTAGTACTATATTATAGGTGTAGACAAACACGGTAGGAAAATTACCTTATCTAAAATAATGGCGGCTGGCTTGAAATCATTGGGAAGCTGTAGACCTTGAGTGAGAGTCCATACAGGACAACAATTAATATGAACAGAAGACCTAGTATCGCAGTTCTCTCTGAAACTTGACTTCCTAAAAGTGATTCCGCAATTGAACCAATAGTTGATAATAAAAACACAGTCATAGAAGAGCCATTCATTGAAAATAACATTATATGTAACCCAGCTAATTGCTGAATTACACCAAATACCGTTGTTGTGATAAACATTAGCCTTTTTTAAAATAAAATATCATTAAATATCATCGAGGCAAACTTCCTCCATGACTGAAGTCATTAATTCAAAATTCCACCCTATATTATAGCACACCAGCATCACATTGCTCTTTTTATCAACTCTGGTGTTTGTTAGTATGGTACAGCCCCACACATATAATGAAGGTTGTCATTGCAGGATATATATATATATATATATATATATATATATTGAGAAACAGCTATGTTAAATGTTATTGTAATTTTTAACGATAAAATCGAAGCAATAATTGCCAAAATAGTTAGAAAATGATAAAACACTTTGTCATATGTATGCTTCATCTTGCGGCTTCTTTGATATGAAGGTTGCCAAGATGAGGGTAATGACTCCAGGAAGCTATCCTATTTGGAATATTAACAAGGCAGATGCATCTCCATAGATGACCCCCTTATAAACCCTCACCATTTGCATTTTTTTTTTCCATTTTTCTTTTTTGTTATTTTTTACCATTATAGGAATTAAATTAAATTGGGAAATTTCTACTTATACTTTGACAAACTCTAGTCAGCCATAATATATTTTTGTTAAGTTGAGAATATTCTCTTGTGGTTAGGTCCTTTTTATTCAATGATATATTTCACTAATGAGTGCTTTTTAAGGGGGCATAGTGTTATTCATAACATTACACATAAACATAAACCAAATAAAAATAAAAAACAACATAATTTTAAAAAATATATATCACCCTAAACTTCCAATGGTTGGCTGATATATCTTCAATTGTTAAATGAAAAACTTATTTTGAGTTAAAAAAGAAGAAGATTAAAACTAATGATAATAATGATACTTATTGATTGTAATTATGTTTTTAAGCAATACTCATAAGCCTCCATCCAAATGGTATTTCAAATAAAAATGAATACTAAAGATTCAATGTTATATAACCATATGCGGCGAAATGCATCAAGAATAAAATTGGATAGACATAAAATACATGATTGTAGGGTATAAGATATTTTAGTGATCCACCCCCCCCCCCCCCCCAAAATTCCATTAAAAATGAAATTGCTAATTGTTACTGTTAAATATAAAGAAATATTAGAGGCCACAAGAGAATTTGATGAAAATAGACTAATTGGGAGGAGTAGCTAGATATGTTTTTGATAGAATTCTTTCAAAGGGTACCCTAGTTAGTGAAAACGTATATTTGTACTCATACAGTATGCGTCTGTTCGAAAATTTAAAAAAACTTCAGCCTCCCATTTTCACTCCAAAGTTATAGAATTATACGCGTTTTTTTCTTTTATTAAAACATGACAGTATAAATAGTGTTTGTTATGGAATATGTAAGATATTGCTACTTAAAAATGCTTGTTTCTGCAACCAAAAAAAAAAAAAAAAAATCTAATTAGAAGTTCTCAGTGAATTATGAATCCCATCCCTTGGCATCAAATACTGAAAAATAGATATAAAGCATTAAAAAAATCTCAATGCAACCTATCTATTTCGTCAAGCAAAGAATCATAGTTTAATATATCTCAAATAAAAACAAAATCTGACAAAACATAAACACTCAATTTTGCTGTAATTATGTATCACGGTTTCCTAACACATAAAAAAAAAAAGTGTACATACAAAAATTTAGTTACAAAATTAGTTGTAATATAAAATTATAATCTTACTCAACAAAATAAAATTAAATACATATTTTGAAATTCTAACCATTTAATATATATTCATTACGCTCTTAATACACATGTAAAATTTTGCATCAATTGGATACTATTTACTATATAATATATAAGTTTATATTTTATGCATAATTTTAAACTACAAAACCTTAAGATTTAAACTATTTATTGATGACATAGCTATTAGTCTTTAATTTTCTAGAAATTTTGTAAGTATGGAGGATATAAGAATAAGATGTAATCTAATTGTAGATTGTCAAAATTCAAAAAGATATTGAATAAGATTATAGCCGTGGACAGAGGTAGACTTGGACATTGGGATATGGGAGGCAATGCCCTCCCCCCTAATTATTTTAATAAAAAATATTAGTATATATATAGCTATTAATTTTATCAATTTTGTCCAAAAAAATTACACTTACCCCCTTTTAACAATATCATTGATTAGTTTAAAAGTAATGTTATAGTTATAAACTTTTTTTCAATATTTTTACAAAGTGTTGAGATAATAAATTCTTATTGGTTATCATCTAGACCTACTATTCACATCACTTTTTTATTTACCAATAATCAATTACCACATTAGTAACTTGTAAAAAAAAAATGTAACTCTAGCATTTTCCTCTCTTTAAAGGCCATAAAAAATTTTATAGGTCCAAAATTTAAAACATATATATAAGCTCAAAAAAAATTAGTTCAACAACAAAAATTACTAATAGTAAAGCTATTAGTGTACTATCACATACAACTTGCTTTGCATGTATTTGGACGTTACTTTAAAGTAACAAGTAACGAGCACTCCAAAAATGTTAGGGAGGAGGGTATCTCCTAGGGCAAGGCCATTTCTCCTTTTTTTTTTTTTTTTTTTTTTTTTTTTTTTTTTTTATCTCTTGTAATCATCAAGATAGACTTAATAGTATGGTTTTCATACCCGGACCGTTCATTAAACCGTAAAAAAAAGATGTTTAAGGTTTTTAATGTCAAACCGAGATTGAACCGAGGTAAAACCGTGATGACATCATAATTAATTTAATAATTATTTAAATATAAATAAATATATTAAATTAGTATAAATATAAAAATTAAATTAAATGACCCATTTAAATGTAGAAATCTATCTTTCAAATGCATTTTTTCATATCATAACTTTCACCATTATATTACAAAACCATGCTTAAGTTTTTATGTAACTTAAGTTATTATATCATAACTCTCAGTTAAGCTATGATATTTTTTTCATTTTAACCCATTATTATATCTTGAATATTTTTTCCTAATCAGCTCGAATTAGATGGGTTCAACTCACTCAAAAGTTCTCAACATACTTTTAGCAATTTCATATTTTGCACATGTAATGGAAATGCTTTTTGGGCTAAACAAATAAACATTGAAATTTTCTTATCATTATTTTTTTTCCCCTTTTTTCAATGGGTTATACAGAAATTTGACATTGTAGGTGTTTTGGTACTTGATAATTGCATGCTTTTCTAAAGTTATCAATTTTTTTTATTAACCCTGGCTAACCTTTTATAAATAGATTCTTATAGAAAATTAGAATATTTTGTTACTAATATAAATAAAATGGGAGAAGTGTTAATTTCTTTAAATCTCAAGAAAGGGGGGTTTTTTTTTTTTCGCTTAAAGTTTGGGGTGGAATGTCATTCCCCTAAACCTCAAGAGATGAGAGTATAATTCTCCCTTAAAAGTAATACCTCAATAGTAGTTCTGCAAATGGAATCTCTTGTTCAGTCCTTGAGTAACCTGTGGTCTTTGTTTCTCTCTTTTTGTTTGTCTTTTGAGTGTTTATTTGTATTTTTCTTTAGCAAAAATAGATAAATAAATAAACAGTAGAGTTCTAGAGTCTGTTAATATATGAAAATATTTCTTTTTTTGATGTTCCAATGAAAGATAGTAATCCTAGTGGCAGAAACTATAGGATTGGAATGAAAGATTGTGTGATAAAGAGCTTTAATTGACAAAAATGTTTTGCGTTAAAGTGTTCGACAAACCATAATGATGAAATGCTTTCATGTGTTAGTTGTTACCCTCATGTTGGTAACTAAATTACTAAATAGCTTTTAGATGTGAGAAATAACTAAACATGACATAATAAAAGTGTTGTATCTAAACATGACATAATTGGGTATTTTTAGTGCAATGTCAATGACATCTGTATACTTTGGCATAGCAAAAGTGCAATGTCAAAAGCTTAACATAATTGAGTACTTTTTTTCTCTCTCTTATATGCCCATACCTGATATGCTTAATAAAAGAAAATGTGCAAAGAAAATAAAAAGCAAAAAGAACAAAATACTTTAAAATATGATTGCATGCGTGTATTCTAGGAGATGTGGGAGTTATAGGATGTACCTCGAAGGTGATAGTCTCCATCAAACAGTTATGATTGTGTGTGAGTTAAAGTGATTTTCTCATATCTCAAATCGTCATAACTTTGAGACACTTATGCAATCTTGCGATATTTTTCACACACAACAGGCAATATTCTTTGTTATTATTGATACATGTGCAGGTACAATGTGATTTGGCCATCACAAGGTTTACATGCGTTAATGTATGCTCACTAAACTGTCTTAACTCATTTTTTAAATATAAAATTAGTTAGACTTGTTTAATGTGTGTGTGTGTGTGTGTTTTGGGATCTATGTGCTTAAACTTAGTGTTGAGAGATGTTTTTGAGAGCTTAATGTATTGCTTGGATCATTGGTTGAGTTGTATGCATGATTGCATTTATATCTGTGTTTTTCCTCTCTTGAAAAACTGCTTTTTAAGGCAAGCTCGACACCTCCTCGATACCTCCTCGACACTTGGCTGTCTATCGAGCTTCTCAGCTTTTTCTTATCGCAGTCTTGACACATTCTCGACACCTGGTGGATCGATTGAGAACCGTATGCTTGATAGCTTCTTGACAGCTTCTGGATCGATCGAGATTCTTTTATGTTTGATCTTCTCTTCTCGACACCTGTTCTCGATAGTTGTAGCTGTCGAAGTACATTTTCTCAATACATACCTCGATAGCTGTCTCGACACCTCTCGATACCTGCATTTGTCGAGAATTACTGAAGGTCTATATATTAGTTTCTCGCGATTTTTTCTCTCATTTCACTCGATCTCTCTCTCGATACTTTGCTGTTCTCACTACCAAAACCTCTCTCACTCACTCCAAACTCCTTCCTAAGGATTATTCAAGCTTTCCTCAAGTTTTTCTTCACCGGGTAAGCTTCAATCCTCTCATTCTTCATGCATTTCATGTTTTAAAACCTAAGTTTTGGGGTTTTTGAAAAATTTTGGGGTTTTTCAAAATTGATGAGTGATTAATGAAATTTTGGGTTGGTCTTATAGATTTGATCTTTAAAACTACATGCATTGCATCACATTAGCATTCTAACAGTATTTTCATGCATTTAGATGTGTGTTCTCTGCTTGTGTGCTAGTAGGTTTGGATTGGGCTGAGCCCATAATGCTTTTTATGTTGCATGTCACATGTTCATGCATTTCCATGCATATGTTCTTTCTTTTCAATATACTCTTCATATATTGAATTGTTTTGGAACTTTTCTGTGTGTCTTTCTTTTTCCCTCTCCTTCTGTTTGCGTTAGTAGTGTCTATGGCACCTAAACGTAAATCCATTCCATCCCAAAACCCTCTGTGTTCTCAGGGATCTTCTTCTTCTGATTCTACTCATATGTCTGTCTGGTTCTATGATGAGAAAGCACAACAGGACTTCTCGGAGAACTTCTCTAAACCAGGTGTTCATTCGGAATACCAAGTTGTCCTGGCAGACTTTGCCGACACTGACCTTCCCGATGTCATTCACAGTCGGGCTTGGGATTCACTGTGTGACGTCTCGGTCACTTGTCCTCTCGTGTTGATACAGGAGTTTTACTCCAACATCCATGGGGTTGATTCTTCAGTACCTCTCTTTTACTCTCGCGTTCGAGGTACGCGCTTTGCGGTCACTCTAGAGTTAGTCTCCGAGGTTCTTCACGTCCTGAAGGTTGATCATCCTGATTACCCCGAATGTGAGCGTATATGGACTATGTCCAAAGACGAGATGATCTCTACGTTCTGTGAGCGCCACTCTGACTGGGGAGATCATCAGTACACACCATGTAGGCCTTTTGCTAAAGGTCCTCGTTTCCTTAACATGGTGATGACATTTGTTTTGCACCCACTTTCTCATTACAACCCTATCACAAGGCCTCGTGCTCGATTTTTGTTGTCTCTTTTATAGCATCTTACTACAAACTTCCCTTCACACTTCATCTTCTCTATCATAGATGTCTATAGAGATACGGCCACCCGTGATAAGCTCATTTTCCCTTCCGCTATCACAAGGATTCTTCGCCGTTTTTCCATCCTCTTTCCATAGTCTGACCATTTTCATGTCATGTCTGCCATAGACGTCGCTACCGTAAAACGTAGTGAGGCATAGTTTAGCTTGCGACAGTCGAATTCTGCAGCTCCTTCCTCCCGTCTGGCTCCATCCCGATCTGCTCGAGTGACATCTGCTCCTTCATCTTCCTTGAGAGACGTCACACTTGGAGACAGCATGGCGCAGCTTCAGCGCATGGATGCTCACCTCGATACACTCTCTACGGAGTTGTATCAGGTGAACATTTATGTTGGTCGCATTGCTAGGCAACAGGCGACCATGGGCGGTTTTGCTTCTGAGGCTTCTCCTCCACCTCTTCATGTAGCTTCTGAGACTTGTAATGATGATGGTGATGACGATGATGCTTCAGATGAGGATGATAGAGATGCGAGCTCTTTTGATGACATGTCTACTTGACACTTTACCCTTTGTCACGAGTGACAAAAAAGGGGAGTAGTTTTGGGTTATGAGAGTAGTCACTTAGGGGGAGAGCTTGTATATAGGACATTTTTGATAGAGGGAGTGTTGATATGAGGGATATAGTGAGGATTACATGTATTTCTTTTTTTTTTTTATCTTTTTAAAGATACATTGATCATGTACCCCGGTCTTGTGACCATTTATTGACATACATTGTGCTTACTTCTTGATATATATATATATATATATATATTGATGTATGTTTCTTTCACCTACTTTTCCATGTGTTGTTTCTTTTTAGTCTTTATACACATGTTTTTTTTACTTGTATGCAATCTATTATTTCTGCTTCACATAAAGATGCCTTGATGTGTTTTGTTTAAAAGTGTTTCAGAAATACAGGTTGTCAAAGTCTACTTGCCATAAACTTTTTTCTTGCAAAGTTTTTCAAGAGTTTGTGTTAGGATAGATTTTATTGTATTCAACAAGTGAATATGAGTTGAGTGATTTATGACTTCTCTCATATCTTTATTTGTATGTTGTGGTTTTGTCACGGATTGCCAAAGGGGGAGATTGTTAGAACATATGTGGTTCAAGTGGTTTCAAGCATATGTCATTATTTTATGTAATTGGCTTATCCTTTGACAAAACGCACTTTACTTGTAATTGGGTAGATTTAGGATGTGTTCAACGCTTCAAGAAACTGTGTTTTAAGATCAAGTGTTGAAGTCATCAAGTCTGTCCAAGAAATAAGCTGAAAAGTACAAGTTACTAAAGCTCGGCACCTAGTCTCGACCCATGCATCTATCAAGCTTTAGAAGTAGTTTCAGCCTCGAGGCTCGACAGCTTCTCGACAGATCCTCGACACCTCCATCTGTCGAGATTTAAGGAAAACAGATTCTAAATTCTGTTTTGATTCCAATCTGTGAATGTGTCTTTGGGACTTCTTTTCTCCTAACCCTAGACATATAAAATGATTGTTTTAAGGGCCGTCAAAGTGATGCAAGTTGCACAAGCATTGAGTAATCGTTGTTCATGCAATTTGTAACCTAAGACAAAGTTCATGCCCTAATTTATCTCTTGTGAAGAAGTTGCTGTGTAATGTGCACCACAGGGTTTTGTAACTGAGCATCTTCTTGATCTTCATCGTGTGGATGAATTGAAGAACTTTGCAGCCAACATATCTCTCTCTAGTTGGTCAATTGAAGTCGCATGCTGGGACCCTCACAATTGGTTAGTCACGTACTTGGGAGCCGTGCATCAAAAGGAGAAACTATCACTACAGAACAAGTCCAATTGGGTATTGGGGTAAGGGTTCAACTATAGGTTGGTAAGGTACTTGGCATTCCTTTACTTGTAACCGCTTGTTGTGATAATAGTGGAATTTCGAGAGTGGTGACCTTAAATCACCTGGTGGGGTTTTTGCCGTTAGGTTTTTCCCATTCGTAAACAAATTACTGTGTCATTTATTTTCCACTACATACTTTAGTTATTGGTGATTTGTTTGTGCTGCCACGTGAATTTGCATGTTAACTTGATTAATTAATAACTCGGCTAATTAATCATAAGGGGTCAACGCGTTTATGGCCTATCAATTCTCTCTCTTATAGATGTCTAAAAGGATACGGTGACCCATGATAAGCTCACTTTTCTTTTGCTATCATGGGGCTCCTTTGCCATTTTTCTGTCTCCTATCCTGAGTCTCCCCACTTCACGTTCATGTGTGCCATTAATGCCGCTACCGTTAAGTGGAGTTTTGTACAGCTTCGCTCGAGGCAGACTCAAACCAAGAGGGTTGCTCCTCTAGCTTCTACAGCTCTATCCACATCCACTCCCTCTTCTTCTACAGGCGGTGTGACTCTTGAAGCCATCATGGCACAGCTTGTGCACATGGATGCTCACCTTGACACACTTAGTGATGAGTTGTGTTAGGTGAATACCCATGTTTCTTCTTCTCCATCTCCACCGGCGTCAAGGGTGGTTTCACGGTTGCTTCTTCTCCATCTCTACCAGCATCCAAGGATGAGAGTGATGATGGCCCCGGCAGTTGTGATGTTGAAGAGGACAATGATGCTGGCTCACCTAGTGATGTTGAGATGTCTATTTAATGTACTTACCCTTTTGTCACTCATGACAAAAAGAGGGAGTAGTTTTGAGATGAGAGTAATCATACTCATAGGAGGAAGGTTAGTTTAGGAGATAGAGGGAGTGTTCATATTTTAAGGGACGCAGTAAGAATTAATATGTATCTATTTCTTTTCTTTCTATATTAGATACATTGTTCATATACCTTAGATCTTGTGATCATGTTGTGATAGCAAACATTGTACTTGTTGATATATACATTTGAGGTTGTTATTACAGTTATTTCACCTATCTCTCCATGTATTATTTGTTTTCTCTCTTTATACACATGTTTCTTATTTATTGTATGTAATCTTTTATTTCTGTCTCACACTAAGATGCCTTGATGATTTTTGTTTAAAGTATTTCAGAAATACAGGTTGTCAAAGTCTACATGCCATGAACTCTCTTCTTGCAAAATTTTTCAAGAATTTGTGTTATGATAGATTTTATTGTATTCAACAAGTGAGTATGAGTTGAATGATTTGTAACTTCTCTCATATGTTCATTTGTTTGTTGTGGTTTTGTCACGGATTGCCAAAGGAGGAGATTGTTAGAACATATGTAATTTGATATTAGGAACATATGTCAACATTTTATGTATTAGCTAATTCTTTGACAGAACCTTTACTTGTAACTGGGTAGATCTATGATGTGTGTAATGCTTCAAGGAACAAGGTTTCAAGTTCAAGTGTTAACACCATGCAAGTCTGTCCAAGAATCAAGTAAGGATGTGCTGAATTATAAATCTCGGCAGCTAGTATCTATCAAGGTTTAAAAGCTAATGAAGCTCGTGGCTCTACAGCTATCTTGATAGATGGCTATCTATCGAGGTTTATGAAACTCAGTTTTTCAGAACTGTTTTTCATCCAATCCGTGAGTATATGTTTAGGCTTTCTTTTCTCACAATCCTAAACATATATAAGGATTATTTTAAGGGCTGTCACACAGAGCACAGTTGCACAATAGCACAATTCTACAAGTGTGAAGAAAAGTGTGACCGAAAACTTAGTTACCCTATTTCATCTTGAAGAAGTTGTTGTGTTTGTACACCATAGGGTTTTGTGACCAAGCAACTTCATGATCTTCATTATGTGATGAATTGAAGAACTTTGCAGCCAACATCCTTCTCAAGTTGGTGATCAAGTTGCATACTAGGATCCATGTATCTATTAGTTAGTTACGTATTGGGAGCCGTGCAATACAAGGAGAGATTGTCACTACAGAACAAGTCCAATTAGGTATTGGGGTAAGAGTTCAACTTTAGGTTGGTATAAGCAAGGTTTTGAAACTTGGACCGTTCAATGAACCGTAAAAGGGAAAGGTTCAATGTTTTTAAGGTTGGACTGAGGTCGAATCATGATGATGTCATAATTAATTTAATAATTATTTAAAATATTAAATTAGTAAAAATTGGAAATTTATCTAAAAATAAAGATAAATAATTATATACATACATATATATATATATATATATATATAATTTTTGTTAGAGCTCTTAAGTCATAACAAAGCTCATTTAAGTACCCAATCATTTTTATTTTTATTTTTATTTTATGAGACCTAATAAAATGGTAAAGAGATAAATTAATCTATGACCAAGCCCAAGCTTATAAGACCCAAGCTTTTTTTTTTTTTTTTTTTAGGTCATGACCAAGCCTATTTGACAACCCAAACCATTTTTTTTTTATGCCTAAGTCCGTTGAATAGTCCACCATTTATGAATTAAAAAAAAAAAAGAAAAAAGAAGAAGACTAAGGAATTATGATGTCTGCCCGTTTAAGCTTGAAGTGGTTGACAGTTGTTTCAAAAAAAGGAGTGGTTCTATCTTTTTAGTCACAAAAAAAGAATAATAAAAAAGTAAAGGGAGTGGTTGACAATAAACTAATGTTGGTGGTTGACAGCAAAGCAGCAACAACAAGAAAAGCTAATGTTGGTGACAGGACTCCATTTACCAAAAAAGAACACTCCAGAGGGAAAATGAAGAAACAGCGTCGTAAAAAAGGGAGAGAAAGTGTGAGCGAGACAAAGAAGAAGAAAAGGAAGATGGAGGTGCGATCTCAAGTTTGATAACATCTCACTGTGGTTGAAGCTTCAGCCTTCAACAATGGCTGTAAGCATGTAAGTACTCTGAAGGGAGCTACATGATGTACTTTGAAGGGAGCAGAATTTTTTGTGTTTTTTTTTTTTTTTTTTTTTTTTTTTTTTTTTTCCTTTTAAAGGTTCAAATTCAAAGGGAAGTAGGGAACCGTGAAAAGCGGTCTGATCATGGTTCTCAGAACTGTGAGGTTCGACCGTGGTTCACACGAGTCCCTGCTTTTTTCCCATAGAGCGATTCTTGAGGCTAAAAGAACTGCAAAAATGTGAGGTTCAAGATTTTTCCGGTCGGAACGTACGGTCTGGTCCGAGTTTAAAAACCATGGGTATAAGGTATTGAGATTCCTTTACTTGTAACCACTTGCTTTGATAATAGTAGATTCTAAGGACTGGTGACCTTAAAATCACTCGATGGAGTTTTTGCCGTGTAAGATTTCTCTATTCGTAAACAAATCATTATGTCATTTAATTTTCGCTGCATATTTAGTTATTTGGTGATTTGTTTGTGCTGCCACGTACACTGCATGTTAATTTGATTAATTAATAAACTTGGGTAATTAATCAATTAATTCATCACAAGAGATCAATACATTTTTGGCCTATCAAAATGTAAACTTTGATTACAAGAACATAAGAATAAAACAAGAGTTCAAATAAAATATATGCATCCATGGGCAAAGATTTGCCTAAAATAGATGGTGTTAGCACTTTTCAGTTGTGTTCTCATATTTATTTTGATTTTGAAAACTAAACTTTTGTAAATCAAAAGAAGAATTAATTCTTAATGGATGAAGATAGTGGTCAAATTTAAAGTCTTCCATACCATCCAATGGTTCAAAAGAAAACAAAAACAAAATTATATTGAAGTACACTTTCCTCAGCCATACTAACAAGAATTTACTGAAGCATGCATTTTGATTACAAGGTCATAATAATATTATAGTGGATAATGAATAACTTTTTCAACCATCACAATAAAAATTTCCATTAGAAGGACAAAAGAAGATCAACCTGTTGGAAACTTGACTCCACAACAACAATACATTTCTAAAGCTTGCCTGTGTAGAACTCGTCCGTCTATGAAGGACAAAAGAAGATGGAATGCAAGTTAAAAGCTTCTTAGACATGAAAACTAAAAATTATGTATTTATGTTGATAACTTGGTAACTAGCAAGAGTGAAATCTTTAAAGTATGGTAACGATTAACACCAAAATTCCTAAGTCCTAACCATCATGAACATAAAAAAATTAGTTTCAAGGCACAATAATGAGCTATGATGGTTCTCAGTCGAGTTGTGGAAGTACTACAAGTTATAAAAAAACATTTAATCATAGTGCCTAGAAATTAAATGCATAAAGACTAAGATTAAAGAACCAATTTCATGTAGACATTATAAATATCAAACTTCATGGCCAATAGTCTACGTCTGTAGTAGTTTCTAGGAATGCCAAAACAAGTGAAAATATGAAGATGTCCATTTTGTATAATTTTGAACTTGAAAATCTGTACAACCAAGTGACAGTGTGACACTTAATATAGATCATTCAAGACAATAAAAGTTTTTTTTTTTTTTAAAACCTGTCTACAAGAAGTCTTTAAAGTCAAATTTGCATAATTACCTCCAAATGCAAGTTAAAAACTCTATTTAGTCTTTTCTTTTTTCATTTTGGATGCAGCTGCTAACTATCTAAAGCATGCTTTTTTAACAACCTAAGATGAAATATATGCTATCAAATTTTTTCCACAAAAGCATTTTTCAGTGTGTTGAACATTCATTTTTTGGTCCAACACTCAAACAAACAACTCCACAAGGTTCGAACCTAATAATAATTCACTGAATACAAACTACAAGTATTTAAGCATTTTGATACAATAGAAAAAAAAAATGCATGCAATAGAAGACTTGAATGTTAATTAAAACTCATAAAATTCCAAATGTAGAACTAATAATAAGCATAATTCTGCAACCATTACATTCTCCAATACCCAAAAACACATGCACAAATCCGCTAAATAGATTTGTTGAAAATGAATTTTAGAAAAACTACCTTAGGAAGATAGTTGGCTGGAACAGCGAAGTAGCGTACATGGTCCAAGAACTGATGATCAAGGGTTAGGAATCAAATTTAGAGACTTCATTATAAAAGCATAAATGAATGCTTTTTCACTCAGCTCCGCATCTCTGTATCCATTAAAATAATAACACAATAAATTAAGTAATTAGAGAGTACTCAGAAAGCATATAACCGCATTTGACTTTGGACAAATGAAAGACTCCAATTAGGATTCTCTATTCAATAAGAAGTAGTAGTTCATGCATGATCACATCATCTAGCTCATATAGTGCCATAGTGGTTTTCAAGATGAATATTGTTACAATCCTAGTTAAAGGATTAAATTCACCTTTTTCCATTAGTGGTTAGAGTGGAATGTTTTGCATTTAAATTCGTGCTGAGCGCCACTTATTGAGAGTACAAGAACAACATTTAAGTGATTGGATACACTATTTCAAATTAACTTAAACTTTTGGAATAAGTGGTAGTTTATCAAATAGAATTGAACCACACACCCATTAGCTAACACCCTCAAACAACAGCTAAACAAGTATGCACCAAATGTCTCATAAATTAATAGCTACCAATATGCTTATAACTTATTCAAACAGCATCAGCATCATTATGATTGTTATATATTTACAAGACCCCAAGGAAGATATTGAGGGTGTATAATTCAAAGCATTTGAGAATTTAACTTCATATACAACTATCAAAATTGCAAGGTGGGTTGACAGTTTAGTTATCAGCTGTATGAAACAATAGCATATCTCGACGGACTACAAACAAAAAAAGGAATCAAAGTGAAGATGTAGGAAAGAAGTGTAGTGCTAACAGCCTTGACAAGTACTGTCCGCCTCCATATAGGATAGCACGCTTTCATAGTAGCATTATTTAAAAATTTTCTTTAAATAGTGATTTGATTCTAGTTTATAGAAATAGTAAAAAATGACTTAATATTTAAGGAGTTGACAAAGTGTAAAGTTGTAATTTTCAATTATGTTTTGTTGGCTTTAATTCATTGTTAAATTTGATTGTATTCCTTCAATCATTTTCCTGTATGTTTGTGGGATTCAATGTAAAGGTTGAGTGTGTGAAATTGGTGAAGAATTGTGAAGAACAAGGCAACTCGCGACTGGCACGCAAGTCGACAACTTGCGGAAGGTCATGTGAGAAGCATATGCTAGTAGTTGAAGAGTCAAGTGCTAGAAGGCATCTCGCGACTCATCTTGCGACTTGGCCAACTCGCGAGATGACCCACGAGATGCACTGTTAGCTTGTTTTATGAGCTTTCCTCATTTTTTTACCTACACTATAAAAGCCCACATTACTCATGAAATTATAAGGATAATTTTAGAGAGAACACCCTGTTAGGACATATGTAGTTCAAGTCTGTGAACATATGTCACTATTTTATGTAATTGGCTTATCCTTAGACAAAACGTACTTTACTTATAATTGGGTAGATTTAGGATGAGTTTAACACTTCAAGAAACAGTAGTTCAAGGTTAAGTGTTGAAGCCGTCAAAGTCTGTCCAAGAAACAAGCTAGGAAGTGCAAGTTTTTAAAGCTCGACACATACCTCGACAGATTCATCTATCGAGCTTTAAAGGAGCTGTTTTGCCCGAGCCTCGACAGCTGTCTCGACACCTCTCGACACCTCTATCTGTCGAGAATTAAAGAAAACAGATTTTCAGGTCTGTTTCAAGTCTAATCCGTGAGTGTGTCTTTGGGACTTCTTTTCTCCTAACCCTAGACATATAAAAGGATTATTTTAAGGGCCGTCAAGCAAGGAAGCAGAAGATACAAGTTGCACATTCTTTGAGAACTTGTTGTTCATGCAATTTGTGATCAGAAAGACAAAGTTCGCGCCCTAGTTCATCTCTGATGATTTGAAGAACTTTGCAGCCAACTCTCTCTCTCTCTAGTTGGTATTTGAAGTCGCGTACTGGGATCCGCGCATCTGGTTAGTCACGTACTTGGGAGCCGTGCATTGAAAGAAGAAACTGTCACTACAGAACAAGTCCAATTGGGTATTAGGGTAAGAGTTCAACTGTAGGTCGGTGAGGTACTTGGGATTCCTTACTTGTAACTGCTTGTTGTGATAATAGTGGAGTTTCGGGAGTGGTGACCTTAAATCACCCGGTGGGGTTTTTGCCGTAAGGGTTTTCCCCATTCGTGAACAAATCACCGTGTTATTTATTTTTCCGCTGCTTAACTTAGTTTGGTGATTTGTTTGTGCTACCACGTGATATTGCATGATTAATTTGATTAATTAATAACTGGGCTAATTAATTAATCTAAGTTATCACAAGGGGTCAACGCGTTTGTGGCCTGTCAAGTGGTATTAGAGCAAGCACACTCTGATTAGGGTTTAATCTTCTGTGTGTGATCCATTTGACCCCTGCTGTCATGGATAGAGGACAATCTCTTATTATACCTCTTTTATTTGATGGCACTAACTATGCATACTGGAAAGTACGTATGAGAGCTTTCTTGCAGTCTTTAGATGAGAAAGTGTGGCAAGCTGTGGAGATAGGCTGGATCAAGCCTACAGAAGCGCCGGGCGATTGGGATGATGCTAAGATCAAGGCGGCTAACTTCAATAGCAAAGCATTGAATGCCCTATTCAGTGCAGTCACCAATGAGGAGTTCAAGAAAATTTCCTCAACTGAAACTGTTAAGGAAGCATGGACCATCCTCCAGACAACCTATGAGGGCACCAAGGCTGTCAAAGATTCAAAGCTGCAAAGGCTCACCACACGCTTTGAAGAAATTAAGATGGAAGATGATGAGTCATTTGATGAGTTCTATGCCAAGCTCAAGGACATAGTAAACTCAGCCTTTAATCTTGGGGAAACCATCCCTGAACCCAAGATAGTAAGGAAGGTGCTCAGATCGCTGCCCGAAAGATTTCATGCTAAGATCACGGCGATCGAAGAGTCGAAGGATATTGACAGAATTCCTTTGACTGAGCTGGTTGGAAACTTGCAAACCTATGAGTTAGGGCTAACTAGGTTAGGCAAGTCAAGCAAGGGCAAGAGTTTGGCACTAAAGGCCAAGAGCAGTGATACGGATGACTCGTCAGATGATGAAGATTCCAAGATGAAGTCCTACATCACAAGGCAATTCAAGAAGTTTATGAAGAATGCCAACGGAAAGGGCTTCAACAAAGACCGTAGACAATCCAATTCTTCACAATTCAAGAATTCAGATAAAGGGAAAAAGGATGTCAAGGATGGCGGTCAGTACACTGTTCCTGCTGGGCCAAAATGTTTTGGGTGTCAAGGCTTCGGACACATGAAACAAGAGTGTCCTACGTATCTCAAGAGCATAGGGAAGAGCAAGGCACTTGCTGTTACCTTAAACGACACAGAGCCCGAGGACGATTCCGTGGATAAAGACGACGGAATCTTGAAAGCCTTCACTGCCATTGTTAATCCTACTGATGGGGTTACTGAAAAAGTGGATGAAGAAGAAGAATTGGTGGATTCCAAGTGTGAACTTATGGATGATCAAGATGATATCCATTCCGCCTATGAGAAGCTATACAAGCTTTCTGAGAAGCATGAGAAACTCTATAGGCTGGCCACCAAGAAGCTCAGTGATGTGGAACTCAACCATGAGGAGCTGTCCACAAAGGTCGATAAAGCGAATCAAACCATTGGAGCACTGAGGTTCGAAAACAATTTCTTGGTTGAGAGGACCAAGAAGCTTGAAGCGGAGCTGTTTCAAGTCAGAGCACAACTGGAGAGGACTTCAAGTGCTAAACTGGACGAGATGCTGAGTGCTCAGAGATATTCTTCAGATCGTACTGGATTGGGGTATGAATTCTCTCTCTAATACTCCTACTTCTAGTACTACTGTGTTTGTTCCACCTGCTAATAACTTTGAAAATGAAGAAAAGAATGTTAAATCTGAATTAGCTAGTGAGAACGTAGACAAGGGCAAGTCCATTCTAGGAGCACCCCCTAAAATTGAGAAAAGGGAAGCTAGAAACCCTAGGACTAAGAAGACTAACACTCAAAAGGCCAAACAGAAGAAACCGCATCTCTGTTATCATTGTGGTGTTGCCGGTCACACACGACCTAATTGCTATAAGTGGCGTGCCACTCAACAAAGCAATGGCACAATAGCATCTGGGAGCCAGAATCAGCTTCAGTCTTCTCTCGCTCCTCTTGGAGACATTCTTAAAGCCCTCATGTTCCTTTCGAACTTGAACGGTTCATGTTCTTCTCCCTCTTCACCAGTTCAAGGGTCGACCAATAGGAAAGGTTCTTCCAAGGTGTGGAAGGCAAAGGGATCTAAGTGATTTCAGTCACTTCTTCTTCTCTTCTCTTTTTGTCTGTTGCATCACTTGTGTGTTTCTTTACTGTTTTGAGTCAGTCTAGTTTTATGCATTGTTTTGCTTTACATGTTTTTGTTTGTGTGTTTTCAGTTTTGTGTTTTATTTTTGCTTCTCTAATATAAAAAAAAATAAAAAAAAAATTGAAAAATTGAAAAATACAAAAACAGTGTGAGTTAGTGTGCATTAGTTCATGTGAACATTTGATATGGCCATTGAAACAGAGTTTTCTAAACTTTGTATCATCTATAGCTTAGATGAGCACTCTTTTGCACAACTAAGCGAGTGAGCTTTGTAGCTCTTTGTTTGTGATGAGTAAGGTTAAGTGATCTCTTCTTCTTAACACTCATATCACTCTTTTTGACGGGTTGAACTAGAAAATCCTAAGAGAAAGGCATAAATAACCATCTCACCACTGTTACTCGGCAATCATAATATGACATCTGTATGCTTCGGCATAGCAAAAGTGCAATGTCAATGACACCTGTATGCTTCGGCATAGCAAAAGTGCAGTGTCAAAAGCTTAACATCATTGGGTATTTCTTTTCTTTCTCTTGTATGCCCATGCATGATATGCTTGTTAAAAGAAAATATGCAAAGAAATAAAAAGCAAAAAGACTAAAAATGCTTTAAAATATGGTTGCAAGCGTGTTTTCTAGGAGATGTGGGAGTTATAGGATGTACCTCGAAGGTAATAGTCCCCATCAAACAGTTATGATTGTGTGTGAGTTAAAGTGATTTTCTCATATCTCAAATCGTCATAACATTGAGACACTTATGCAATCTTGCGATGTTTTCACACACGACACGCAACACTCTTTGTTATTTTTAATACATGTGCAGGTACAATGTGATTTGACCATCACAAGGTTTACATGCTTTAATGTATGCTCACTAAACTGTCTGGACTTGTTTTTGAAATATAAAATTGGTTAGACTTGTTTAGTGTGTGTGTACGTGTTTTGAGATACATGTGCATCAATTTTCTTGTTGAGAGATGATTTTGAGAGCTTAATGTGTTGATTGTATCTTTGGTTGAGTTGCATGCATGATTGCATTCATGTCTGTGTTTTTCCTCTTTTGAAAAACTACTTTTAAAGGCATCTCGACACCTCCTCGATACCTCTCGACACATGAGCTATCTGTCGAGCTCCTTAGACTCTTTCTTATCGCAGTCTCGACAGATACCTCGACACCTGCTGGATCGATCGAGAAACTTTCTGTTTGCTCGATAGCTTCTCGATAGCTGCTGGATCGATCGAGGTTACTTCTTGTTTACTTCTTCTTCCTCGATACCTGACCTCGATAGACTCATCTGTCCATGTGTATTTCTCGACACATGACCTCGACAGCATTCTCGACATCTCCCGATAGCATCATCTGTCGAGATTTACTAAGAGGCTATAAATTGAGTTTTCGCGATTTCTCTTCTCATTTGCTCGATCTCTCTCGCTCGAAACCTCTATTCTCACTCTCAAAATCTCTCCTTTTCCCTCCAAACCTCCTCCTAAGGTGTTTTCAAGTGTTCTTTGCGATCTTCATCTCTTGGTAAGCGTCTTATCCCTCATATTCATGCATTTCATTGTTTTAAAACCCTAGGTTTTATGTTTTTGAAAATTTTTGGGAGTTTTCAAAATTGTTGGGGTTTTCATGAAATTCTTGAGTTGGTTTGATAGTTTTGATCTTCAAAATCACATGCATTGCATCACATTAGCATTCTAATTGTATTTTCATGCATTTAGATGTGTGCCTATCGATTGTGTGTTGTTAGGTTTGGATTGGGCTGAGCCCATGATGTTTTTATGTTGCATGTCACATGTTCATGCATTCTCCATCCATATGTTCTTTTCAATTCAATATTATTCTGCCAATATTGAACTGTTTGGGACTTTTCTGTGTGTTTTCTTTCTCTCCCCCTCTCTATGGTTGCGTTAGCTGTGTCTATGGCACCTAAGCGTAAATCCATTCCGTCCCAAAACCCTTTGCTTTCTAAGGGACAGTCTTCCTCTGATTCTACCCCTCTTTCTGTCTGGTTCCGTGATGAGAAAGCCCATAAGGACTTCTCGGAGAACTTTTCTAAACGCGGTGTTCATTCGGAACGCCACGTTGTTCTGGCAGACTTTGCTGACACCGACCTTCCCGATGTCATTCACTCTCGGGGATGGGAGTCACTGTGTGACGTCCCGGTCACATCTCCTCTCGTGTTGATACAGGAGTTTTACTCCAACATCCACGGGATAGATTCTTCAGTACCTCATTTTTCCTCTTGCGTCCGAGGTACGCGCTTTTGTGTCACCCCAGAGCTAGTCTCTGAGGTTCTCCATGTCCCTAGGGTGGATCATCCCGATTACCCTAGCTGTGAGCGTCTCTGGACTGTGTCCAAAGACGAGATGATCTCGGCATTCTGTGAGCGTCCTACCACTTAGGGAGATCATATGTACACACCATGTCGACCTTTTGCTAAAGGTCCTCGTTTCCTTAACATGGTGATGACTTTTGTTTTGCACCCACTCTCTCACTATAACTCTATCACAGAGCCTCGCGCTCGATTTTTGCTGTCCCTCCTTGAGGATCTCTCTATAGATTTTCCTTCACACTTCATCTTTTCTATTATCGATGTCTATAGAGATACGGCCACCCGTGATAAGCTCATTTTCCCTTCCGCTATCACGAGGATCCTGAGCCGTTTTTCCATCCCATTCCCTTCGTCCGATCCTTACCATGTCATGTCCGCCATAGACGCCGCTACCGTAAAACGTAGCGAGGCACAGTTCCGATCGCGACAGACAGATGGTGCCACTCCTTCCACTCATCCGGCCACCTCCAGATCAGCTCGTGCGTCTACTTCTTCCTCCTCGAGCGACGTCACGTTAGGAGACATCATGGCGCAGCTACAGCGCATGGATGCTCGCCTAGATACACTTTCCACGGAGTTGTATCAGGTGAACGTCCGTGTTGGTCGCATCGCCAGGCGACAGGAGACCATGGGCGGCTTTGCTCCAGAGGCTTCTCCTCCGCCACCTCATGTGTCGACTGAGACCGAGGCTGATGATGATGGCGATGATGATGATGCTTCCGACGATGATGATGATGGAGATGCGAGCTCTTCGGATGAGATGTCTACTTGACACTCTACCCTTTGTCACTCGTGACAAAAAGGGGGAGTAGTTTTGTATGAGAGTAGTCATACTTAGGGGGAGTGTTAGCATAGGACATTTTTGTTAGGGGGAGTGTGGATTGAGGGATGTAGTGAGGTGATCATATGTATTCTTTTCTTTTCTCATATGTTCAGAGATACTTTGATCATGTATTGACATACATTGTATTTATTCTCTTCTTATATATGATGATGTATGTTTTTTTTCTTTCACCTACCTTTACATGTGTTGTTTCTTTTCTGTCTTTATACACATGTTTCTTTACTTGTATGCAATCTATTATTTCTGTTTCACACAAAGATGCCTTGATGTGTTTTGTTTATAAGTGTTTCAGAAATACAGGTTGTCAAAGTCTTCTTGCCATGAACTCTCTTCTTGCAAAGTTTTTCAAGAGTTTGTGTTAGGATAGATTTTACTGTATGTAACAAGTGAATATGAGTTGAGTGATTTATGACTTCTCTCATATCTTCATTTGTATGTTGTGGTTTTGTCACGGATTGCCAAAGGGGGAGATTGTAAGGACATATGTAGTTCAAGTCTGTGAACATATGTCACTATTTTATGTAATTAGCTTATCCTTAGACAAAACGCACTTTACTTGTAATTGGGTAGATTTAGGATGAGTTTAACACTTTAAGAAACAGTGGTTCAAGGTTAAGTGTTGAAGCCGTCAAAGTCTGTCCAAGAAACAAGCTAGGAAGTGCAAGTTTTTAAAGCTCGACACATACCTCGACAGATTCATCTATCGAGCTTTAAAGGAGCTGTTTTGCCCGAGTCTCGACAGCTGTCTCGACACCTCTCGACACCTCTATCTGTCGAGAATTAAAGAAAACAAATTTTCAGGTCTGTTTCAAGTCTAATCCGTGAGTGTGTCTTTGGGACTTCTTTTCTCCTAACCCCAGACATATAAAAGGATTATTTTAAGGGCCGTCAAGCAAGGAAGCAGAAGATACAAGTTGCACATTCTTTGAGAACTTGTTGTTCATGCAATTTGTGATCAGAAAGACAAAGTTCGTGCCCTAGTTCATCTCTGATGATTTGAAGAACTTTGCAGCCAACTCTCTCTCTCTCTAGTTGGTATTTGAAGTCGCGTACTGGGATCCGCGCATCTGGTTAGTCACGTACTTGGGAGCCGTGCATTGAAAGGAGAAACTGTCACTACAGAACAAGTCCAATTGGGTATTGGGGTAAGAGTTCAACTGTAGGTTGGTGAGGTACTTGGAATTCCTTACTTGTAACTGCTTGTTGTGATAATAGTGGAGTTTCGGGAGTGGTGACCTTAAATCACTCGGTGGAGTTTTTGCCGTAAGGGTTTTCCCCATTCGTGAACAAATCACCGTGTTATTTATTTTTCCGCTACTTAACTTAGTTTGGTGATTTGTTTGTACTACCACGTGATATTGCATGATTAATTTGATTAATTAATAACTGGGCTAATTAATTAATCTAAGTTATCACAAGGGGTCAACGCGTTTGTGGCCTGTCACACCCAATATGAGTGTTGTGAGTTGTTTTGGTGCCTATGGGAAGCATTGAATGAAGTCATTCTTTAGTGGATGCAATTGAAGCTAATTGCGGGATCCAGATAACTAGTAAAGACACGACTCAGTGAAGTCCGTTAGGAGCTAGAACTCGGAGGGTTCAAGTATAACAGGTAGATTAGGCTTCGAAGGTCTTTTTGATATTCTTGTACTCTAACTTTATTCACTAGTAGATCATTTTGGCTTGGAGGGGGCCGTAGAGAGGTTTTTTACGCCGAGTATTTCGGTTTTCCTCTTTGATAACACATCGCGATGTTATCTTGTGTTTGCATCTCTCTTCCCTCAATCCTTGTTGTTTATAAGTATTTGTTAATTATGAATGCCCATGCACTAGGTAGTAGTCTTGATTAATTGTATATTAATTACTATTAGTCTGCACTTAGTTGAGTAAATTGAAAGCAACTTAGCCGTAATTTTAAAATTGAGGATCTAAACAAGGTTTAGTGTTTTACACTTTTGAGCTTTCAATTGATATTAGAGCAGGTACACATAGTTAGATTTGATTATCTTGTGTGATCCTAGACTCTTTTTTGAGATGGACTGATTTCAATACCTTAACGCACCTCCCTTCTTTTATGGATAGGATATGTAAGGGTCATATTTGTAAATTAGCATATCTTGAGACAAAACACACTATATGTGTATTTGAGTATTAGTCTCTAGTTGTTCAAGAATAACGTGAAGATTATAAACAAGTGGTATGATTGAAGACACAAGAATGCTCAAGAAAAATTACATCTGCAGGTCTTGATACCTCCCTCAATACCTATTGATCTATCGAGATTTAATGAACCTCAATATCTAGCTTGACACCTCTTGATCAATCAAGCTTGGGCAAAAATTGAATGTTAAGTTATGTTTTCAACCAATGATGACTTAGCCTTCTAGGAATTCGTGCACTAACATTTCAGAGCATATACAAGGTATATTTTACAGCCATCATCACAGTTATAGAAAGACACAAATAGGGAGATTTGTGCAAAGAAGTAGTCTTCTATAAGATCAAGTCTATTTGAAGATTGGAGCCAATATTGGTATAGGTTAGTAGGTTCCACTGTAGGTAGGTATTAAAGGTAGACTAGTAGGGTAAGATTCCTTGTACTTGTAATCGCTCTTTCTTATTAGTTGATTCTTCAAGAGCGAAGACTTGAAATTCACCCGGTGAGATTTTCCTTGCTAGAGATTTCCCCATCATGATCAAATGGAATTGTCAAAATTATATTCTGTTGCACTTAATTCATTTTGGTGATTTGATTGTGCCTTAATCCGATTTGCATGTAATATTGACTAATTAATTAACTTGGATAATTGAATTAACTAACTGGAGTCAATTTGTAACCTAACAAAATAAAAAAGGTAGAGAAGAATACATGTAGCTGATCTCAAATAGTCTATTAAAATTTATAGCTAATCCCAAAGTTTTGGGACTACGACTCTATTTTTTGGGGGGGATAGAAATGTTGAGAGTATAGAAAATATTTGTATTTTCAAAATGTGTGTATGCTTGTTTGGTAGAAGATGGAAAATAGAAGGATAAAGAGTAAAGGACTATGATTCCTTTATTATTAAAATTAGAATGATTAAATAGTGGCGGTATTTTTGTACTTTTTCTCTCATTACCATTTTCATGGTGGCCCCAAGTGAAAAGCTCCATCCATCTAATTTTCTTTTCTCTCCATTTTCACTCAAACCAAACAATGAAAAATCACATTTTCCTCCTACTTTCGTTTCCCCATTTTCCATTTCACCCCAACCAAACATGAGCTAACGCTTTGATGCTGTTGTTGTATTATTTAAACATTTTATATTTCCTCCCTATACAACTGAATCCTTTCCTTTGTTTGCTTATAGCCTAGATTTGTATTTTTAATACATCACCTACCTTAACTGAAACGAGAACCTTCTCCCCTCCCCTCCCCTCCCCCCCCCCCCCCCCCCTACGGCCCCTTTTTTTCAAAAAAAAAAACTCCATAACTAAACTTAAAAGTGAATGATTGTAGATACAATAACCAGAAAAATAGTTACCTCTTTCGAAAATGCCCAGCATTAAAGTTACATTTTAACAACAGTTGGTTATCATCAGTCTTCTGATCCCTCAATTTTGCTACAAACTTAGCAGGTTCTGAACACATAACACGTGGATCTGCCACAATGCACCAAGGTTCAGATTGAATGATAGAAGAAGGAATATATGCAACATATATGAAATTATAACATTTTTCTCCGCCACCAGTTAGGCATGCATGAGGGTCAAATTGCTAGACCAGCAATAACCATCCAATGTAATTAAATCCAAACAAAAATTAATTTGACAAAATTTTATCAAGAAAGCATGTCAGAAAGCTTAGTGGGCTACCTTATTTGGGAATTTAACTAGCTTGCATGACCCAACATCTTGAACAGATTATTTTTAGATACTTTGTAGCATGGATTAGAACTTAAATCAATATGATATTTTAGTGCATGCTGTCGTGTTGATTTGCCAGAACTAAAAAGATACGAACCTAGTTATAGTTTTCATGCCAAAACTATGTCTACAAACGTACTGGCATCATGAGTGAGGCCAAGGGTTCAAGACTCACTAAAGGGCATGTGTAACTTACCAATAAAAATAAAAAGAAAAAAAGAAAAAGCTTATTGACAATGAAGAAATTTAAAATCCACATTATTAAAATAATGGATATTTGTTCATAAATAAATATATATTTTTACTTAGAATTGAAGGGCTTCTAATAGACAAAGGTGTTAAGCATTTAGGCTTACCATTAAAACCAGTTGTTACAAGAATGTTGGGATAATTTTGTGCCTCAACCTGTGTAATATTGTTAAATGGTTAGATCAGAAAGTAGAATATTGAGAATCTGTAATTATACACAACTCCCAAATCATGTTTAAATGGTGAAAATGATGAACAGTCTAGCATCACAGTTCAGTGAATACCGGTCGACTATATGTAAACTAACCACATAGAATTATATGCTTCTCACATTATCAACAGGAGAATATGACTTCATGTAGCGGTAAAACACCTCCTCCTCGGGGTCACCCCATTCCTGCATTAAGAAAAAGTGATCAGTTACAAGAAGATTGTCCGCACTAGCATCGTGAATTAAATGGAACTAGATCTACATGAAGCACTCACTAAGGGTTCGTTTGGCTGGAGTGAAAAAATGAGAGGATAGAAAATGGTGGGAGGATGGAAAAATGGGACCATAGAAAAGATTTTAATTTCCCTCTTTTTTATTTGGTTGGGAATGAAAAAGTAGAAAGATAAATTTGTATAAATTTACACATATACTCTTGTTAAAAAATGATGCCCGATTAAAACCAAAAAAGGGATAAACAACCAAAATGAAAGTCTCATGATAAATAGCATTTTTACAAAATATGTTATATCCTGGAAATTTCCAATTGGAATACTATAAAATCAATTTTTTTTTTTAAATAATATGACAAGAATGATCAAAATAATGTACCACCAAGCTTTCAAAAATAACGATGAAAATACAAATTATTCATTGTGAACCCGCTACCAAAGAATCTGCATTTAATAAGATAACATAAAACATATCATTTCATAAGGAAGGTTGCAATTCTTACATAACAATTATTATTATATAAGAATGCATGTAGAAACTTAATTAGGAGATTTTACTTATAATTGTTTGTTTGTAATCTTTTTGGGCGAACAATTTTGCAGTTACTACAAAGAAAATAATCTCAAAGATTATCAGCAACAAATTGTTTTTCTAATTGGTCCAATTAATGATTCTTAAGCTACAATTGATATGACATTTGCTTTACTTTGCAATGCATTTCCATATGGATATGTTTTGATTTGGTATATATTTATGAATGTGCTGAGATAAATATTGTATTTAAGAAGAGAGATCACGATCCTATTTTGTATATTTCAAAAGAGATAGATTGGTTTGAGATTAAAGATAAGTTGAAATTTTTTTAATGGTGAGAAAACTTATTTTTATCATTCATTTTTAACTAAAATTATTGGAAACCTCCCCCCCCCCCCCCCCTTTTATTCTATCACTAGCTTAGCTCATAATATGGGTAGATAAAAATTTTAATATATATGTGTGTGTGTGGGTGCGTGTGTATATATATATATATATATATATATAAATCTTGCCATTTGTTAGTTTGGTAAAGGGTTATAAAAAAAATATTAAAAAAAAAACGCTTCTTAATTAATAGTTTAATACATCTAAATTTAAATTCTCTTATGAGAAAAACGCTTTATTACAGATTATTAATCCTAATATATGATTTTATGAATATTTTAGAAAATAAATTATACATTATATTTTATTACAAAATAATCAGATATTTCTGCGCATCGCACGAGATTGCTACTAGTTACATATAATTTAGAAGACGGCCACACAAAATCTAAACATTTTCAAAGGTTGATAAAGCAATAACATTAGAATATCACGAGAAAAAGAAACTCACCTCCAACTCCAAAGTGGTCAAGGGAATAGTTGGGTCCAACATTGTAGTCAAAACATCTACAAAAGGTACTTGAGCCACAGCGGCCTTGAATAAATCGGGCCTCATATTAAGAACACCACAAATAAGCAACCCCCCTGCACTTGTCCCATTAATGCTCAATTTTTCCTTTGAACAGTACTTGTTTTCTATTAAGTACTCAGCGCAAGCAATAAAATCGGTGAAAGTATTTTTTTTTTTTCTGGAACTTCCCATTCTCATACCACTGCCTTCCCATTTCACCACCTCCACGGATGTGAGCTATTGCACAAATAAAACCCCGATCTAATAAACACACCCATGATGACTCAAAACTTGGATCAAAACAATCCTATTCGGAACAAGAAAATTTGAATTATTGAGAGAGTTCGAATGAAATAATTGAGTACAAATGAAACAAGAAACAGAATAGACGAATGGAAGAACAGTTCATCCAGACCAATTTGCTTGAAAATAACTAAAATCTTTAGTCCAATTAATGAACACATCAGCATGCAACAATAATGAAAAAAAAATGGTCAATTACATACTGCAGACTTCTCAGAAATGTATCAATTGACTGAAGTATTATATTTGATGGCTGAAGATAGATTGATCTCGGTTAATTAATTCAATTACCAAGTTGATTAATTAGGTCAAATTACATATAACTCGTAGAGGCACTAACAAATCACCGTATAAATTAAATGTAGTATAAAATAAATTAAAACGGTGATTTGTTGACAAATAAGGAAAACCTTTTGCAAGATAAAAATCCTACCAGGTGAATTTAAGATCACCACTCACAAGAATCTACTAATCATTTGCACGGATCGTAGTACGTGACTAACTCCAGCAACTTGAATGATAGCTGTTGCTTGCAAAATTCTTCACTTAATAAACAATTAAGATTAGGAAACACTTAGTTACAAAATCCTAAAGCACACAAACACAATAGTTTCTCACAGATTGTATGAGTTTTAGGTCTCTGTTTTCGTATATAATGACTTTTAAAATAAGTCTTATATATGACTAGGGTTGTAAGAAGAGAGACCATAATCATTCAAATCATCATAGGCTGGATTTCAGATCTAGAAATTCTGACATCATAGATCTTGATAGATCGAGCTTGTGTCGAGCTTCTCCAATAATCTTTGATGGTAGCATTTGTTGAGCTTGTATCGAGACTTAATGAAACAGTTTTTCTTTACTTATTTCTTGAATCAATCTTTATATCTTTAATGATACCACTTGATATATTTGAACAACATACTTCATGATACATTAACCCAACTTAGATCTACCCAATTACAAGTGAAGTGCGTTTTGTCATATGATTAGCCAATTGCGTAGAAATATAACCCTAACAATCCCCTCATTCGGCAATCCGTGACAAAACTACAAGCATAATAATAAGAGAAGTACAAAACAACAATTTCCATAGCCATTACAAAAGAGTACATAAGTCTAACTAATACAATAAACTCTTGAAAACTTTTGCAAGAAGAAAGATCATAGCATGAAAGACTTGCAACTTGTCCTAGCTGAAATACTCAAACAAGATCCATCAAGGAATCAAGTGTGAAATATAGACAAGCTATATAAACTAAGAAACATATGTATAAAGAGAGAAAAGAAACAACACATGTAAGATAAACTAAAAATCCACAAATCAATAATCAAGAAGTTACAAGCATAAGGAATCTACCACTACCCTAGCCTATCTCAAAATACCAACCTACAGTTAAAACCTTACTCCAATACCCAATTAGACTTGATCTTGTAGCAGTCTTCTTTCTTTTATTGCACAAATCTCCAATCTTTAACTAAATTCTTTACACAGATCCTAGTATGTGACTAATTTCAGCAACTTGAATGATTGTTGTTAGCTGCAAAGTTCTTTACTACATAAATGATGAAGATCAGGAAGCACTTGGTTACAAAATCCTAAGGCACACAAACGTAGTAGCTTCTCACAGATTGTATAAGTTCTAGGTCTCTATTTCTGTGTATAATGACTTTTAAAATAAGCCTTATATATGACTAGAGTTGCAAGAAGAGAAACCCTAGTCATTCAAGTCATCATGGGCTAGATTTTAGATTTGGAAATTTTAAAATCATAGATCTCGATAGACCGAGCTTGTGCTGAACTTCTCCATTAATCTTTGGTAGTATCATTTGTCAAGCTTGTGTCGAGACTTAATGAAACAACTTTTCTTCACTTGTTTCTTGAATCAACCTTCATGTCTTTAATGATACCACTTGATATGTTTGAACAACATACTTCTTCATACATTAAACCTAATTTAGATTTACCCAATTACAAGTGAAGTGCGTTTTGTCAACGGATTAGCCAATTACCTAGAAAATATGACCCAACAATTTTATATGATTAGGAAACAGTGACCTATTAGACTTGAAATGTTAAATAGAACCCTAAAAAATGCCTCTAATTAGGACATCAAAGCATCTGAGGAGACTCCGCAAGAATAGACGAAAGGAAGAACATTTCATTCAGACCAATTTGCATGAAAACAACCAAAATGATCAGTCCAATTGATGAACATATCAGCATACAACAAAAATGAAAAAAATGGTTAATTACGTACTGTAGAATTTACAGCAACATATTAATTAACTGATGCATAATTTTCTATGATTAGCGTTCAATGACCTATTCAACTTGAAATATAAAACAGAACTAAAAAAATGGCCTCTAATTAGGGCATTGAAGCTTTTGAGGATACTCCACAAGAAATGAATGGAAAAAGCATTCTCCCATAAGAATGGGTGGAGGGTGAGATAGTAGGCTCAAAATTCATTGGGTACATAAGTAACTCAACTAGGGACAACAAAAATCACAAGAATTTCACAACATTCCCAAATTATACAAAAACTTGACACACGAGCTATCAAATAGATTTTAAACGGAAGATTGTGATGGAGGCCATGTGTTAGGTGGTAGGTTAATACCCAAAGAGTCTTGGCCCAATAGTTTTGGTCGTGGAATGCACAAAGTCCTAAATTTGAACCTTCAAGTGTAGGATTAAGGTTATGCTAAAGCCGACTAGCCCTTTACCGACTATACATCTTAGGCATTGGTTCTTCAGTGGGAAAAGGAGCTACTCTCATCACACCCAAGTAGGATTGTCACGGTTGGTAGCCCCCTTTCTCCCTTATTATGCAGCAAAAAAATTACTTTGATATTCAAAAGTCTTATTTTGTTAAAATTTTAAAAGGATCCAATAGCCTTTTTTCCATAAACACTAGGGAACCAAAAGCATATAAATTCCCAATAATGCCAATATCCGCAATTAAATGATGAACTCTATTATTACCTCATAAGAACCATAACCAGTTAGTAGTAATGGAGCTGAACCATTAAGTTTCACATAATTCTTACGATAAACAATTGATATAGGAATCTGAGTGCCATCTGGTGCATTTGCCCATTTTCTTTCAATAACATAATTTGATTCATCAAAACCCTGCAACACCTAAGCAAGACAAAGGAGAAAATTATATGAATAATGACATACAGATTTCAATGTAATTTGGTAAAAAAAATTGATAAAATGGCATAGTGGAAAAGGAATTAATTAAGCATTAGAAAAGTAGTTATGAAGCATAAACTAATTAAGATATTGTGCAAGAATTCCCCTTTGTTTACTTTATTTCACCAGCAATAATAACTCAATCAGTACATAAAATCCAATTTATCAATTACATATATTTGCTACATAATTATAGAAGCACTTTGGGTGGAAGACTGCCCCTTTTGTTTAATGTGAAAATATGGAAGGAGGTAATAATTGAACCTTTAACAACAATGTTGGTATTTTGTACTTTTTAGGAGTATTTTGTGTACAGTCCCTGTTTGCATAAAGTATTTCCCTTTCAATTAAAATTTATTACTTACACAAAAAAACAAAAAGCCCAAATTTATTTAATGAACTCTGCATACTTGCCATACAAGCTATTTTTCAACCAATGTAAGATGACATCAAGTCCTCTCAAATTTTAGTCTAGATCAATCCAAACTTCAAATGTAAAAAAAAAAAAAAAAAAAAAAAAAAAAAAAAAAAAAAAAAAAAAACAATTCAGGGGGAAAAACAATATACACAGATTTCAGCCCTCTCAAATCAGAATTGTGCATGTACTCGTAAAAAAAAAACACAAATAGAAATTTGTATGTTCCATTCTTTAAGATTCTTCAATCCCATAAAGTTAGAAAATCCATGAGATGGTGTACGTGAGAGCTTGGCCTTAGGGGTTACTTCAGGGAATAATCAGCCTAATCCAGACTAGGATAAAATGAAGATGTGAGAGGAACAAGAATAGGAAAGGAAGAGGAACGTGCAATACACAATAAGCTGTGGAAAACTCCTTTTGTATGGGGTCAAGAACCACCGTGGAGCAAGGAGGCAGCTGGACTTGTACACGTCACTCTCTAATTGGAGCCTTACGTTCTAAGGAATAGTACATAAAGGTACAACACTTTGCTGGTGTCTGATTGTCCTTAGCCTGATAATGCAGGTGATAGATCAATGAGGAGGCTTCATGTTGCTACTACAGGTCTGTAAGACCAATCAACATGCCAACAGGAATGCTGTGTTATGGTCCTTTGGTTGGTTGGTCGGGTGCTAAGCCAACGTAGTGCTCCTTGCATTCTGTATGGTAGAGCTCTTGAAACGTGCTTCTTGTCTTTGGGTGTGACAGGGCAGTAATGCATGACTTCATCCTTTGAAGTGTGCCTCTATGATGGACTAACTTTTCTGCCTTGTCTTTCTTGCCTTTGAGACGACCATAATACCCTTGAACCCAATCCTTATAACAATACAGATAATATATTATAGTAATCAGCGGTACAGATAGTTTAGCTAGTTTTGAATAGGAAGTATATTCTGATATTTTTGGAAATGATAGAGCAGGATTTGTTATTAAAAAAGAGAAGAGGAAGTAAAGGACATTGAAATATCTTGATTCTTATAGTAACTGGTTTTGTGAGCCTGATTTCCCTAATTGTCTAGTGCAGGATGTGGAAGCGTAAAAAAGCAAAACACCTCTACTTTTAGAAAACAAGAAACAAAACACGTTGTTTATGAAAGTTCCTTGAATCCAAAGGGTCCTTAAATCTACAAAGAAAATGGGTCTAGAATCTACCAGAAAATAAAAAGACAAAAGTCTGAATTTTATTAATTGAATAATTGTTAAAAAAAAAAAACATTTACAGACTTTGAGCCTATTTAAGAGCTCTGTAAAACTTGACAGGCAAAATAATATATTATAAAATAATTTCTAATTAATACATAACTATAATAAGAACCAATTTTCACCTAAAAAGCATTAAAAGCACCTAAAACCCAGAAATAAATGCCCTAAACCTAAAATGACAAATTATACACAAAAATACCAAAATTAAATAATTACAAAAATTAAATAGTAGATTTTATCCTACATTATAGTCTGAAAGAGAACACATTTATTAATCTTAATTACTTACACACCTATATATATATATATGTGTGTGTGTGTGTGTGTGTGTTTCTTAAAAAAAAAAAAAAAAACTACTTACATGTGATTTCATTTCATCATACTCAAAATTGGTTAGCTCCACAATTCCTTGATGTTTTTCTACAAATATTAAAATCCTACCTTTAAAAACCCATCAGCAAAGTTTTTGTATCCTCATTTTAATAGGCTTTTCAAAAATAACCTCACTGATTTTATATATATTTTATGCCATCCTGCCCATTTTAAAATTCTTGGCTTAGTTAATGCTTGAGCAAGTACTAAGGATAATTTTATGAGTGAATAAAATGGAGCAAGCATTTAAATTATGAAGTTAAATCACACATACAGAGGAGTAATTCAAATTTATGATTCAATCTCTTGGTAAGTTGCAACTTTTAATAGAAGTAGCAAGCTCTATAATTTTGCAACACAGAAAGAGAATGCACACAACACAGAAAAAGAATGCACACGAGCACTCACGCACACACATATATATCCGTAGATGAAATCATACTCCAAAAAAAGATCAGAAAAGACATATATACCAGGTGTTCTAAGCTTGTATATCACAACTCAATGCAGAACACAATGATTTGATTATATAACTTACTGTTGCACTCTTTTTGCGGACCACGTTGCTTGTCTTCATATCAACTTCATACACAAAGGGAGGAGTCTTCAATGTGCTATAGCGAATTTTTAAAAACCTGGAATTAAACTCTGCCTGTAATGGTTGCGCAGAGTATGTAGGATCATCACCAAACGGAACAGTAAAACTACCTTGAGGGCTCTGAACCGGTTCTCCAACATCCGGAAGGCCATAAATAGTTACTTGTGGAAGACCATTCACACGCTCATGTACAACGAGATGATTCTTAAAGAGTTGTATATTCTGAATCTTTACACTGGACAAAATTTGAACTTAATAAGCTTTTAGACCATGGAGCCTGATGCCCTCCAAGAATATTGAGAAAGCAGTAGCACAAAAGATATACATTTCATGCAAAAAATTTCTAAAATAGATACACAACAAATAAGTTCACAAAATGATAAATTTGCACAAACCTGTGTGTAAGTTGTTGAGAAAAAAAAAAAAAAAACCAATGGCCAATTGTGTTACAAATGTTAAACTTGTAGAATTGGATTATTACCTTTCCCTGTGTGAAAGAACTATAGTTTCAGCTGTTTTATCCAGAGGACAAGCTACAGGACAAGCTACAACTTCGGAATTGAAAAACTCATCAGTCCTCCTCAAGATAAAAAAGTGATTCCCACGATGGCTGACTGAGGTGTCAATGCCTTCTTCACAACGTGTGACAACTTTAAGCCCACCTTCAGGCTTTGAAACATCAAGATAGAAGTTGAAACTTGTAGTTCCACTTGTAGAAGTAACAAACAAAAATTCGTTGTCCTCATAAGCATGAACATGAAGAGAAAACTTATCATTCTTTTCATGATAAAGACATTCATCGCTTGCTTGTTTTGTTCTCAAGTTATGTAAATATACCTGTGGGCAAGGACAAAAGTTTAACCGTCTTTTATTAGCCAAGAAAGAGGATTATGTAACTCAAGAGATATTGTTAATTTGTCCTCACCTAGGAAGCATGGATACTCCATTTTTGCTCAAATACCAATATCTGTTATGTATCTATACTGGACACCTCTAAAATAACTTTGCAAGTGAATCTTAGTCCTTTATTTATTTATTTATATTTTAAAAAGTACCAATATGGCAATATGTCTAGGATTCAGCCCGTACATGGTAGAAACCCAAATTTGTGAGGTCCTTGATTTATAATTTTATATATTGGTTTTAATGTTGAACACTTATTTAGTTATGTTAGGTTTTAAAGATTTAAGATTAAATGTTTAGAATTTTATTTTGTATGTATTGGCAAACCAAGAACAAAACATGTCTAGTCTATGTGTTAGGCATTACTCAAAGATGTATGTTTCAAGCTTCAAGTTCGACCTTACTGCAGAAAAGAAGAGTCGGAATCTGCCAAGCTAGATCAATCGAATAGGCTCAACCGATTGAAATCAAAGAAATCAGATTCTTCAAAATTTTAAATAGGCCCAAGTCTGCAAAAACGTTTAAGGTTTCAATCTAACTTGTCCACGCATTAAAAGGAAACCCTAGCTACATTTTGGAGACTTTTAGAAAACTTGTGTGTTACTCTTTGTGAGATCTGAGAGGTATTGTACCTTCTAACTATACAAGTGTCTACCGGAGCAAGATTTGCAATTAAGCGTTGGTAGAACCTAGTTGCTGCTATAAAGATTAACAACCGAAGGCGATCTGAAACCTTTGAGTGGGATCTCAAAGTCAAATGCGTGAGTGATTGTGTTGCAGTAAGTCCAAGAAGAGAAGGAGTTTGTAGATTTGGAGCTTGTACGTGATCATGTTAATAAGTTACTACTTGAGGTAGTAATAGATTTATGGTTAAATCTGATTGTAAAAACTTTAATTCTCTTATAGTGGATTTGTTTTACCTTAAAAATTGCTAAGTCAAATCCTCCCCAAGTTTTTACCTTGAAATGGTTCGTTTCATCGATTTTCCTAGATAATCATATCGTAGTATTATTTACTTTTTCGCTGTTGTGCAAAATATAATTTATTATTATTTAACCTAGATTTAAATAATTAACCTAAGTAATCAACCTTGGTTAATACATTAAGTTAATCAATCTGGTTTAAGGGGTCTAGACAAACAAACAAGTTACATTTTTTTTTTTTACTCTTTTGGATCTTGGTTTGTATTTTAAAGTCATTTAATAATCATGGAGTCACTTTATTATTTATTATTCTTCTTAAATTGATACATGCATAACGATATATAAATATGTTTAATAGTTTGTAAAAGAAGAAAGAAAGGAGAAGAATTAACCTTATAAGGGCGGCGAGTTTTCTTGTCCATGGCGATGTAAACCAATGATTTTCCGGCCCATCCAAACCTGTTAGTGACACCCTCAAGAGTTTCCAATATTCTTCTAGTGTGAGCATTATAGATAATAATATTATAAATCTCATCTCCTTTATTGTCCATAGCTATCGCCTTCAGTTCACCATCATAAGGGTCCTCCAACGTTCTGTCACGTGGATCAAGACGCAGTCGATGGTAGTAGTAGTTAGGTCTACGCACAGCCGCAAACTCATCACCACAATCCTCTTTGATCACCAACCTTTTCATTTCCTCATATAGATCACGTCTTATCCCTTTGAAATCTATATAAATGAAATTAATCAAGCAAATTAATGAGTAATTAAGTAGAGCAATTAAAATTTTAGGAACGATAAATGAAGTAATTACCGAACATCATGTAATAGGCGTAATGGTTCTCTCTGCGAAGATAAGATTTGAACCGAAGGCATCGATCTCGAAACCAGTAGTATGAGTCATACCTCACATCTTTGAACATTATCATCTCATGAGTTTCTTTCTTCGCCTTCGGAGGCTTCATCGTTGTCGGAGTCTGATCCAACGAGTCGAGTTTGTTTTCACTCTTCGATAATCCCAAGGAAGAAGGCTCCCCCTTCCTAGCTCACAGTTCCTGGATCCAGTAAAAGAACTCAGCTAAGCAGATTCTTTTTTAACTTTTCTTTTTCTTTTCTTCTTCTTCTTCTTCTTCTTCTTCTTCTTCTTCACGTGCTACATCCTTTGTGCTGCTTCTTCCTCTTCTCTTCTTATTTTTTTTTTTTTTTTTGATAAATGGAACCTTCGGACAGAGTAGAGAAGGGGAGCTCGTGAGAGAGCTCAGACTTGTGTGCGTGTGTCGGTGGGTGGGTCGGTGGGTGGCTTTGTGCGGAGAAAAGTAAAAGAAAGGAAAGATAAAGATAGGACAAAGTGACCGTGTGAATGAGAAAAAAGTGAAAGAAAAATAAAATAAGAAGAGTTTTTGGGTTTGGGTAAACAATGTGAACAAATATTATTTTTTTTTTTTTTTTTATAATTGTGATGTTATTGAGCATATAGTGGAGAAAAATTTGTGAGTACTGTAACAATTTATTTAGATCAATTCATTTAAAACATAAGTGTTAATAAAATTTTATTTTACAAAAATTATTTTTAAATTAGTATTGTGAAAATATTGTGACATTTTATTATATATCTAAACTTGTTAAGATAGTACTATTTTTCTTTAGAAAAAAAAAATACTATTGACATAATATTTTTATAACAATTCTCTTTATATATACATTGTCTTTTTTAGTAATTTACCCTTTAAACTGCCACTTTTATAAGTGCTACTTAAATACTCAATTTTTTCAAGAAGTACTTTTTAACAGTTTTTACTAAATATTTAACTTTTTGAAAAAATATTTTTTCTTACTGCACTTTTTAAAAACTTCATTTTTTTCAAAAAGTTTACTTTCAAAAAGTTAAAACAAACTCACCTTTAGTGTTGGGGGATTGAAACTCAACTGTTTATTACCGAGTCCACAAGTACACAACTGTTTTATTTTTAGAAAGTGATGAGGTGCTGTGTAATGTTAATTTAACTAAAATCCATATCTGAATCTATTGGGTCCTACTCATTGGTCCATTCTCCGCTTCATTCAACAATTCCCAGATAAAAATAATTCCCATTGGCTCCACATTGGCTCCCAGTTTGTGTTTCTAAGCCCATCCGAACGCCACCGCTAACTCACTAAATAATAATTATAATAATTAGTTCTTTCTCTATTTCTCTCTGTTCTCTCTTTCTCTCTTTGCAGCTAAACAATCTGATTTATATGAACTAAATATTGAGAGGTTGTTTGATATGAATTTTTAAACAACAGTTTTTAGTATTTAAATAATAATAATAATAATTTTGATATGCATTTTTATAGCACTTAAGCATGTATTTTAATAACATTAAAAATTGAACAACTATAGTTAATTATTGCTACCAAACAGGCCTGAATAGCACAACAATTACTAAAGATTAATTGAATAGCTTTCCCTTTATCTTACTATGTCAATTTGTCTTTTTGTGTATTGTTAATATTTTTATATTTCTTTAATTTCACCTACCCACTATCCACTGACTTGTGTATTGTGACCGAGGTTTGAAAAATCGGTATGGTGAAAGAACCAGAAAAAGAATTAAGTACTAATTTTCTGGTCCGACCGGGGTCCGATCGATAGTCAAATCGATAACGTCATAAATAATTTAATTATTATTTATTTAAATTATTTAAATAATTAATAATTTTTTAATATACTAAAACTAACAAAACAATAGTAATAAATATATTTCATTAAAAAAAATACAGTATATAACATCTTTTAAAAAATTTAAAATAATAAAATTACAAGACAATTATCTTTAATATAATAAATTGAAATATTATGTTTGTAGGTTAGTTTTTACTTTTTAGGTTCTTGTCCAAATTGATAACTATTAAAGATGAAGTGACGTGAGAAGGGAACTTTTCCAATTGCCTAAGCTAAAGCCTAATCCTTTTTTCCTTTTTCCTTTTTTCTTTCTTCCCTTCTTCTCCACCATTTGATTAAGTGATTTATCTCTTCCACCTTTTTTATTTTTTATTTTTGAGTAAATCGTCCACCGTTTTTATATTTTAATTCTACATCTTTATATCTTGCTTTCTTTTTTTTTTTCTTTTTTTTTTATTAATATCATAAATTTTTCTCATCCACCCATTTGTACTTTTTAGCATCCCAAGGCCTCTTTTTGACTTTCCCAAAGCCTAGTGCCTACACATCTCTTCAGACCATCCACCCATTTAAAATTTTTACTTTCCTAATGCCTCTTTTTTACTTTCCTAAGCCTACACATTTCTTCATGTGTTCCCCTTCTCTATTTCTTCTTCACAAATCTCCTCACAAAACTCCTTCTCTGCTTCCTTCTCAGTCTCACTCACGGAAACAATAGTAGCTATTTTTCTTTTGGTCAAAAAATCTTGAAGAGTGTTACGTCGTCACTGTGCAGTGGCTGCTCCTTTTTTTTTTTTTTTTTTCTTTTTTCTTTTGTCAAAAAAATCTCGCAAAAGGCAGAAGCACTCAGCCACTCAGTGCAAAAAAGCATTTTTCGCCCAAAACTAACCAGAATGTTCCAAAACGAAGTAGTTTTAGGCTGGAAAAAAGTCAAAAAACGGTGTAGTTTTAAGTTTTCAACCCAACCGATCATAACCGATTTGACCACACTGGTTTCCGGTTTTTCGGTTGAACCGGCCGGGCTTTGAATTTTTTCAGTTTTTAAGTCATTTTTAGTTTTTGCCCATAATTGGACCGAATTAAAGGCTGGTTCCTGATTGAACCGATCTGACTGGCCGGTCCAGTCCGGTTTTTAAAACATAGGTTGTGACTTAGACTTAGGTGCACTTTGAATTCGGACGAAAAGCAAACGCGTTTTGTGTCTGCGTTTCCTCCTTTGTTTTTTCTTTTTCTTTTTTTTTTTTTTGGTTAAGCCGTGTATTTTTACTTTTCAGTCACACTAGTGGGTCTGTGTACTATTCATGAGACTCAAAAATCTCACTTTTCAACAATTTTTTTATTAAAAATTTATCCCACGGTACTATTCACACATTTAAAAATTATTTTGTTACAGTTTTCTGTTTTCAGCTTTCAGCTGTGTCCAAACGGACGCTTGAAGCTCTCATCTTTTGCCTTTTGTGTAAGTATATGTAATTGTGTTGTTTAGCTCATCTCATGAGTGCTTGAGTGGAAGGTAGATGGGGCTGTGGGGCATGGATTGGGCAATTGGGGTAGTAAAGCTGGACTTCATTCTTACTTTGGTGAATTTTTGTAAAAATTAACATTTTGTTTTACTTTCAAAAGTATGACAAATAGTGACTTACTGCTATTTTCTTTGTTTCATTCGATTTTGATTTTAATTTTAATTTTCATTACAACACTTATGTCAATGTGTTTAAAATAACATATAGTGTTAAATTTAATTTGCACATTTGAGCCAAACAATTATCCATATCAGCCTATAGCAACAACATCAAATCATGCATAATCTTGCAAAATACAAAAAGTAGTCCATTTTACACATCTTGAGCAAAAAAACATCTACATAAGTGAGTGTAAAATTGTATATAAATACACAAATGTTACAGTAACCATGCATATATACATGGTTATTGTAGCTCATGCATTTAATATTTTAATATCGTTTGATAGTGTTGGGTTTGTGAGTGAGAAAATAATAAAAAATTGTAAAAGAATGAATATTTTATTGAATAGATACGTAGAATAGATAAACTGATATGGGTATTTTGTAAAAATAGGTGTGTAAAATAAAAAAAAAATTAGTTTTTTTGTGCAAAATAGATGAAAAGTTTGCATGAGCTGATGTAATTGCTCAGTGTGTAAATTTACATGTTGCTACAATATTTATGTAAATATCTATGTTTTAAAAATCGGACCGGGCCGGCCAGTCAGATCGGTTCAACCGGAAACTAGCCTTCAATCTGGTTCAGTTATGGGTAAAAACCGAAAATGACTTAAAAACCGGAAAAATTCAAAACCTGGTCGATTCACCCGAAAAACCGAAAACCAGCGTGGTTGAACCGGTTTTGACCGGTTGGGTTGAAAACTTAAAATTACACAATTTTTTTTACTTTTTCCCAGCCTAAAACAACTTCGTTTTGGAACATTCTGGTCAGTTTTGGGCAAAAAATGCTTTTTTGCATTGAGTGGCTGAGTGCTTTTGCCTTTTGCAAGATTTTTTTCTTTGTTCCACTTGATACTTCCATAGTGGAATTGTTGTGCTAATGCTTAGATGACTCTTGCATGCAGAAATATCATTTAAGTACTGGTGGTCTTAAGCCCTTAACTTCTAGCAGCCTATATTTGAATGACTGGTTGCTAGGCCTGCGTGCATAGTGAGCAGTAGAGAAGAGTTATGCTTTGTAGTTAGAAAATTAAGGAGGCGTGAGAATACAACTCGCTCAAAGAAAAGAAAGTCATGACCGGTCCTGTCTGTCCCCCACTTTGACAGAATTCTCCACATTTTATGAAAATAAGAGGAGGGGTGAAAGCCACCATTCATTTGTGTAGAATATCTTCACTGTTGAACTTCAAACTATAAAGGACCTAAAAGAATGGCCAAAAATATCAGTAAAGCAAGAAGGAATAATACGATTTTTTTTTTTAAATTGCAACTTTTCAAATCTAAATATTTTATATAATATCATACTCATTACTTACATTTTTTTTTTCTTTCCTATTTTTCTGTGAGCATAAGTTTATTGTTATTTAAATAATAGTTAAACATTGGTGTGGACCGAAAACAAATGACACTAGAGCATCCCATGATCAAGAAAATAACTTGAAAAAAAACCTTAGCATTTTTAATTCATTTTCTAAATTATTTCTAGAACTAACTCAAAAAAATTAAACGGAAAGTTATATACCATTGAAAATTTTTATGTCTCTAGATTGCAATGTATATAAATATTTGCAATTTAAAATATCTAGAAGAAGCTGGTTATGGTCATTTTACAATAGATTATCAGGACTGATCGAATGCATTCGAATAAATAGTGAATTATGGATTCTCTTACATGGAACCGCCACCTGTAAACGGAAATATTAAGAAAAAAATTACATTTTTTTTTTTTTGTTTACAAAATACTATATCGATTAGAAGAAAATACTTTCTCAAAAAAAAAAAAAAAATTACAAGAAGATATGTTACAAAGTTTTATTTGCCAAACAGAATGTTTCACAAGTTTTTCGTGGGTAGGCCTTTGCCACGCGACACTCGCAAAACCTCTAAGCTAGTATGACTTTTCACCTTCCAGTCATGTGCTCTAAACATGTCTCTTTAGCAGGTAAGCTTCTTGCGAGACACTCGCGAAATCCGCTTGTTCAGCCTTTTTAAGCTTGAGTCATCACACTCTCTCACACTCATCCCTTACAATTAAAAAGCCACATACATACAGGGAAATATGATTGAAGAAATTACAATAAAATTTGGCACAAAATTAAAGCCAACATAAAATAGTTGGAAATTACAACTTTACATATGTAAACAACTTAATTAAGCATGGTCTTGAGTTACAAATTTTCTGTTGAGGTTTTCCAACTCAATTAAATAAATGGTTTTGAGCTTTGTCTAGACAAGACAGTTAGCACATAAACAATATACTATTATTACCATTCTGATGGAGAATGAGTCATCCTTGCCCACAATTTATATCAATTGTCAATAGTATAATATATTATCTCATACTTTGCTTTGCATGTGCTTTGGACATGGTTAAATTATGAAACTAATTAACTAGACCTCGTTTTTACCTTAGTTGTTATCCTTTCATAATAAAGATAGACTCAATAGATTGAAGTTCTAGAGAAATCATGAGTCTTCTCGTCACTAGGAAAAAAAACTAAAGAAAAAAGAATCTAAATGTTTCACTGATTTCATTTAATACTGTTATGTTTTAAAAGTTTAGAACAATTGGCAAATCGTGAATACAAACTTGTCTAGATATAGATCCTAGAGTCTATAGGTATTATTAGACAATGCTTAAGGTGATACAAGTCAAGATTCGAGAATATACAAGCTGTAGAAAGAATAGTTTAGAAACTGCCTGGTTCGGTCAATCAAACTCGATCGATCGAAAGACAAGCTCGACCGATTCAAACACGTATCTGTAGAATTTTAAGTCGGCCCAAATAGCAATTCAAGCCCATTAAGGATTACGGTTTCAAACCTACTTCTTCTAGTATATAATGGAAATCCTAAGCACGTATTTATAAGGCTTTTCAAAGAGAGAAGAGTGTGACTTTTTGTATCTAGGGTTTTGTACCCAAAAGCTTTCTAATGTCTTCTACCGGTGTTATCCTTGAAGAATCTCAAGATTTAGTATTATAGCAGTTGCTACCAACTCTAGTCATCAAAGGTGCTGATGATCTAAACCTTTAAAGGTAGTCATGGAGTCATAAACAGGAGAGTTTGTGTCTTTTTATCACAAGTGTGGGTGCTTGTGTTAATAAGGCCTAATAGAGAAGGAGTACGTGGATTTGGAGCTTGCACGTGGTTGTGTCAGTAAGTTCTATATGTGGTAGCAATAGAATGTTAGTAGTCTAAATCTTATTGTAAACTTCGATTCTCTATAGTGGATTTGCTTTTTTCCTTGAGGATAACTAAGTTAAATCCACTCCAGGTTTTTTACTGGTTTGGTTTTCCTAGATTATCATATCATTATGTTATTTACTTTTTCGCTGTTTTACATGATATGAATTTATTCTTTTAACTTAGATCTGAATAGTAAACCTAAGTATTTTCTTGGTTAATTAATTAGGTTAAACAACTTGTGTTAAGTTAAACAATCTAGTTTACAGGGATCTAAAAACATATAAGTGGTATCAGAGCCGGTTAGCTCTTGATTTAGGTTATTATACCTAGAGTTGATCCTTGATCTCTTTTATCATGGATAATTTTAAGTGTCTTATTGTTTTTTATTGTGATGATTTGAATAAAATGGACACTATTGTTTCAGTTGATTTTTTTGAGACTTGTGATAGGAATTTGTGAGATTTCAGTATTTCTCAAAAGATTGGTGTAATCCTTCAAATACATTCTGCTTCTCATGGATTTTCACCTATAAGTCGAAGACTCGTGTTATATGGGAGAGAAAAAACTTGCTAAGCTGAGTGTTGTTTACTTGTCCCTGATTTAATTCTTTCAATTGTTTGTGGACATGTTTTGTTTTTGTTTTTGTTTTTATTTAAAAAAATCCAAAAACATTGAAAATTTTCAAAAAGATAAAAATATTTTATTTTGTGTCTAGTTTTATTTTTCTTGAGGATTACATGAATTATAATATCTTTCTTGATTTAGAACGTGCTTGGAGAAACTTGAATAATATGTGTTATATAAGTGTCAAGCTATTTCTAATTTTATATGAGTATATATTAGTTTGTACATGTACTCAAGAGTTAATTAAGAAATTAATATTTCTTATTTGTGTACCCTCTATAGCTTAGTTTAGCATTGCTATGCATTATTTTTGCATTTTAATCATTTAGCATAATGCCCGCTTTTAGTTTTGGTTATAAAAATTTTTTTGAAACCAAAAAGATTTTTATTTATTACACATCATGGATATGTAATTGAGGTTGGCCTATTATCTCTACATAACATGCCTGTGTACCTTGTTCAGCTTGGATGAGATTTTTTTTTTTTTTTTTTTTGTACTTTGCTAGTTTTAGCTATGTAGTGCATGTTGTGTGGGAGTTGTGTATAGTCTTTGATCACACGATCTTGATTTTAAAGTCACATGCTTTTGATTGTTAGGATTAGAACCTAAGAGAAAGGCATAAATAATCATCTCACCACTATTTACTAGTCAATCATGAACAACTTAATGCATTTCAGAAGATTTTGTGCTCGAGAAAGTGTAGCACATGTACAAAAAAAAACATAAGGTGTAATCTCATATTAATAATAAAATTGTGTGTACATTATTGGGCTATAATAAAGATGACACAAAGAAATAAAATTGGTGTGTATATTATCTGGCTAAAATAACAATTTCACAATGAAATAAAAATGCTGTGTACATTATGAGGCAAAATTTAAAAAAAAAAAAAAAAATTACATGATTGCAAACTTGTTTTATAGGAGATGTGAGAATTATATGATGTAACTCTTTAAGTGCTAGTCTCTTTCAAACTTATGTGATAAATAATGTAGAAATTGTGATTGATTACTATCTATATATCACCTCACATGTATCTCATTTTGTTACTAGTTACACACACTACACAAGTTAATCTTTACTAAACTTAGAACATTAAATTGTGCGTGAATTTAGTTTGACCATCCAAGATTATGTTTTCTGTGGTGTTTTATGCAAAATATGTTTAAGGGTTGGCAAAAATTGTGTTTTTGATGATTAAAAACCTTGTTTTGAAGTTTTCAGTTGAAAACTTATGTTTTGAAAAACATTTAAACTCATTCTCATGCATTTCATTCATGAAATTCATTGGTTTAAGTAGCTTTTGCAGTTTTTTCAAAAACTCAGTTTTCCAGAATTTTAATCGATCGAGTGTGATTTTCGATCAGTCAAAAATATCCAGGTTTTTGAAGCTTGCTTCTGCCTGACTCAATTGGTATTTGATCGATGCTCGACCGATCAAAATTGAAAAGTTTTTAGTTTTAAGTTTTTGACCAAATTTTTTCATGCATCATTTATGTTTAGGATTCACATACATTACATTGTTTTCTTTATTCATCTTGCAGTTTTACAATCATTTCTCTCATTTTGTTTTTTACACATAACATGCATACACTTTACTAAATTTGGTACTCAACTTGATTTAAAAATTGATTGATTAATTTTTGAGTTCTATACATTTTAGTATATGCTATTTTTTATGTGTGAACTAAGGAAAATATATATTTTTTTTTTTTGAGATATGATGGATAATAATTGTTCAAATATTTTCTCTACTTGATTTGAGTTCAAAAGACCATTTGTTTATGGGTCACATAGTGTCAAGTTTGCATTTATTGAAAGAGAGAATTTTTGTGTTGATGTGTAACCTCAATTTTTTTTTTTTTTTTTTAGTTTGGTTTGTGTTTTAATTTTTCCCCACCTCCTAATTTTTCCCTAAAACTTTTTTTTTTCCCAAAACTTGTTTTGTTTTTCCTATTTTTATAGGGGGAGAAGCTTGTTTTTAACCTTTGCTGTTCATAGAGGGAGTTGTTACTCTTCATAGGGGAAGTTGTCTTTATTTTCTATAATGTTGAATTGTTTTGCGTTCCCTTAATTATCTATTTTCTCTTATCCTCTGTCGTGTATGTTTTCTGTTCACTCTTTATTTGAGTTGTCTTTGTCAATACGTAACAAAAAGGGGGAGAAATAGATGAAATTTGGAAAATTTGGAAAAGGTTTTTAAAATGTTTTGTTTAAGGGGAGATGAAATTGTTTTTGAAAGGAGGAGAATATGAAAAGTTTTTGATGTATCTAACTAAGGGGGAGAGTTAGTTTACTTTTGTTTTTATATCGTGCTTCATTTTGGTTATATGTCTTTCTTTCCACACATGCGTTGATGTGTTCTTTTGAATGTTTCAGTAAAGACAAGTACATTCTAATCAATACCTTCTACCTCTTCTTGCAACTTCTAGGTTAGGAGTCTTAGATTGGGATTTGTGATGTAATTGGACATTTTATTGTATTGGGTAGTTCTTGTATTTGAGATTTTCATTTTGTATGTGAGTTTTGTCACAAATTGCCAAAGGGGAAGATTGTTGGGTTTTAATAGTTTAGAATAATTGGCAAATTGTGAATACAAGGTTGTCTAGATATAGATCTTAGAGTTTATAGGTATTATTAGACAATGCTCAAGGTGATACAAGTTAAGATCTAAGAATATACAAGCTGCAGAAAGAAGAGTTTAGAAACTGCCTGGTTCGAAAGACAAGCTCGACCAATCGAAACACTTATCTGCAGAATTTTAAGACTGCCTAAACAGTAGTTCAAGCCCATTAAGGATTAGGGTTTCAGATCTACTTCTTCAAGTATATAAAGGAAACCTTAAACACGTTTTTCTAAGGCTTTTAAGAGAGAGAAGAGTGTGCCTCTTTTGTGTCTAGGATTTTGTACCCAAAAGCTCTCTAATGTCTTTTATTGATGTTATTCCTTGAAGAATCTCAAGATCCTGTGTTGTAGAAGTTGATGCCTTCTCTAGTCATCAAAGGTGCTAATGATTTAAACCTTTAAGGGTGGTCTTGGAGTCACAAACAAGAGAGTTTGTGTTTTTTTTTATCATAAGTATGGGTGCTTATGTTGCAAAGGCCTAATAGAGAAGGAGTCCGTGAATTCAGAGCTTGCACGTGGTCGTGTTTGCAAGTTACTACTGGAGGTATCAATAGATTTATGGTTAAATGTGGTTGTAAAAACTCCGATTCTCTTATAGTGGATTTGCTTTACCTTGAGGATGGTTAGATCAAATTCTCCTCAGGTTTTTACCTTAAAATGGTTCATTTCATTGGTTTTTTTGGGTCCTCATATCGTGGTGTTATTTGCTTTTACTATGCATGATATGATATATGCTTGTTTAACCTAGATTTGAATAATAAACCTAATAATCTACTTGATTAATTTATTAAGTTAAACAATCTGGTTTAAGAGGTTTAAACAGAAAAAACAATTGTAATTATATATTGAATCTTTAGTAGAAATGCACTCCTAGAGGAGAAAGTATTTGGTATCAAATGATACCATGTCAGCGATATCAATATTCAATAACTGTGAGATATGTCAACAAAAAATAACTAACCCACTATCAATTGATAGACATGTGTTACGTTGGTGGGTAGTTATTTTTTCATGCATGTCTCCCATTTATTAGATTTTGATACAAATGATGTGATATCGTTTGATGTAAAATATTTTTTCCTAGTAGAGAGTGTTCCTTGGTCCCTTTTGTAAACAGACACCAAGTGTCTAATGAACTTACTTGATGTATTTTTCTTTTAATTATTAAATAAATTCTCCCTTTTCACCAAAAAAAAAAAAAAGTAAAGGAAATGAACGGGAGAATGATTATTGGAGTCTTGGTGCTTTTTTTCCCAGTTAATAATTGTTTTTGTATAACTTTGAGTCTGTGACTCATATGGTTTTGTTTTTGGTGTTCTACGAGTAGCATGTGTGTCAAAGAAATATCCTAGAGGCTAGAGTGATTTTTTTGTGGCAAACATATATTTTTGGCTCCTATATTTTGGGCTAGTTTTCACTTTGGTTCTCATATTTTTTGAGCTCCTATTTTGGTCCTTAAATTTTAAAAATAATTTTCAATTTAGTCCATACCTTCATCTCACTAATGGAAAGTACATAGATGGCACACAAAGTACACAACTAACATACTAAACACTGACATGGCCAATAAAATAAATAATATTATCACATTAGTATTTGATTTAAAAAAAATAAAAATAGATCACTATTAACCAAAAAAAATATATATTGAATTAATACCCTAAAAAAAAAACACATGAATTCAAATTTGGTTCATTTTGAACAAGAACACATAAGAACATAAATCTAGAAAACATAACACATAAACACAACACCAAGGCTTGGACCCACCAACACAAACACTACCACTGCTACAACGACAAAGCAAAGTTGATGAAGCGATCGGGTCCAAACCCAACAATGATGATTATTGGCACCTAGATCGGGTCCGAATCGACCAAAATGGGCAAATGCCCTTTTTGCGCAAAAAAAAAAAAAAAAATAGCATTGTGCCTCCTTCTCCAAACTAATTAGGGAAATTCCCTTTTTTCGAAACTCGATTTTTAGAAAATCAAGTTAAGCCCTATAGCGACGTTTAAAAGAGTTTATAGTGACGTTTTTATCACTTATAACGGCGTTTTGTAACTCTAGCAGTTCATGGAGGTTGAGTTACAAAACGCCGCTATAGGTCCTTTAAACGTTATTATAGGCTCCTTAAAACGTCGCTATAGGGTTTCAAAAAAAAATTTTTTTGGAGACTCGATTTTGAGAAAATTGAGTTTCAAAAGATAAGCATTTCCCTAATTAGTTTAGGAAATGGGGCGTTTGCCCATTTTGAGACAAAATGGGCATTTGCCCATTTTCACCGATCCGAATCTAATAGTGCTACCATTGTTAGTACATTACACTTTTTTTTTTTTTTTTTTTTTTTGGGTTTTGGTATTTTTGGTTGATGTTGATTTTGTGAAAGAAGATGATAGAAATCTAAAGGACTTTGGTGATTTTTTTAGTTAGAAAAAATTTTACAGGTTTGAGAGAGATTGACATTAGTTGAAGTGGAAAAAAAAAATCCAAATCATCTCTTAATCTTTTATGGCTTTGAAGGAATTTGAATCTTGTGGGTGTTTGATAGTTCATAATTTTTCTTGTTTGAAATTTATGAGTTTGTTTTCAACTGGGTTTGGTCGGCCTAGAATCTAACGCAATGTTAATTGAAGAAATGATATTTGTGGAGGGTTTGGTTTTTCTAGGTTCATGTGATGTTCTTCTGGGTTCATGTTTAAGATCCTTGAATTCATGTAATTTTTTAGTTTTTAATCTTTTACGGGATTGAAGGGATTTGGATCTGATTATGTTTTATTGGTTTCGAATCATTTAGTGTACATGTTGTGCACTTTGTGTGCCACGTAGACATTATTTATTAGTGAGATGACAATAAGGATTAAATTAAAAAATAGTTTAAGATTTTAGTGACCAAAATAGGAGCTCCAAAAATGTGTGGATTGAAGTGATGAAAATTGGCCTAGAATAAGGAACAAAAGGGTATTTTTTGCATTTTTATTTTTTCCTGTTTACGGGTTCTATGTAGGTCACGCAATATATATATATATATATATATATATATATATATGGGTTGGGTTCAAGTTACACCTGGTGTAATTCTAAGCAATATTACACCACTTAATATTTTTAATTAGATGCGAATATTGACAAATCTACCGTTAGATTACATTATCTTTGTATATTCTTTATACTTGCAAAATTTCAACGTAATCAAAAATTAATATCCATGTCATCAATCAATTGTTAAAATTCAAATTTTTGTAATTTAAAATAATGCATAAAATATGAGTTTATGGATTAAATGGTAAATAACATCCAATTGATATGAAAATTGGCATGTATGTTAAGAACATATAGAACATGTAATTCAACGATTGGATTTTCAAAATATTAATTCAATAACAAGTTATTGAGTGGTGTAACATTGCTTAGAGTTACACTAGGTGTAACTAGAACCCAACTCTATATATATATATATATATATATATATATATATATATATATATAAAATTCTCTTTACTTTCTTAAAAAAAAAAAAAAAAAGTAAAGTAAACAAACTTTATTAATTTGAATCACTTTGGAATACAACGTCTAAATCAGACAGTAGCTTTTTTTTTTTCCTTCCCTTCACCGAACTTAATGTGGGTATAACTTTTGTGGACAAAAGGTTGGGCAAAGTAGCTTTTGGCGTATGCTACTTTATTATTTTTGCACACAAGTATGGTGTTTTTTGCCTATTGCGTATCTCACTTTACTTTTTCTATTTTTCTACAACAAAAAAATTCAATCAGCTGACACTTAAATATAGATATGGATTTGAAAAAGGACAGGCAAATATTCCCAGATACGGTTTTATAATTTATAGCAGCAGTTCAAATTTGGGCTTTCCTTTAGACCATGCCATTTCTGTCACGAGTCATTTGCTGTCGACTCTCATGCCCAAGGTACAATAAATAAATGTTAATCATGAATCAGAAGATTTTTATTTTATTTTTTCAACCCTCATGTCAAACGGCCTTTAAAATGTGAATGTGTAAATTGACAATATACATATAAATGTAATGCTGATTAAGTTTTTGCTTTTGTTGATTAGATTATACTTATTCATTGATTTGGAGGACCAGCCGACCAGCTAACCAGATTCAATGAATGGAAGATTAAGTTGATTCTCAACAAAAATAAATAAATAAGAAGAAGATTAAGTGGAAAAAGCCATTTCTTTTACTTAAAGCAATTTTCTTCCTACCTTTAAATAAATAAGTTACCCAAATATTACTAACTAGCCAAACACACATGTGTGATGCTTATAATAGTTTTGTTCATTACATGACACATAAATCATAAATGTTAATTGGAAGAATCGGTGGTATGTTCCTATGGACGACCGAATAGTTTCTGAAAGAGTGGAAAATCAAACAAATCCTTTTAAGTATTTAATTAATAAAAAAAATAACCACCCGTGAGTGTGGCTTAACGGTAAGAAACCCTCGAAAGTCCCATTTGCTCTCAAAGGTTTGAGTCCTAGCTCATGCAACTTTGTGTTGAGAGCTGCTTTGGCATTTGGCTCAAGCTGGCTTGATGGTGTTAAAAACGTGGGCGTGAGTAGCGGTATGCTCTATTGTGCGCTAGTGGTATCTTTGGTCTTTTATCCAAATTGTACCTTATTGCATGAAGCAATGATTATACGCATGAGTTTCCTTCTTTCGTTCTTAAAAAAAAAAAAAAAAAAAAGTAATATTTAGAATGACTCAAAGGTTTGACATATTCTTACAGATGGCATTCACTCTCAGCCAGAGCCAACCATTATTGTAGAGTCGCAATCTATTGAAATAATGACCATGGTAATGATATGTGTGTAAAGTTGAAGAGAACATAATAGTAAATAAACTTAGTAGCTGGAATTGTATAAACAACTTAACCTTGGTGGACTGAAAACTAGTAAACACATTTGCAGTCGAGGTTTTCTTTTTTTTGTTTTTTGGGTGTGCTCTTGAGGTTTTCTAACCCAAATAAATGGTTTTGAGCTTTTGTTTAAAAAAGACGACTAAACACTATTTTCCCGTTTAACCATTATAACTAAAATTGTGTTTCAAAACACGGACATGATTTCGAAGACTATCTTAAGTATCTACAACAATAATTAACCTATTAAAAATGTCATTCCGATGGAGTAAGCCTTTCACATTATTATAGTGTACCATTTGCATACAGCTTGCTTTGCATGTATTTGGACATTACTTTAAAGTAACAACTAACGAGTACTCCCAAAATGTTAAGGAGCAGAGGGCCAAGGCCCATTTCTCTTTTACATTTTTTTTTTTTTTTTTTTTTTTTTTTTTTTTTTTTTATCTCCTGTAATTATCAAGATAGACTCAATAGATTTGGTAAAAGAGAACTCTTTTTGTCACGGGGAGAAAAATAAAGAAAGAAAGAAAAGAGAAATATTTGATGGATTTTGGAATGAAAGCTTTTGTGATAATGAGCTTTAATTGACAAAAATCTTTTGTCGTTAGAGTGTTTGACAAACTATAATGATGAAATGCATTGCATTTGTTACCCTCATTTTGGTAACTAAATTGCTAAATAGCTTTTAGATGTGAAGTGGGTTTCAGTTAGCTCAACTAGTAAAATATCTGATAGTTGAATAAGAGATCTAGGTTCGATCCCCACCTATACCAAAAGCTGACTAATGTCTTAGTTTGATAATAAATAGCTATTATTAAGAGTGAACACCATAGGTTGAAACTTTCTTTAAAAAAAAAAAAAAAGCTTTTAGATGTGAGAAATAACTACACATGACATAATAAAAGTGTTGTAATTAAATACTTGGAACTAGCTATTGGCCTGTGCATTGTACAATTTTTTTAAAAAACTTTTTGGTAATAACTAAAAAAAATTATAATAAAGTGAAGCAAAGCTGTTGTTTCTTTTTACGTCAAAAAAATTCAATTCCTTTTTAATTTCTTTACCATTTTTTATTTTAATAAAATCTTTCCCAATTAATCATAGATTTGTTATCAATCAAACACGGGAAGTTTTGATTTGAAAGAAAAATAACAATGGAAATAGCGTTATGTCCTTATTATAAAATTTTTAAAAAAGAAAAAGAAAAAGAAAAGAAAGGGTTAATGATTCTTATTTTTAAAGAATAAAATTCCTCTAAAAATGGAAAGCAAAAAAAAATAATAAATATAATAAGAAGAAATAAAGAATTTTGAGATAAACTATTACTTAAGTTAAAGGTAAACAAAAATTTAACAATTATTGTCACTCTTCTAATACACTAGTACCTATTATCCTGCTTTATGATAATAAACAAAACCCATGAACCAAAAATTATAACCATCAATTGGAATAATTTGGATGTACTCATTAGATGAACTTTATTTCACAGTGACAGCATCGATGATATCGATCTTATTTAAAGGTATCATAATCCATCTAGAAATAAAACATAAAACATGTTCTAATACACTAGCACCTATTATACTGCTTTATGATAATAAACAAAACCCATGAACCAAAGATCATAACCATCAATTGGAACAATCTGGATATACTCAATGATTCCTTTAAATATATATATAGACACACACAAAAGTGAAGGCAGAAATTGCATTGCAAACTAAATTGAAAGGAGACTGGTCTGTTTCATTTGTCTTCAAGTTTGCAATGCACTGATACAAATAAGAATTTTAGAAAAATAAATATACATCCAAAGTTAAGTGTGTGAAAAAAATATAATGCGGATTATGTTTTTGTTTTTGCTGATTAGATTATAATTTTTCATTGATTTAAAGGACCAGCCGACCAGCTAACCTGACTTTTTTTTTTTTTTTTTAAGTCATATTTAAATATATAAAAGGCTTCAATTTATTTTTCATCTTAGAAACCCAGATACATCAAGCTGCCTCCATCTACAACAATAATTAACCTTTTAAAAATGTCATCCCGATGGAGTAAGCATTTCACATCATTAAAGCGTACTATCACATTTAGCTTGCTCTGCTTGTAAATGGACACTACTTTAAAGTAACAAGTAACAAGCACTCCCAAAATGTTAGGGATGAGGGTATCTCCCAGGGCCAGGGCCATTTCTCTTTTACTTTTTTTATTTTATTTTATTTTTATTTTTTATCTATTGTAATCATCAAGATGGACTTGATAGATTTGATAAAAGAGAACTCTTTTTGTCACGGGAAAAAAAATAAAGAAAGAAAGAAAAGAGAAACATTTGATGGGCTGAGCAGGCCAACGAAATACAACATGTTCCATCTATCATATTGGGCCCAATATTTAGACTGCCCAAAATGAAACCTAGGAAATAGAAGCTTCTATTTTGGACTCTCTTCCTTTCACTCTTTGTAGGTGCCTTCATTGAGTTTGGAACTATAATCATTTGAATCATCATTTGGCTCCATCTATGGGAAACATGTAGTTGTCTAAGACAAAGATTGTATGTTTAATGACCAAAAAAAAAAAAGCGCTAGTAACTTATGCACTATATCTCAAAAAGATTAGTTTAGTCACAACTAAAACTCATTGTAATTGTTAATAAAACTAAGATCACCCAATATATGATTGATGTGGGTACTCAAGCACACAACCCACAACAAACACAAATAATATTCAATCAATCAAGGGTATCACAATCTCCCTCACATAAGTCCCTAAATTGTGATGCATGTAAGTTCAATCTATATATAATGAAGGTTTTAATCTCAAATGTGATTTGATAATATTTGATTTTTAATTATTTTTAATACATTTAGACCATTGAAAATGTATATTTCGAGTGATTGTTTGTTTTAATTTCATTTGATAAGTGTATGGTGAATTGCTAATATTGGACAATATGCATTAATAGATAAATCATTAAATAGTGCTGAAGGATGCTTAACACCTATCATCCCATAACTTAGCCTTCTAACTTAAATTTGGGACTATAGACTATGTAGTCTTTTCCATGTAATTATCATCCTTGAAGATTGTCAATAGATCATAAAGACCTTGTAACGTATTTTCTTGTAATCAATATAGTATTTTGTAAACTAAGATATATGTAATGTTTTTTTTTTTTTTTTTTTTTAATATTTCCATTTACAAGTGGTAGTTCCATGTAAGAGAATCCATAATTGACTATTTCTTGAGTGCATTCAATTAGTCCTAATAACCTATAGTAAAATGATCATAACTAGCTTATACTAGATATTTTAAATTGCACACATTTAGATGCATTGCAAACTAGAGACATTTCAATGGTATATAACTTGCAGGGTAATATTTTTTAAGATAATTGTAGAATGAATTTAGAAAATGGATTAAAAATTCTAAATAAGGTTCTTTAATACTTCACCAACTTGATTTCAATATTTATTAAGTTATTTGCTTGATCATGGGACACTCTAGTGTCATTTGTTTTCAGTCCACACCAATGTTTAACTATTATTTAAAGAACTATAAATTTATGCTCAAAAAAAAAATAGGAAAGAAAATATATAAGTAATGATTATGATATTATATAAAATATTTAGATTTGAAAAGGTGCAAATTAAAAGATTTTTGTCTTATTCCTTCCTTTTTTTTTTTTTTTCGTGACGTGACATATATTTGGCCATTCTTCTAGGTCCTTCATAATTTGAAGTTCAACGGTGAAAATATTCTGCACAAATTTTAATTAAATCTTGCCAATAATATTAAAAAATTATTTTTAAAATTTCTTCATCTTTTTCATTCTTGAAAAAAAATTATTTTTTTAATTTTGGTACAACAAGATTTGTTTTGATGTTAATACACAAACACACACACACACACACACACACACACACACACACACACAATCTCTATATCATCTTTATATATTACTTTCATGCACATTAAACATATTAGTGACTAATTACTATTAATAACAATACACATAAACATAAACATCAACAAAATAACAATAAACATGAACATAAACAATAAAATTAATAATCATGATAACTGTGATGATGATACTTCTTGATTGTGAATGTGGTTTTCAAGCAATACCTTAAACCTGAAGCCTTCATTATTTTTTTTCATACCAATAATTATAGGTTGGCAAGGGTGCGTCCTAATATGGATAATTAATTATTCTTTCGTCATGCATTTTTGGCTGTAAGAATTTGGACTTTAAATGGTAAACCCAGCTAATTTGCTTGGCAATGAAAAATTGAATGAACTAGTTGATATCAATTTTGGTTGCATTTGTATTTGAGAAATAAGATAACATGTACAATTAAAAAAAAAAAAAAAAAAAGATTTCAAAGCATTGATGTCAGAGACAATTTTCTAAATTTGATGGCTGTTGGTGAGCATGATGATTTTTAGGGACTACCATGTAAATCATGAAAATTATTTGAATTTTAAAAAGACAAAGCAGATATGTTGGCAACCGTAGCTCTTATGCCCCAATGTTGGAAAGGGAATAATTCTAGTGCAACAGCCCAGGGTAGGAGAGAAAAGCTCCCAGTATATACTATATTATAGATGTAGACCAACGCGGCAGGAAAAACATTTTCTAAGGTAATGAAAGCTGGCTTGAAATCTTTTTGAACTGTAAAGCTTGAGGGACACTAAAAACAAAATACCAGACGAACCATTCATTGAAAATAAAATTATATGTAACCCAGCTAATTGCTAGATTACACCAAATTATGTTGTTGTGATAACAACAATCCAAGAGAAGTGCTAATCCTCAGCTTGTGTCTCCACAAGAGAACCAGAAAATTCTTCTTGCTCCTTACTCATAGGTGTTGATCCTCCACAAACATCAGCCTTTTTTAAATAAAATATCATTGAGGTAAACTTCCTCCATGATTGAAGTCATTAATTTAGAATTCCACCCTATATTATAGCACACCAGCATCACATTGCTCTTTTTATCAACTCTAGTGTTTGTTAGTATGGTACAACCCCACACATATAATGAAGGTTGTCATTGTAGGAGATATATATATATATATATATATATATATATATATATTGAGAAACAACTATGTTAAATGTTATTGTAATTTTTAACGATAAAATCGAAGCAATAATTGCCAAAATAGTTAGAAAATGATAAAACACTTTGTCATATGTATGCTTCATCTTGCGGCTTCTTCAATATGTAAGTTGCCAAGATAAGGGTAATGACTCCAGGAAGCTATCCTATTTGGAATATTAACAAGGCAGATGCATCTCCATAGATGACCCCCTTATCCATAGATGACCCCTTTATGAACCCTCACCATTTGCATTTTTTTTTTCCATTTTTCTTTTTTGTATTTTTTACCATTATAGGAATTAAATTAAATTGAAAAATTTCTACTTATACTTTGACAAACTCTAGTTAGCCATAATATATTTTTGTTAAGTTGAGAATATTCTCTTGTGGTTAGGTCCTTTTTTTTCAATGATATATTTCACTAATGAGTGCTTTTTAAGAGGGCATAGTGTTATCGATAACATTACACATAAACATAAACCAAATAAAAATAAAAATCAACATAATTTAAAAAATATATATATCACCCTAAACTTCCAATGGTTGGCTGATATATCTTCAATTGTTAAATGAAAAACTTATTTTGAGTTAAAATAGAAGAAGATGAAAACAGAAGAAGATTAAAACTAATGATAATAATGATACTCCTTGATCGTAATTATGTTTTTAAGCAATACTCATAAGCCTCCATCGAAATGGTATTTCAAATAAAAATGAATAATAAAGATTCAATGTTATATAAACATATGCGGCGAAATGCATCAAGAATAAAATTGGATAGGCATAAAATGCATGATTGTAGGTGTAAGATATTTTAGTGAACCCCCCCCCCCCCTCCAATTCCATTAAAAACGAAATTGTTAATTGTTACTGTAAGGACACAATTCAAGCTTGGACCTAAATGCATAGAAGGGGCAGGCCCAAAAGGCCTAAAACAATGAAATTTGTAGAGTGTGGGTTTGAAACCTAGGTTACTTTGGACGTTGAAAGACAAAGACGTTGGGTTGGGTCCACAAATCACAAGCAAAGAACCTTCAATGTATCATAAGCTCTCCTTGGACGTAAGTCGAGGACTCTCTGTATTGATTTTACTTTGTTCTTAAAGACAATTTTGCAGTTCATCTCCCCCTCTGCAATGTTCTCTCCCCTTTCTATTTATATTCTCCTTCGTTCTTCCATTTCATCGAATCATCAATGCATATCCCTTTCCCATCTACCGCCTTCTCGAAATCTCCCCCCAATAGCTGTAAGGCTGATCACCATCATCTCAGATGTCACTTCTCCATTAATGCGGCCAGAGGGGTAGGTGCGAAGTCTTTAATGCGATGGTAGCAACTTTTTGCGATATGTTTCCCATTCGTACTCCCTTTCTGCATTCCTCTGGAGTACATCTTCACTTGTTGATCTTTCTAGATCATTCTTAAATATCATGGCGTATCTTATGACCTTCACCTCAGTTAGCCAAGGATGCACCCCTCCTTGTACAATTCTAACTAGCCTCTACTCCAACAATGGGTTCGTGGGCCTTTAAGTTCGGTGTCTTTGTTGTCGCCAGACCCTCCTTGGACAACTTAATGCTCTCGAATCAGGCCCAAGGCCTAAAGACATGTTTTAATACTTCTATCCTCACAGTTATTGTTACATTTAAAGAAATATTAGACGCCACAAGAGAATTTGATGAGAATAGACTAATTGAGAGGAGTAGCTAGATATGTTTTTGATAGAATTCTTTCACAAGGTACCCTAGTTAGTGAAAACATATATTTGTACTCATACAGTATGCGTCCATTCGAAACTTTAACAAAATTTCAATCTCCCATTTTCACTCCAAAGTTATAGAATTAGTGGTTTTTTCTTTTATTAAAACATGACAGCATAAATAGTGTTTGTTACGAAATATGTAAGATACTGCTACTTAAATACGCTTGTTTCTGCAACCAAAAAAAAAAATCTAATTAGAAGTTCTCAGTGAATTATGAATCCCATCCCTTGGCATCAAATACTAAAAAATAGATATAAAGAATTAAAAAAATCTCAATGCAACCTATCTATTTGGTCAAGCAAAGAATCATAGTTTAATATATCTCAAATAAAAACAAAATCTGACAAAACATAAACGCTCAGTTGTGCTGTAATTATGTATCATGGTTTCCTAACACATAAAAAAAAAAGTGTATATATAAAAATTTAGTTACAAAATTAATTGTAATATAAGATTACAATATTACTCAATAAAATAAAATTGACTGCATATTTTGAAATTCTAACCATTTAATACATGTTCTTTACGCTTTTAATACGCATGTAAAATTTTGTATCAAATGGATACTATTTACTATATAATATATAAGTTTATATTTTATACACAATTTTAAACTACAAAAATTACAATTTAAACTATTTATTGATGACATAGTTATTGATCTTTAATTTTTTAGAAATTTTGTAAGTATGGAGGATATAAGAATAAGATGTAATCTAATTGTAGATTGTCAAAATTCACTTCTAATAAAAAGATATTGAATAAAATTGTAGCCATGGACAGAGGTAGACTTGGACATTGGGATTTGGGAGGCAATGTCCTCCCCCCTAATTATTTTAATAAAAAATATTAGTATATATATAGCTATTAATTTTAGCAATTTTGTTCAAAAGAATTACACTTACCCCCTTTTAACAATATCATTGATTAGTTTAAAGTAATGCTATAGTTGCAAGGTTTTTTACAACATTTTTACAAAGTGTTGAGGTAATAAATTCTTATTGATTATCGTCTAGACCTACTACTCATATCACTTTTTTATTTACTAATAATCAATTACTACATTAGTAACTTGTTAAAAAAAAAAAAAAATGTAACTCTAGCATTTTCCTCTCTCTAAAGGCCATAAAAAATTTTATAGGTCCAAAATTTAAAACATATATATAAGCTTAAAAAAAATTAGATCAACAACAAAAATTACTAATAGTAAAGCTATTAGTGTACTATCACATACAACTTGCTTTGCATATATTTGGACATTGCTTTAAAGTAACAAGTAATGAGCACTCCAAAAATGTTAGGGAGGAGGGTATCTCCTAGGGCAGGGAAATTTCTCTTTTACTTTCTTTTATTTTATTTTTTATTTTTTTAATCATCAAGATAGACTTAATAGTATGGTTTTCATACCCGGACCATTCATTGAACTATAAAAAGAAGAGGTTCAAGATTGTTAAGGTCGAACCGAGATTAAACTGAGGTCGAACTGTGATGACATCATAATTAATTTAATAATTATTAAAATATAAATAAATATATTATTTTTTTGAGAAGGATAAATAAATATATTAAATTAGTATAAATAGAAAAGTTAAATTAAATGACCCAATTAAATATAGAAATCTATCTTTTAAATGTATTTTTCCATATCATAACTTTCACGGTTATGTTACAAAACCATGCTTAAGTTTTTATGTAACTTAATATGTAACTTAAGTTATTATATCGTAACTCTCAGTTAAGTTATGATATTTTTTCATTTTAACCCATTATTATATCTTGAATATTTTGTCCTAATCAGCTCGAATCAGATGGGTTCAACTTACTCAAAAGTTCTCAACATACTTTTAGCAATTTCATATTTTGCACATGTAATGGAAATGCTTTTTGGGCTAAACAAATAAACCTTGGGCTTTGTGATTTAACTTAAAAGAAAACCTAAGTTGTTGTAATTGTTAGGTTCTTTGGGCCCAACATAAATAGCCCATTAGACATTAGTTGTGAATTGATGTGATGATACACTTGAAGCCTTCATTCTTCTTCGACAGTACACTAACTAGCACAGCACTTGGAATCTCTTGTTTAGGTGGGCGGACAGACCAATAAGGCAAATAAAGAAAAGTAAAGAGTATTAACATAAAATGAAAGTGCTCTCAACTTTCAAGAATGCGTTGGCAGCACTGTTCATAAAAAAAAAAAAAAAAAAAAAAAACCGTTGGCAGCACCCCTCCTCCACTTAAAGTGCTTCAAAGTTGGCATTTTACAGTTCAAAACTTCTATTTATTTCTTTCTTTGAAAGTTTCAGATGCAGTGCTCAAGACCTCAAGTGAATTTCTATTATTCTCTTCACTTGAGCATCCTCGGCTGTGTGCTTGTGAATTTCTGTTCTCTTCCTCCTTCTTCCTTTTTATTTTTTTATTTTTGTCATCAACTTCTTTCATTTTCTCTATCTCATGTTGCCCTCTCCTCTATCACTTGAGACAAAAGATGCAAACTTTATGGAGAGACACAAAATGGAAGATCTAAGAGCGGAAAGAGAAAGAATGCAAAGAGTAATAGACACGCAAGAAGAAGGAGGTTCAACCATTTAAAAATTTTTTTTTTTTTAATGCTTTGATCTAAACCGTGAAGACTGTGGACGGTTTTTAGACCTGGGCGGTTCAACCACGGTTCGAACGGTTTCATGCTTTTTATGCATAGAATGGTTCTTAGGGTTAAAAAACCAAATTAATGAGATTGAGAGGTTCATAGTTAACCAGGTCTGACCGCACGGTCCAATCCAAGTTTGAAAACCATTTTCGAAAGATTTGGTAAAAGAGAACTCTTTTTTTAGGGCGAAAAAAAATTAAAGAAAGAAAGAAAATAGAAATATTTGATAGGCTAAGCAAGCCAACGAAATACGGCATTTTCTATCAGTCATATTGGGCCCAATTTTTAGACTGCCAAAATTGAAACCTAGGAAATAGAAGCTTCTATTTTAGACCATCTTCCTTTCACTCTTTGTAGGTGCCTTCACCAAGTTTGGAACTATAATCATCTGAATCATCATTTGGCTTTATTTGTGGGAAACATGTAGTTGTCCAAGACAGAGATTGTATGTTTAATGACCCAAAAAATAAGCACTAGTAACTTAGTAACATATGTACTATATCACAATCTTCCTCACTTAAGCCCCTAAATTGTGATGCATGTAAGCTCAATTTATAAATAACGAAGGTTTTTAGTCTCAAATGTGATTTGATAATAGTTGATTTTTAATTATTTTTAATACATGGTGAACATTGAAAATGTATATTTTGAGTGATTGCTCGTTTTGATTTCATTTGATGAGTGTATGGTGAATTGTTAATATTGGACAATATGCATTAATAGATAAATCTTTAAATCGTGCTGAAGGATGCTTAACACCTATCATCCCATAACTTAGCCTTCTAACTTAAATTTGTGACTATAGGCTATGTAGTCTTTTCCGTGTAACTATCATCCTTGGAGATTGTCAATAGGTCATAAAGACCTTGTAACATATTTTCTTGTAATCGATATAGTATTTTGTAAACTAAGATATATGTTACAAGTGGCGGTTTTATGTAAGAGAATCCATAATTCACTATTTCTTGAGTGCATTCAATTAGTCTTGATAATCTATAGTAAAATGATCATTACTAACTTCTACTAGATATTTTAAATTGCACACATTTAGATGCATTGCAAACTAGAGACGCAAAATTTTTCGATGGTATATACTTGCAGGGTAATATTCTTTAAGATAATTGTAGAATAAATTTAGAAAATGAATTAAAAATGCTAAATAAGGTTCTTTAATACTTCACCAACTTGATTTTAATATTTATTAAGTTATTTGCTTGATCATGGGACACACTGGTGTCATTTGTTTTCAGTCCACACCAATGTTTAACTATTATTTACAGAACTATAAATTTATGCTCACAGAAAAATAGGAAAGAAAATATATAGATAATGATTATGATATTATATAAAATATTTAGATTTGAAAAGGTGCAAATTAAGAGCATGTTTGGATTGCATGAAAACTGAGTGATATCACTCAGTTTTCATGATCCATCATTCAAAATAAGTAGGGCCCGCAGAAGAGTAATTGTTTGGATTCTATAACTCAGTTTTCGTGACTCAGTTTCCATCACTCAATTCTCTGATTTTTGAGTGATGAGTTATGGAAACTGAAAACACATTTTAGCTGTTTTCAGTTTCCATAACTCATAACTCAATAGCATATTTATAATTAAATGCACTTAGAGAGACCCACAGCTGCAACTTTTGACTGTTTGACTTTATTTATTTATTTTTTTCCTTTCTTCTCCTGGGTTCGGTCTTCAGCTCCGCTTCTTTCCTTTTTTTTTTTTTTCTTTTCCTTTCTTTTACTGGTTCCTGTCTTCAGCTTTTTTTTTTTTTCCCCTTCTTTTACAGGTTCGGTCTTCAGTTCTTTCTTTTTTTTTTCTTCTACTAGTACGGTCTTCAAAACTTCCTTCTTTTTTTCTTTTTTCTTTTTTTTTCTTCTTCTTTTAGTGGTTCGGTCTTCAGTGTTTTTTTTTTTTTTTTTTTTTTTTTTACTGGATTCGGTGAGTTTAGGTACTTAAAAAAAAAAAAAAAAAACTGAACTAAGTGACAAGTATGGGATTCACAAAAAGTGTGAAAAATATTGAGTGATGACAAGTGAGTGATGGTGCCAAACAGGTAGGGTATTTTAAGTGATGAGTGATGAGTGACGAGTGATGAGTGACAGAAATTGAATGACATTTTTTTTTAAACCAAACAAGCCCTAAAAGATTTTTGTCTTATTCCTTCTTCTTTTTTTTTTTCTTTTTTTTTTTTTTTTTTTTTTTTTTTTTTTTTTTTTTTTTTTTTTTCTGACATGTGACATATAATTGGCCATTCTTCTAGGTCCTTCATGGTTTGAAGTTCAACGGTGAAAGTATTCTGTACAAATGGATGGTGGCTTTCACTCCTCCTCTTATTCTCATAAACTGTAGGGAATTCTGTCAAATTGGGGGACAAACAGGACTGAACATGGCTTTCTTTTCTATGAATTAGTAGTATTCCTATTCTCATGCTTCCATATTGGCAAGATTTAAACAGAATCCATTATTTGATGCTAAAACTTTTAAGCGTTGAAATAATTCCAATGCATCTATTTGATATCATTACAAAAGGTGGGGGTGATTATACACTTTCTTTCCTTGAAGATTGGAGAATAATACTCCCAAAATCGAAGGGAAAAAAATCATTTCCCCTTTTACATCCTAATTGACCAAATTTTGTTAAATTAATATGGGGTAATTACACTCCCTTTCTTCAGGTTTAGGAAAATAATGACACTCTACAATATCAAACTTGATGGGAAAAAAAAAAAAAACGTTTTCCCCCCTTCACATCCAATTAACTAAATTTTGTTAAATTAATAACATTAAAATGTTGTGTGCTAACTTGCCATTTGTTTAAGGGTAGATTCCAAAAATTATCCTTTATTTCATAATTAAAATTAATTGATTTAAATGTTTAATTAAATTTTATTTTTAAAATATTAAGTATGAAATTTTTGTATCATTATTTTTTCCCCCTTTTTTCAATGGGTTATAGAGAAATTTGACATTGCAGTTGTTTTGGTCCTTGATAATTGCATGCTTTTCTAAAGTTATCAGTTGTTTTATTAACAATGGCTAAACTTTTATAAATAGATTCTTATAGAAACTTAGAATATTTTGTTACTAATATAAACAAAATCGGAGAAGTGTTAATTTTTTCAAATCTCAAGAAAGGAGAGTGTAAGTTTGGAGTGGAGTGTCATTCCTCCAAATCTCAAGAGATGAGAGTATAATTCTCCCTAAAAAGTAATACCCCAATAGTAGTTTTGCAAATGGAATCTCATGTTCAGTCCTTGAGTAACCTGTGGTCTTTGTTTCTCTCTGTTTGTTTGTCTTTTGAGTGTTTATTTGTATTTTTCTTTAGTATAAATAATTAAATAAATAAACAGTAGAGTTTTAGGGTCTATTAATTTATGAAAATATTTCTTTTTTGATGTTCCAATGAAAGATAGTAATCCAAGTGGCAGAAACTATAGGATTGGAATGAAAGCTTGTGTGATAAAGAGCTTTAATTGACAAAAATGTTTTGCGTTAAAGTGTTCGACAAACCACAATGATGAAATGCATTGCATGTGTTAGTTGTTACCCTCATGTTGGTAACTAAATTACTAAATAACTTTTAGATGTGAGAAATAACTAAACATGACATAATAAAAGTGTTGTATTTTAATACTTGTACTAGCTATTGGCCGTGCAATGCATGATTTTTTTTTTTAATAAAGTTTTTGTAATAACTAAAAAAAAAAATATATAATGAAGCGAACAAAATGGCTGTTTCTTTTTACGTCAAAGAAATCAGTTCCTTATTAATTTCTTTATCATTTTTATTTTAATAAAATCTTTCCCAATTAACGATAGATTTGTTATCAATCTAATATGTGAAGTTTTGATTTGAAAGAAAAATGACAATGGAAATAGAGTTACGTCCATATTATAAAATTTAAAAAGAGAAAAGGTTAATGATGCTTAATTTTAAAGACAAAAAATCTTTTAAAAAATGGAAAGCAAAAAATTAGACATAGTAAGAAGAAATAAAGAATTTTGAGATATAATAATACTTAAAGATAAAGGTAAACAAAAATTTAACAATTATTGTCACTCATCTAATACACCTCCACCAATTATAATTCTTATGATAATAAACAAAACGCATGATCCAAAAATCATAACAATCAATTGGAATAATTTGAATGTAGTCTTTAAATGAACTTCATTTCACAGTAACAGGCTAGGGTTGATGATGTCAATCTTATTTAAAGGTACGTATCATAATCCATCTAGAAACAAAACATAAAACATGTTATGAGAAGATCACTATGTGGCTTTAATATTTAAATTAAACATACAAAAGTCAATGATTCCTTTAAATACACACACAAGGTCAAGGTAGAAAATACATTGCAAACTAAATTGAAAGTAGACTGACTTGTTGCATTTGCCTTCAAGTTCACAATGCACTGATACAAAACAGAAATTTAGAGAAAATAAAAAAGTCCACGTCTAAATTAAAGTTAAGTGTATGGAAATATATATATATATATATATATATATATATATAAAATTTGACGAACCGGTAAAAGTGGATTTAAAAGGTAATTTGGATTTTAGCCGTTACAATCTTAAAAATAAAAAGGTTGGTAGGATTATCTTTTTTTAAATAACAAAAAGTATTCAACATAGTTTAACGCAAAAAAAAAAAAAAAAAAAAATTGTTTTATATGGGTAATTCTACTGTACCCTTTCAAAAAAAGGAGGTACGGTACCCACTAGTAGGTAACCTGTTATATCAGGTTATTTTTTTCTTACATTTGACGGTTCCATCTTCACATTATGCAGTTCCAACATCAAATATGACAGTTCTTTTCTCACATTTAGTGGTTCTCTTACTTTTTTTTCTCACATTTGACGGTTTCATTTTACATTGTGCAGTTGCAACATCATATATGACAATTCTTTTTTCACATTGTGTGGTTTCTTTACTTTTTTCTCACATTTGACAATTTCATCCTCACGTTGTCCAGTTCTAATATCACATGTGATAGTTTTTTTTATCATATTGGGTAGTTCCCTTACTTTTTTTCTCACACTTGATGGTTCCATCTTCATATTGTGTAATTCCAATATCACATGTGATAGTTCTTTTCTCAAATATGGTTGTTCCCTTACTTTTTTCTCTTACATTTGACGGTTCCATTCTCACATTATGCAATTCTAACATCACATGTGACAGTTCTTTTATCACATTGGGTGGTTCCTTTACTTTTTTTTTCACACTTTACAGTTTCATCCTCACGTTGTGTAGTTTTAACATCACATGTGACAATTCTTTTCTCACATTTGATGGTTTCCTTATTTTTTTCTCACATTTGACGGTTTTATTCTCACATTGTGCAATTCCAACATCACACGTGACAGTTCTTTTGTCACATTTGGAGGTTCCCTTACTTTTTTTTTTTTTTTTTTCCACATTTGACAGTTTTATTTTCACATTGTGTAGTTCCAATATTATATGTAACAGTTTTTTTGTTGCATTGGGTGGTTCCCTTACTTTTTTCTTACACTTGACTGTTCCATCCTCACATTTTGCAGTTTTAACATCACATGTAACAGTTGTTTTCTCACATTTGATGGTTCCCTTAACTTTTTCTCACATCTGACGGTTTCATCTTTACATTGTGCAGTTCCAACATCACATGTGACAGTTCTTTTGTCACATTGGATGGTTTCCTTACTTTTTTCTCACATTTGCCAGTTTCATCTTCACATGTGACAGTTCTTTTGTTACATTGGGTGGTTCCTTTATTTTTTTTTTCTCATACTTGACAATTTTATCCTCATATTGTGCAATTTCAATATCACATTTGATAGTTCATTTCTCACATTTGGTGGTTTTTTTACTTTTTTTTCTTACATTTGACGGTTTCATGCTCACATTGTGTAATTTCAACATCACATTTGACAGTTCTTTTGTCATATTTGGTGGTTCTCTTATTTTTTTTATCAAGTTTGATGGTTCCATTGTTATATTAAGCAGTACTAAGATCGCATCTATTCTATTTTTGTCACATGTAATAGTTCTTTTCTCATATTTGGTGGTTTCCTTATTTTTTTCTCACATTTGACGGTTTCATTATTACATTGAGCAGTACCAACATTACTTCTGACCGTACTTTTATCACATTCAATGGTACCCTATTTTTTCCTTACAATTGACGGTTCAATCGTTATAGTAAACACTACCAATATCACATCTGACCATAATTTTACATTTAAGCTTGTTACTGAGGTCATTTTTTTACTTACTAATTACGGCTCATAGCAATAGTTTTATTTTTTTTAAGTTATTAAAAAATTTAGATCTAAAATAAAAAAATAAAAAAAAAAGCATCCCATGAAATTAGCCCAACCACAATAATTACCCTTGTTCGAAAAAAGAAAAAAGCTAGAATTATCTTGGTTTCTTCCACAAATATTTGAATATACCAATTAACTTCCTAAGTATCTCCCTGGATAGCTTCCATCACATTCAGGGCCATATTGAAACTCAGAACATTTAGCTTACTGATTTTTTGTGCATCATCAATATATACTATAAAACCGAAGATGTATAACCTTATGTGCTCTCTAATTGTTCTTATGCAGCATCTACAACTTAATCATAGTTGTGTGTTTACTGTGGTGTCTAAGGTTGGAAATAGGGTGACTATACAATTAGCAAGTTATGCAAAAAATCCAATACAAAGATTGTTGATAATTTTAAAATTTTCAGTAAACACTTGAATTGAAACTATAGATCCAGTATGAAATAGTCATCAATCAAGGCTACTACACTAGGTTTTATATTTTTTAGGCATTTTCATTAGATCTACGTGTGTGGAAGTGTCAAATGACTGTGTCGAACACGGGTATAACCACCCCAACTAACGTCGCTATGCAATTTTGTTTCATAAAATTATTATTACATTTAGACCCATCTAAAACAAAATAAACATCCCAAAAAATTTTCACAATAACAAAAATTACCAATAGAAAAACTAAAAACAATTAAGCACAATTGATCGATTTTACCAAAAACGAACAACCCAGCCCTTTTTTTAAAAAAGAAAAGGTTATTAAAATAATTTTGTCATTGAGAGTTTAGCATATTGACCACAATGATAAGTGCGAGCCTTATTTGAGTCAGTAGAGCCCCCACTAGCTAAGTTTGAGAGAGTCCTAATAGTAATGAAATGTTTTCGTTGTTGAAGACTTATTAGTGCCACAAAGCACTTATCTCTCTCTCTCTCTCTCTCTCTCTCTCTCTCTCTCTCTCTCTCTCTCTCTCTCTCTCTCTCTCTCTCTCTCTCTCAGGGTTTCGCAAAATTTATACAAACTCGTCATTCTAGAGCCATTTGGTATTTGTTCCTATAAAATATTGGAACGTGTAATTTGAACATAATTGGTGGTTTAAAGGTCAATTTTCATCTCTATACTTTGTTCATTCATATAGGTGGCTGATAGTAGCCCTCGCTAGCTCCTCAGTGTAAGTAAGACCTATTTACTAGGAAGCCATATAATTTATGGCATAGTCTTCTATTAGTTGCTTCAATCTTTTTATATATATATATATATAATCATTTTAGAAGAAATTTCGATAGTCTCTATTTCTTGTATTCCTGATGAAGTTGTTTTATAAACTCCAAGAATTCCGACATATGATAGTGTGATAGCTTTCAAAAGACTTAAAATGGTTGGCTTTGTAACACTTGGATTCTTGTAATGGTCAAGGCATACCTCCTTCTCAAATGACATAGTTGAGGTCACTTTCTTGATGTTTATTATTTTCTAATTAACATTAACGTGTGAGATTAATATCGATATACTAAGTAATTAATTAATTAATTATTTATTTAGTTAGTTAGTTATACATATTTATATGTTTTATAAGTTAAGCCTTGTAACAACTTAGTGCATCAACATGGCGGCTGTCCTATAACCCCATCTAATTATGCAGCTCTAGAGGGCATTTTGTATTGCAAACACCATTTCTCCCAGCTTGTATATTGTATTCACACAATTTTCTCATAGACTCATAGCGCAGATCCCACTTGTATATTGTATTTGGCTGAAGAAGTATTTGATTTTCATGGTCAATGTCTCACTTTTTGTTGTCTTTTAAAATGCAGTTATTATTGCAGCGGGTAGTAATATATCATTTGTTGCATTTATTTTATTTTGTTATATCCATTGTTACATTTGTAATTGTATTGGTGCAAAATAAAGGTGATAGTGTTAATTACAATGTTGGTTTATTTTGGTTAGATGAAAAAAAATAATTTAATTCCTTCCACCTATTTGATTGATAAAAGGAAAAACTAATTTCCAAAGTTTATCATGGAATACATTTCCTGATAAGCATAGACAAAATCTGCATAGTGACGTTTTTATCATTTGAAAGTTTCCTTTCCTTTTAGTAACTTTAGAGGAAATTTTTCAAAAATTCCAAACAAATTTAAATTGAAAAAAAAAAAAAAAAAAGACTGGCAAATGTTTTGAAGGTAGAGTAAAGAGGATAGGCAGAAAGAATAGACAGTAGAGAGGAATTTTTTTCTCACCCCATATCTTTGTAACAAGATAAAACAAAAGGTACATAGAGCTCATGAAGTTTCTGCAAAATGATGTCTTGCAAGTCGTTTCACAAAAGCTGGATTTGCATCCCACGCTCAAGCAAACACAACAATACGCCCAACACTGATGATGAGCTGAAAGCAAAGAGAGAACCAAGTTTTGCCAATTCTCCACCATGAAAATTAGGTATCAGAAGAAACACACCCATAAACAATGAGAAAACCATGTAGTCAAACCATAATAAATGATAGGGATTTTAAGCCTCTGGCATAGAGGCTGCTGCATGCTTCATTGATGCAGACTTGATAAGATGGTTGTAATCAAATATACAAGCTGGGAGTAATCAAATCTCCCATAAGAGCAGCGAGAGGGATAATACCTATATTGGATCCATAATATAACCATTGTGACTGAGAAGCGTTGGTTATTAACTTATTATTTGAATAATCAAAACCAGAGAGGAATCTTCTAGCAAGTGAATATTAGAGACAAATATAACAATTCCATTTTTGTTTTTTCAATTTGTTCATAATGATCTCCAAAAGTTTGGACAAAAAATTAGAAAGATAACAACATCAAACACAATATAATGACCAATGAGCTAGTTTGCTAGCAATTCCTGAAGAATATATACAGGTCAATACAGTATAAAGGGGCTGATTACCTAGCCTGCAACAAACTAGCATCCTGCAACAAACTAGCATAAAAAATTACAAGGAAATCAAGGCAAGAATAAGCAGCCTAAGTTCAGCAAAGTGAAGATTAACTACCATGATACCGATAGAATTTAAAGCTTCCAGTATATTCTAAGTAGATGCAAGATTCCTGATATGATACCCCAGAATAGTATCTCTGCAAAGATGACAGAGTAGAATGCCTACTCTTCTGGAATGCCAAACCCCAACAAAAATGTGCTTCTGAATCCAAGATACCTATCAAAGTTTAATAGCAAAAAATTAACAACACAAACAAATCAAAAGATTATTATAGAAAAAATGACAAGGAGTAAGACTATGATTAAATTTTGGCAGAGGGTTTTTTTTTTTTTTTTTTTAATTATAAATTATATAGGTTGATTGCTCAGATTTGCCAAAAGCAAGGTGCGGACCTTGTAGACAATAATCCATGTGTCTATAAGCAAGACCAATAAGATACATTAGGTTGAATCCACCAATATGAAGATTAAATGCTTGTGCAGGGAAGTAAGATATAATTTGATGGCATTGAATATTAAACAGAAAAGGAAGACACAAAGACATGGATACGAGAAAGGGAAATGAAAAGTGCCTCCTCAGTGAAGTTTTGGCAAGTTTTGGGAGATTAAAAATGTTCCAAAGCCCAAGTATGACACCTAGTTTAAGTTGCTTGGTGGGTCTACAACAGTAATACAACACAAGTTCAATAACAGACTACACTTCACAACGTTCACCCCACACTCCTCTCACGAATTCAATTGGATCACTCACTCCCAACAATCTCAAACCCTTGACCCTCCAACTACCTTCCACTCCCACCTCACCATTAACTCAACCACAAATCTACCATTCCTTGGTATACCAACCCATCATCCATAAATCCCTTGGAACTTAGTAGAAATAACTAAAAAGATAACCCATTGGGAATTTTTTATTTGGTATCAGTGTAAGCCCAAAGAAATTACAAAATAACCAAAAAAAAAAAAAAAAAAATCCTCCACAAAACATGATCAAATTCACAAAACTAAATCAAGATTATTATTTATTAAACACAACTAAATTCTGAAACTTCCTTCTAACTATTATTATTTTAAAGTTTAGTCACATACGGAGGCTCAGGGCTACCAAGCTTTGGAATGATTGTTGGGGCTTGTCATTGTTACAGGTCCTTAGATTTTGGGGATGTTTAGAAAACTATGAACATCAAACAGAGCAAGGAATATAATGTCCCCAGGTAAGTCTTCAACCCAAACCTGAAGTTCTAGCCTAACCTGAGATTTCTTTGCCAAAGCATTAGCAATCTTATTACAATTTTGTTTCACATGGCAATAGTGATCCAGGCAATCAATGGTGGACTGCCAAGCCCTTCGGGGTAGAGATTAATTTGTCAAATGTATAAGAACCGAAGCCCAAACAAAACAATAATAGCATAAACCCACAAAGTTGAGAGAAATAATATTAACCCATCTCAGCGTTAATCATATGTAAAGAGAGAACTTGAAGATTGCCGATGGCGTCGCCGATTTAGAATGGAAGAGAAGAAGCGCCGTCGAGTCGTATGGGAAGAGATGAAGTGCCGCCGAGTTGGATTGGATATGAGTGCGCCGTCGATTTGAGGATGGATTGGAAGAGACGAAGTTAGAGAGCAGCGCCAACGATTTGGATCGGATGAGAAGAAGCGCCGCCGATATGAGGGCTTTGTTTAGAGAGGCAAACGTGAGACAGAGCAAGCAGAGGGAGAGAAGCAAACGTGAGAGGAGAAAAGTTTGATGAATGTTAAATTTTTTGTTTATATGTAAAACCTGTTTAATCGGTAACCAAAACCCATTAAAATTACATCTACGATCAAGATTAAAACAATACTAAATTAACGGTTCAGATTTAGGTGAGTTTCACATTTTTTAGTTCAAAAATGCCCTCACACTCCTATATTTAAGTAGAAATAAAACTAAAGGACAATATGGAAAAAATGTAAATTTAACTCCCACTAAAACATTGCCTAAAAAATAGGACCACTTTCCTGTTAATTTTCAAATTACTCTATCCATTTATAAATTAAATTCTCAAAATAAAAATTATATATACATATGTAAAATGAAAACACAGTTTTTTTTTTCTAAACAAAAAAGTCTCATCGTACGCGCGAAGCGCGTGTGATAAGGCTAGTGTATATATATATATATATATATATATATATATATATATAATTTTTTTTTCAAATGAGGTGAATGTTAATGGAATACATTTGGAAGGTTTTTTAATTATTTGTTTAAAATATTTTTTATTTAGTCGTTATCTAAGATTATCCCATTAACGTTCGTGCAATAATATGGCGGCAATGATTGCCAGTGGGCCGAAGTTGAGTACAAATGATGAAGCAGAAACGCTTGCACGTAGAAGAGCCCTTGAATTTGTTGTGGATGCTGGTTTCTCATGGCTGATTATTGAGGGTGATAATGTCAATGTGATACAAGCTAGGTAATGTGGTGGTTTGATCCATGGTTTACAGTGGGTTAGTATTTGCAGCACTAGGAAGGGTGGAAATAAGGTTGCACATGTTCTTGCACAACATACTAAGAATACTTTATATGAGAATTTGTATTGGATGGAGGATTCCCCTCTACCAGCAATAAAAGCATTGTATCAAGATGCTTTATTATTATGAATGAATGAGCGATCCTTTCTATAAAAAAAAAAAAAATGTAATTATCGTCTTGCATTATTGTAAGAAATTAATACCTAATTAAAAGTGACATAAATTTTGGACCATATTTTGCTTTACTTATATATATTGGATGTTGTGTTTGATTTTTGAGCACAATTGGTCTCTTAATTTATTATTATTTTTTTGTTGAGATAAACGGTAGAAGATCCCTTAAGTTTTAAGTGAGTGTTATTAGTCCTTCAAGTTTCAATAATGAACACTGTTAATCCTTTATTAATTGTCGTTAGTATTATTGTCTATGTGGCTAATGGAATAGTGACATGACATCTTTTTAACGGCAATGATTGCCAGTGGGCCAAAGTTGAGTACAAATGATGAAGCATAAATGCTTGCACGTAGAAGAGCCCTTGAATTTGTTGTGGATGCTGGTTTCTCATGGCTGATTCTTGAGGGTGATAATGTCAATGTGATACAAGCTAGGTAATGTGGTGGTTTGATCCATGGTTTACAGTGGGTTAGTATTTGCAGCACTAGGAGGGGTGGAAATAAGGTTGCACATGTTTTTGCACAACATACTAAGAATACTTTAGATGAGAATTTGTATTGGATGGAGGATTCCCCTCTACTAGCAATAAAAGCATTGTATCAAGATGCTTTATTATTATGAATGAATGAGCGATCCTTTCTATAAAAAAAAAAAAATGTAATTATCGTCTCGCATTATTGTAAGAAATTAATACCTAATTAAAAGTGACATAAATTTCGGACCATATTTTGCTTTACTTATATATATTGGATGTTGTGTTTGATTTTTGAGTACAATTGGTCTCTTAATTATTATTATTATTATTTTTTTTTTGAGATAAATGGTAGAAGATCCCTTTAAGTTTTAAGTGAGTGTTATTAGTCCTTCAAGTTTCAATAATGAACATTGTTAATCCTTTATTAATTGTCATTAGTATTATTGTCTATGTGGCTAATGGAATAGTGACATGACATCTTTTTAATTGATTTGGCACAGAACCACATTAGCAATTTAGGAAAAAAAAAAATTAACAGATCATATTTTAGATAAAGAATTCATCAAGATTTTAAAAACCGTTAAAACACTCATTTAAAAACAAACACACACACACACACTCACACAAAACCAAACAATAGATCATTGGCGAGCAAGTCCTACAGGTAAGTTTATCTGTGTCCTTCTAGGTCTCTCCATCAGTGTCCAAGCCTCCACGCTTCTTGAACCTTAAAATCCTTACAAAACTGTTCGGCCACATTCCAAACCTACATCTTGCCTTCGTTTCCATCCACCATGGAAAGTCCTCCATAACAACTCAACCATCCATATCCGAATTCTCCACCAACCTAAGCACCTAATTACTGAAATATCTCCATTCCATAAATACTTGGAAAGCGTGGAAAGGAATTGTAAATCGTAAATGTATCGAAGTACAAATTGTCAAATTATAATTTATGCCTCTCAAACCAGACAAGGTTTAAGACATTATCTTTTTTCATTTAAAAAAAAAAAAAACTCCTTCCAACATTACTAGGTTAATAATTATTATAATTTACAAAAAGGCTAATTGCTGGTTCATCTGAATGAAATCCAATAGGCGTGGATGCTGAAAGTAAATTCTCATAAATTCTCACCAATAGGCAATGAATTAGATAATTTGTGTGCCAAATTTTGGTGGGGTCAAGTAGGCAATGAAAGGAATATTCATTGGGAGAATTGGGATAAGCTATCAACTTCAAAGATGGAGGGTGGTATGGGATTTCGGGATTTGAGAGATTTTAATTTAGCTATGTTGGCTAAACAAGGTTAGAGAATGAGCCAAGGCAATGATTCATTGTTATACAAGTGCTTCAAAGCAAGGTATTTTCCTCGGTCCTCTTTTCTTGATGCTAAAGAATCACTTGGATGTTCTTATGTGTGGAGAAGCTTGATGGCTGCACTAGCTATCCTTAGACCGTTCTACTGTTGGAGAGTTGGAAACGGGTCTTCAATGAGTGTATTAGGGGATAAATGGATCCTCAATCTCCCCACAAACAAAGTTCTTCATCCAATCCATGAGCTAGCTGATGAGATGGCTATCTTAAAATTAATTAATCCGGAGTTGCATGTATGGAGAAGTGATATGATCATGTCATTGTTTCATAGAGAAGATGCCGAAGCAATATGCAAAATTCCACTTAGCTGAAGGGCTGTCTCAAATTCAATCATTTGATGTACAAAAAAAATGGGAAGTTCTCTGTTAAATCAGCATATAAGATAGCAAAAAGGATTCAAGGTAATGGAAATAGGGCAGAATCTTCAAGGGGCTGTGCCGGGAAAATTATTTGGCCAGTGTTGTGGAAACTTTGTATAACAAATGAAATCAAACTTTTTAGGTGGAGGACATGCAATAATATTTTTCCTACAAGGTTCAATCTAGCAAGGAGAAGGATCATTTATGATGACAAATGCCCAATCTGTATCAAGGAATTAGAGTCATCCATTCATGCCTTATGGGAGTGTGCTATGGTGCAAGACGTGTGGGCAGGTAGCATTTCAAAACTGCAGAAGGGTTGTTTAGGTTTCTATGATGTCTTATAGTTTATGGAGCATTTGGTGAACAGGCTTTGATAGACGAAATGGAGTTGTTTTAGGTTTAATGTTGGTTATTTGGAACCAACATAATTGTGTAGTGTATGGGGGGAAGTTGAAGGACCCAACCAGCCTTAACAAGAGAGTAGAGGAGTATTTAGAGGAGTTTAAACAAGCTCAAATGCACTTGACTATGAGTCTGACGGTGCAAACAAGCAATGGAGTCTGGCAGCCACCTCCACCTACGGTATACAAGGTAAATTTTGATGTAACAATATTTTCAGGGATGTAGAAATCTGATATAGGAGCAATAATTCGTAATGAGAAGGGTGAGGTTATGGCAGGAATGACTTTTGATGTAGCAATATTTTCAAGGATGTAGAAATCTGATATAGGAGCAATAATTCGTAATGAGAAGGGTGAGGTTATGGCAGGAATGACTGCTATTAGGCCGAAGGTTGATACACGTAAGGACGCTGAATTTCTTGCATGCAAAAGGTCTCTTAAGTTCGCTATGGATGCTGGATTCACTAGACTGATGATAGTGAGAGATAATGTCAATGTCATCCAAGCCATCTCATCATCTGTGGCTAACTTTTCTTTTCTAGGCAATGTAGTGGATGATATTCATCATTTGATCTATGGTTTACAGTGGGCTACGAGTAGTAGGATTAGTAGGGGAGGTAATAAGGTAGCACATGTTCTTGTTCAACATGCTAGAAATTTAGATGATGATTTGTATTGGATGGAAAATTCTCCTCCACCAACATTGGAAGCCTTGTATCAGGATGCTTTATTATTATGATTAACTAAATGAATGTTTCTTTCTCAAAAAAAAAAAAATATATATATATATATATATATATATATTCGACTAGTTTTTTAAACATAATGAATTTGACATGTTAAGTAATTATATTAATTGCCCATATGACATTATGCCACATCAAATGTAGTGAGTTTATCAAAATTGAATTTTATAATATTTTAATTTTAAAAGATGCAACATCAATTAAAAATATGTCAGGTTAGTATTTGTTAGTCACATAAGTAATAACATTAACGGCAGTTAAAAAAATAACTAATAATACTCATTATTGAAACTTGAAGGACCAATAGCACTTACTTAAAACTTAAGGGACTAATTATGCTCACAAGATAAATTTTAGGAACCAAAAGTGTAGTTTCACCTTAATTTTTCCTAAAATATGTAGTTGATTTGTAATCATTTTTTTAGTACATGCTATCATTTGTATTTTTTTTTTAAGGAAAACTAATAGGTAATAACTCAATGGAAATTAAGGGAACGGGTAACGAAGGAGTTTTTTTTTTTGGAAATATAAGATAGAAATTCTTCTTTAGTCTAATCTAAGTGTATATGTGTGTAAAACTCCTTTCTGGAAACTTGAATCCTGGTCCTTGCCCCTCCTTCCCCACACTCAAAAAGCATTTATATTTGTAAAGTGACCATCACATTAAGAGTGTGTGGTGATAAGAAGAAGTTAATATAATGAAAAAGTTGAAAAAGAAAATTAGATTTTATGAGCCCAAAATAAATAAATAAAAAACTAGAAAAATTTCATATCAAATTTTTAAATATATATACATAGTAAAGTAACAAAAGAAATTTGAAAAACAAAGAATTTTGAGTATCTTTACATTAAATTATTGAAAAAATTGGTTTACATTTAAATATTAGAAGAAGTTAATTGTAATATAGATATGGATTTGAAAATGGACAAGCAAATATTCCCAAATACAGTTTTATAATTTACAGCAGTAGTTCGAATTTGGACTTTCGTTTAGACCATGCCACTTTTGTCACGAGCCATTTGCTGTCGACTTCTCTCATGCCCAAGGTAAAGTAAATAAATGTTTATTATGAATCAGAAGATTTTTATTTTATTTTTCAACCCTCATGTCAAACGGCCTTTAAAATGTGAATGTGTAAATTTACAATATACAGATAAATATAATGCTGATTATGCTTTTGTTTTTGCTGATTAGATTATACTATTTCATTGATTTGGAGGATTAGCCGACTAGCTAACGTGACTTTTTTTTAAAGTCATACTTAAATATATAAAATGGCTCAATTCATTTTTCATTTTAGAAACCTAGATACATCAAACCGCCTCTGTCTACAACAATAATTAACCTTTTAAAAATGTCATTCCGATGGAGCAAGCCTTTCACATCATTATAGTGTACTATCACATACAGCTTGCTTTGCATGTGTTTGGACATTACTTTAAAGTTACAAGTAACGAGCACTCCCAAAATGTTAGGGTGGAGGGTATCTCCTAGGGTTAGGGCCATTTCTCTTTTACTCTTTTAATCTTTTTTTTTTTTTTTTAATCATCTAGATAAACTTGATAGATTTGGTAAAAGAAAACTCTTTTTGCCACAGGAAAAAAAAAAATAAAGAAAGAAAGAAAAGAGAAATATTTGATGGGCTGAGCAGACCAACGAAAGATGACATGTTCCATCTATCATCTTGGGCCCAATATTAAGACTGTCCAAAATGAAACCTAGGAAATAGAAGCTTCTATTTTAGATTCTCTTCCTTTCACTCTTTGTAGGTGCCTTCATCGAGTTTGGAACTATAATCATTTGAATCATCATTTGGCTCCATATGTGGGAAACATGCAGTTGTCTAAGACAAAGATTGTATGTTTAATGACCCAAAAAAAAGTGCTAGTAACTTACGTACTATATGTCTATATCGCAATCTCCCTCACTTAAGTCCTTAAATTGTGATGCATGTAAGTTCAATCTATATATAAAGAAGGTTTTAACCTCAAATGTGATTTGATAATAGTTGATTTTTAATTATTTTTAATACGTGGTGAACATTGAAAATGTATATTTTGAGTGATTGCTTGTTTTAATTTCATTTGATAAGTGTACGGTGAATTGTTAATATTGGACAATATGCATTAATAGATAAATTTTCAAATAGTGTTGAAGGATGTTTAACACCTATCATCCCATAACTTAGCCTCCTAACTTAAATTTGGGACTATAGGCTATGTAGTCTTTTCCGTGTAACTATCATCCTTGAAGATTGTCAATAGATCATAAAGACCTTGTAACGTATTTTCTTGTAATCGTTTTACTATTTTGTAAACTAAGATATATGTAATGTTTTTCTTAATATTTCCATTTATAAGTGGCGGTTCTATGTAAGAGAATCCATAATTCACTATTTCTTGAGTGCATTCAATTAGTCTTGATAACCTATAGAAAAATGATCATAACTAGCTTCTACTAGATATTTTAAATTGCACACATTTAGGTGCATTGCAAACTAGAGACATAAAATTTTTCAATGATATATAACAATAGCAGGGATATTCTTTAAGACAATTCTAGAATAAATTTAGAAAATGAATTAAAAATGATAAATAAGGTTCTTTAATTATTCACCAACTTTATTTCAATATTTATTAAGTTATTTGCTTGATCATGGGACACTCTGGTGTCATTTGTTTTCAGTCCACACCAATGTTTAACTATTATTTAAAGAACTATAAATTTATGCTTACAGAAAAATAGGAAAGAAAATATATAAGTAATGATTATGATATCATATAAAATATTTAGATTTGAAAAGGTGCAAATTAAAAGATTTTTGTCTTATTCATTCCTCTCTTTTTTTCCTGACATGTGACATATATTTGGCCATTCTTCTAGGTCCTTCATAATTTGAAGTCCGACGATGAAAATATTCTGCATAAATTTTAATTATATCTTGCCAATAATATTAAAAAATTATTTTTAAAATTTCTTCATATAATCTCTATATCATCTTTATATATTACTTTCATGCACATTACACAAGTTAGTGACTAATTACTATTAATAACAATACACATAAACATCAACAAAATAACAATAAACATGAACATGAACATAACTAATAAAATTAATAATCATGATGATGATTATTCCAATCAAGAGAGGCAAACGTGAGGTCTAATTAAACTACAATCAATTTTGTAGGTAAATTTTTATATATACATTTTTTTTTTTTTATATGTTAGGAAACCATGATACATAATTAAAGCAAAATTGAGTGTTTATGTTTTGTCAGATTTTGTTTTTATTTGAGATATATTAAACTATGATTCTTTGTTTGACCAAATAGATAAGTTGCATTGAGATTTTTTCAATGCTTTATATCTATTTTTCAGTATTTTATGCCAAGGGATGGGATTCATAATTCACCGAGAACTTCTAATTAGACCTTTTTTCTTTTTTTTTTTTTTTTTTTTTTTTTTGGGCAGAAACAAGCATATTTAAGTAGCAGTATCTTACATATTCTGTAACAAACGCTATTTATACTATCATGTTTTAAGAAAAAATAAAACGCATATAATTCTATAACTTTGGATTGAAAACGGGAGACAAGTATTCTTATAAAGTTTCGAATGGACACATACTGTATGAGTACAAATGTATGTTTTCACTAACTAGGGTACCCTGTGAAAGAATTCCATCAAAAACATAACTAGCTTCCCTTCCCAAGTAGTCTATTCTCATCAAATTCTCTTGTGGCCTCTAATAGTTCTTTATATGTAATAGTAACAATTAGCAATTTCATTTTTAATGGAATTAGGGTGGGGGGGGGGGGGGAGGAATCACTAAAATATCTTATTGATGGAAATATGCATGTACATAGCGGAAAATTAATGGATATACTTCATTCGCAATTGATAACATGTATTATGTAAATTTTAGAATTTAAGAACAAGAAAGCGTACCCTGGTGTGGTGAAATTCAAAACCGAAGATCAGAAGCACTTGGGAACACTTTCAATCTTTACTCTAATTCCACTAAGGCCTAAGAAGTGTGGTCTCTCAATCAGTTTTCCCGAGAGAATGTCAAAGTGTCTAACACTCACATATACACCATTTCACAATAATGTCTCTCCTTTTCATATATTAAAATTATGTATGTTTCTTTTCTTATAACTAATTATCTAATTGGGCTAGCCTTTTGGGCCTTTCCAATTGGGCTTTAGTATGTGGTTTGGAGTGGGACCAAAATAGACCAGTAAGGCACTAGCTCCAATGGGCGTTGGGCTTTTCTGTCAACTCTTGATAAGTCCAAAGTTACTATTAACTATATCTAATATCACTATATAAATATACTTGCACTCTAGGCCTTATTTATAAATTATATCTCAAGACTTTATTATACATGCAACCACTTCATAAAATATTCATAGTAATACAAAGTCATGAACGCAGACTGCCCCTTTGTAAATTACTACATCTTATCCTTGAGTACCGGGTTTAATCCTTTAAAGTTATTCAACATATATTTATGAAATCCAATTTTATAAGTATATACTTTAGTAACTTCTTATCAAAGTAGTTAGGTCTAACTCTGCGAATAACTAATCCATTAAACTTGTCTTAATGGAATATTTTATATCTTCGTTAAGAGACTATGAATTCCATTTTGAAAATATATGTTCCATCAACACTAAATGTGGCTGCCCAACATACTGAGGTTTTAACCGTAACTTTAGATCTCACTTCTGATATATTAAAGCAACATACACTTTATGATCAAGTCCATTATTCTCTTAGGATTAAGAGTGTTAGGACATATGTAGTTGTTCAAGCTTGTGAACATATGTCGCTATTTTATGTAATTGGCTTATCCTTAGACAAAACGCACTTTACTTGTAATTGGGTAGATCTAGGATGTGTTAAACACTTCAAAAAACAGTGGTTCAAGATTAAGTGTTGAAGCCGTCAAAGTCTGTCCCAGATACAAGCAAGGAAGTGCTGGTTTTTAAATCTCGACACCTACCTCGACAGATACATCTATCGAGATTTAAAGAAGCTGTTTTGCCCGAGCCTCGACAGCTGTCTCGACACCTCTCGACACCTCTATCTGTCGAGAATTAAAGAAAACAGAATTCCAAGTCTGTTTCAAGTCCAATCCGTGTGTGTGTCTTTGGGACTTCTTTTCTCCTAACCCTAGACATATAAAAGGATTATTTTAAGGGCCGTCAAAGTAAGCAACAAGCAGAATTCACAAGATACAAGTTGCTTCTTCTCTTTCATGCAAATTGTGATCTGTGAGACAAAGTTCGTGCCCTAGTTCATCTCTGATGATTTGAAGAACTTTGCAGCCAACATTCTTTCTTCCTTAAGTTGGTGAGTGAGTCACGTACTTGGATTCGTGCAAAAGGAGTAAGACGCGTACTGGGATCCGCGCATCACATTGGTTAGTCACGTACTGGGAGCCGTGCATTGAACTGAAGAAACTGTCACTACAGAACAAGTCCAATTGGGTATTGGGGTAAGAGTTCAACTGTAGGTTGGTGAGGTACTGGGATTCCTTACTTGTAACTGCTTGTTGTGATAATAGTGGAGTTTCGGGAGTGGTGACCTTAAATCACCCGGTGGGGTTTTTGCCTTAGGGTTTTCCCCATTCGTGAACAAATCACCGTGTTGTTTATTTTCCGCTGCATAACTTAGTTTGGTGATTTGTTTGTGCTGCCACGTGATTGCATGTTAATTTGATTAATTAATAACTGGGCTAATTTAATTAATCTAAATTATCACAAGGGGTCAACGCGTTTGTGGCCTGTCAAGTGGTATCAGAGCGAGCACACTCTGATTAGGGTTTAATCTATTGTGTGTGATCCATTGACCCCTGCTGTCATGGATAGAGGACAATCTCTAATTATACCTCCTTTATTTGATGGCACTAACTATGCATACTGGAAGGTACGCATGAGAGCTTTCTTGCAGTCTTTAGATGAGAAAGTGTGGCAAGCTGTGGAGATAGGCTGGACCAAGCCTACAGAAGTGCCGGCCAATTGGGATGATGCTAAGATCAAGGCGGCAAACTTCAACAGCAGAGCATTGAATGCCTTATTCAGTGCAGTCACCAATGAGGAGTTTAAGAAAATATCCTCAACAGAAACTGCTAAGGAAGCATGGACCATCCTCCAGACAACCTATGAGGGCACCAAGGCTGTCAAAGATTCAAAGCTGCAGAGGCTCACCACCCGCTTTGAAGAAATTAAGATGGAAGAGGATGAGTCGTTTGATGAGTTCTATGCCAAGCTCAAGGACATAGTGAACTCAGCCTTCAATCTTGGGGAAACCATCCCAGAACCCAAGATTGTAAGGAAGGTGCTCAGATCGCTGCCAGAAAGATTCCATGCCAAGATCACGGCGATCGAAGAGTCGAAGGATATTGACAGAATTCCTCTGACTGAGCTGGTTGGAAACTTGCAAACGTATGAGTTAGGGCTGACCAGGTTGGGCAAGTCAACCAAGGGCAAGAGTTTGGCACTGAAGGCCAAAAGCAGTGATACGGATGACTCGTCAGATGATGAAGATTCCAAGATGAAATCCTACATCACAAGGCAATTCAAGAAGTTTATGAAGAATGCCAATGGAAAGGGTTTCAACAAAGACCGTAGACAGTCCAGTTCTTCACAATTCAGGAATCCGGAGAAAATGAAGAAGGATGCCAAGGATGGCGGTCAGTACACTGTTCCCACAAGACCAAAGTGCTTCGGGTGTCAAGGCTTTGGACACATGAAACAAGAGTATCCTACGTACTTAAAGAGCATAGGGAAGAGCAAAGCACTTGCTGTTACCTTGAGCGACACAGAACCAGAGGACGATTCCGAAGATGAAGACGACGGAATCTTGAATGCCTTCACAGCCACTGTTAATCCTACTGATGGGGTTACCGAGAAAGTGGACGAAGAAGAAGAGTTGGTGGAATCCAAGATTGAGATCATGGATGATCAAGATGATATCCATACCGCCTATGAGAAGCTCTACAAGCTCTCTGAGAAGCATGAGAAGCTCTATAGGCTGGCCACCGAGAAACTCAGTGATGTGGAACTTGACCGTGAGGAGCTGTCCACAAAGGTTGATCAAGCGAATCAAACCATTGGAGCACTGAGGTTCGAGAACAATTTCTTGGCTGAGAGGACCAAGAAGCTTGAAGCAGAGCTGTTTCAAGCAAGAGCACAACTGGAAAGGACGTCAAGTGCTAAACTGGACGAGATGCTAAGTGCTCAGAGATCTTCTTCAGATCGTACTGGATTGGGGTATGAATTCTCTATCTCTAATACTCCTTCTGCTAGTACTACTGTTTTTGTTCCACCCGCTAATAACATTAAAACTGAGGAGAATAATGTTAAAACTGATTTAGCTAGTGAGAACGTAGACAAGTGCAAATCCATCCTAGGAGCACCCCCTAAAATTGAGAAAAGGGAATCTAGAAACCCTAGGAATAAGAAGGATAACTCTCAAAAGGCCAAACAGAAGAAGTCGCATCTCTGTTATCATTGTGGTCTCGCCGGTCACACTCGACCAAATTGCTACAAGTGGCTTGCCACTCAAAAGAGCAATGGCGAAATAGCATCTGGGGAGCCAGAATCAGTTTCAGTCTTCTCTCGCTCCTCTTGGAGACATTCTTAAAGCCCTCATGTTCCTTTCGAACTTGAACGGTTCATATTCTTCTCCCTCTTCACCGGTTCAAGAGTCAACCAAAAGGAAAGGATCTTCCAAGGTGTGGAAGCCAAAGGGTTCCAAGTGATTTTAGTCACTTCTTCTTCTCTCTCTCTTATTTTGTGTGTTGCACTACTTGTGTGTTTCTTTACTGTTTTGAGTCAGTCTAGTTTTATGCATTGTTTTGCTTTACATGTTTTTGTTTGTGTGTTTTCAGTTTTGTGTTTTATTTTTGCTTCCTTAATAAAAATAAAAATAAAAATTGAAAAATGAAAAATACAAAAACAGTGTATGTTTGTATGCATTAAGTTCATGCGAACTTTTGTAATGGCCAATGAAACAGAGTTTTCTAAACTTTGTATCATCTGTAACTTAGATGAGCACTCTTTTGCACAACTAAGCAAGTGAGCTTTGTAGCTTTTTGTGTGTGATGAGTAAGGTTAAGTAATCTCTTCTTCTTAACACTCGTGTCACTCTTTTTGACGGGTTGAACTAGAAAATCCTAAGAGAAAGGCATAAATAACCATCTCACCACTGTTACTCGCCAATCATAATATGACATCTGTATGCTTCGGCATAGCAAAAGTGCAATGTCAATGACACCTGTATGCTTCGGCATAGCAAAAGTGCAGTGTCAAAAGCTTAACATCATTGGGTATTTCTTTTCTTTCTCTTGTATGCCCATGTATGATATGCTTGTTAAAAGAAAATATGCAAAGAAATTAAAAGCAAAAAGATCAAAATGCTTTAAAATATGGTTGCAAGCGTGTTTTCTAGGAGATGTGGGAGTTATATGATGTACCTCAAAGGTGATAGTCCCCATCGAGCAGTTATGATTGTGTGTGAGTTAAAGTGATTTTCTCATATCTCAAATCGTCATAACATTGAGTTACTTATGCAATCTTGCGATGTTTTCACACACGACACGCAATACTCTTTGCTATTCTTGATACATGTGCAGGTACAATGTGATTTGGCCATCATAAGGTTTATATGCTTTAATGTATGTTCACTAAACTGTCTTGACTTGTTTTTGAAAAATAAAATTGGCTAGACTTGTTTAGTGTGTGTGTGCGTGTTTTGAGATACATGTGCATCATATTTCTTGTTGAGAGATGATTTTGAGAGCTTAATGTATTGGTTGTATCTTTGGTTGAGTTGCATGCATGATTGCATTCATGTCTGTGTTTTTCCTCTTTTGAAAAACTGCTTTGAAAGGCATCTCGACACCTCCTCGATACCTCTCGATACATAGCTATCTGTCGAGATCCTCAGACTCTTTCTTATCGCAGTCTCGACAGATACCTCGATAGCAGCCGGATCGATCGAGAAACTTTCTGTTTGCTCGATAGCTCCTCGATAGCTTCTGGATCGATTGAGGTTCCCTCTAGCTTATTTCTTCTTCCTCGATAGCTGACCTCGATAGCTGCATCTGTCCACGTGCATTTCTCGACAGCTTACCTCGACAGCTAACCTCGACAGCTCTCGACACCTGCAGCTGTCGAGAATTACTGAGAGGCTATAAGTTGATTCCTCGCGATTTTCAGTTCATTTCTCTCGATCTCTCTCGCTCGAAAACTCTCGGATTTCTCTCAAAAACTTTTCACTCTCCCTCCAAACCTCTCTCAAGGCTTTCTCAAGTGATTCTTCGTGTTCTTCATCATTTGGTAAGTTTTTTATCCCTCATTTCATGCATTGCATTGTTTCAAAACCCTAAGTTTGTGTTTTTGAAAAATTTTTGGGAGTTTTCAAAATTTTTGGGGTTTTCATGAAACTTATGGGTTGGTTTTCTAGTTTTGATCTTCAAAACCACATGCATTGCATCACATTAGCATTCTAATTGTATTTTCATGCATTTAGATGTGTGCAAATCTATTGTGTGCTGTTAGGTTTGGATTGGGCTGAGCCCATGATGTGTTTATTGTTGCATGTCACATGTTCATGCATTTTCATGCATACGTTCTTTTCATTTCAATATTTCCTTCTGTCAATATTGATTTGTTTGGGACTTTTCTGCTTGTCTCCTCTTTCCCCCTCTTCTATGTTTGCGTTAGTAGCGTCTATGGCTCCTAAACGTAAGTCCATTCCGTCCCAGAACCCTCTGCGTTCTAAGGGACAGTCTTCTTCTGATTCTACCCCTCTCTCTGTTCGGTTCCGTGATGAGAAAGCCCGTAAGGACTTCTCGGAGAATTTTTCTAAACGCGGTGTTCATTCGGAACGCCACGTAGTCCTGGCAGACTTTGCCGACACCGACCTACCCGATGTCATTCACACTCGGGGTTGGGAGTCACTGTGTGACGTCCCGGTCACATCTCCTCTCGTGTTGATACAGGAGTTTTACTCCAATATCCACGGGATAGATTCGTCAGTACCTTCTTTCTATTCTTGCGTTAGAGGTACGCGCTTTTGTGTCACCCCAGAGCTAGTCTCTGAGGTTCTCCATGTACCTAGGGTGGATCATCCCGATTACCCTAGCTGTGAGCGTCTCTGGACTGTGTCCAAAGACGAGATGATCTCGGCGTTCTGTGAACGTCCTACCTCTTGGGGAGATCACATGTACACACCATGTAGACCTTTTGCTAAAGGTCCTAGATTCCTTAACATGGTGATGACTTTTGTTTTGCACCCACTCCCTCACTACAACTCGATCACAGAGCCTCGTGCTCGGTTCTTATTGTCCCTCCTTGAGGATCTCTCTATAGACTTTCCTTCTCACTTTATTTGTTCCATCATAGATGTCTATAGAGATACGGCCACCCGTGATAAGCTCATTTTCCCTTCCGCTATCACGAGGATTCTGAGTCGTTTTTCCATACCCTTCCCTTCGTCCGATCCTTTCCGCGTCATGTCCGCCATAGACGCCGCTACCGTAAAACGTAGCGAGGCACAGTTCCGATCGCGACTGTCCGACGATGCCACTCCTTCCACTCGTCCAACCACCTCCAGATCAGCTCGTGCGTCTGCTTCTTCCTCTTCGAGCGACGTCACCTTGAGCGACATCATGGCGCAGTTACAGCGCATGGATGCTCGCCTCGATACACTCTCCACAGAGTTGTATCAGGTGAATGTCCGTGTTGGTCGCATCGCCAGGCGACAGGCGACCATGGGCGGCTTTGCATCAGAGGCTTCTCCTCCGCCACCTCATGTGTCGACTGAGACCGAGGCTGATGATGATGGCGATGATGATGATGTTTCCGACGATGATGATGATGGAGATGCTGACTCATCGGATGAGATGTCTACTTGACACTCTACCCTTTGTCACTCGTGACAAAAAGGGGGAGTAGTTTTGTATGAGAGTAGTCATACTTAGGGGGAGTGTTAGCATAGGACATTTTTGTTAGGGGGAGTGTGGATTGAGGGATGTAGTGAGGTGATCAGATGTATTTTTTTTTTTTTTCTTATCTTTTAGAGATACATTGATCATGTTCTTACATACATTGTACTTATTCTCTGTCTATATATGATGATGTATGTTTTTTCTTTCACCTACCTTTCATGTGTTGTTTCTTTTCTGTCTTTATACACATGTTTCTTTACTTGTATGCAATCTATTATTTCTGTTTCACACAAAGATGCCGTGATGTGTTTTGTTTATAAGTGTTTCAGAAATACAGGTTGTCAAAGTCTTCTTGCCATGAACTCTCTTCTTGCAAAGTTTTTCAAGAGTTTGTGTTAGGATAGATTTTATTGTATGTAACAAGTGAGTATGAGTTGAGTGATTTATGACTTCTCTCATATCGTCATTTGTATGTTGTGGTTTTGTCACAGATTGCCAAAGGGGGAGATTGTTAGGACATATGTAGTTGTTCAAGCTTGTGAACATATGTCGCTATTTTATGTAATTGGCTTATCCTTAGACAAAACGCACTTTACTTGTAATTGGGTAGATCTAGGATGTGTTAAACACTTCAAGAAACAGTGGTTCAAGATTAAGTGTTGAAGCCGTCAAAGTCTGTCCAAGATACAAGCAAGGAAGTGCTGGTTTTTAAATCTCGACACCTACCTCGACAGATACATCTATCGAGATTTAAAGAAGCTGTTTTGCCCGAGCCTCGACAGCTGTCTCGACACCTCTCGACACCTCTATCTGTCGAGAATTAAAGAAAACAGAATTCCAAGTCTGTTTCAAGTCCAATCCGTGTGTGTGTCTTTGGGACTTCTTTTCTCCTAACCCTACACATATAAAAGGATTATTTTAAGGGCCGTCAAAGTAAGCAACAAGCAGAATTCACAAGATACAAGTTGCTTCTTCTCTTTCATGCAAATTGTGATCTGTGAGACAAAGTTCGTGCCCTAGTTCATCTCTGATGATTTGAAGAACTTTGCAGCCAACATTCTTTCTTCCTTAAGTTGGTGAGTGAGTCACGTACTTGGATTCGTGCAAAAGGAGTAAGACGTGTACTGGGATCTGCGCATCACATTGGTTAGTCACGTACTGGGAGCCGTGCATTGAACTGGAGAAACTGTCACTACAGAACAAGTCCAATTGGGTATTGGGGTAAGAGTTCAACTGTAGGTTGGTGAGGTACTGGGATTCCTTACTTGTAACTGCTTGTTGTGATAATAGTGGAGTTTTGGAAGTGGTGACCTTAAATCACCCGGTGGGGTTTTTGCCTTAGGATTTTCCCCATTCGTGAACAAATCACCGTATTGTTTATTTTCCGCTGCATAACTTAGTTTGGTGATTTGTTTGTGCTGCCACGTGATTGCATGTTAATTTGATTAATTAATAACTGGGCTAATTTAATTAATCTAAATTATCACAAGGGGTCAACGCGTTTGTGGCCTGTCAAAGAGTTCATGCAAATATAAGTTGTGAGATTTATTATTCAATTGACAGTCGTTAGGAGAATAATAAATCTAATGACGGTCCAGTTCTATATGTCTTAACTCTTAAAACATATTAACATACCAACTAGAAGTCTCCACTTCCATAATCAAGACAAATCATCTTAGTTGATATGTTATAGTCTTCACAGATGAAATGCCCAATTTCATCACCAACAACGAACTAAAATTCTGAGTTTACAAAGAACTTGTGATCTATATCTTTTGTGACTAAATCACATAGATCACATACTATACATCTCATGAACTATATGATAATGTCTCATATTCGTGTTACCATTATTTTAGATAATAATAAAACAACTTTATCAATTACAATATTAAGTCATACATACGTCAAGTCATACATAATATCATACATAGCATCATACAATAGGATTTAAGGGCACTAATCCTAACACTTATAACTACATCATGCATGTATAATATATAATTTATTTTGTAAATTTTGTGAAAAATAATTTGTTCTCCCAAAAGCTTAAACAATTTTTAAAATTATTTTTCATTTGTCTATCACAAAAAATATATCATCATTTTATTATTTGGATTTATTTAATTGATATTATTCATTTTTTAAGTGATCCATATTTTGATAAATTATGTTATCGTGCGTTATATTTTTCTAATTTTTTTTTTCCTGTACAACAAAACTATTTAAGTTTGAAATATATCATTTATAATTCTCATTCTCCTAAAAAGATATTATTATATTTATAATTTTTCTTATCATAAGAGTAGTTTTGAACTATTGATTGAATTTTGTTTACTAATATAGATACGTGAGATTGGAACTACATATTTTTTAGACATTCCTAAGAGACTATACAATATTATAAATTTAACATTTAAAATAAAATGTAGGAAGAAAGTAGACTTTATGTCTAAAATTCAACAATTCATCTATTGAAATGAAAGAAAATAATCTATATAACATAAAGAGAACATGATTTAATTTTTTTTTTTTTTGACTACATACACTTTTATTTATTAAGATTTAATTTCCTTTAATTGGATTTGCATATCGTATTTTAATATGTTACTACTCTCCTATTGAGCCTTCTCATCTATCAAATCATTGGCCTCATCATTATTCTTTTCATTATTTAATTTTTACTTTTAATTTTATGACAATATTAAATATATAAATATATTGGTTATACAAATTCATCTTCTGTAGTTTTAACTTTACATATTCATTTAAATTAATTTTGATGTTATAACTAAACAATAAATCATTGAAAAATAAAAATAAAAATAAAAATTTTGTCTATACATATTCATCTTGGGCAGTTTAATTTTAAGAGTTGATAGAAACATTCAAATACATAGCCAACATTGTGTTTTGATATAAATTTATACCTCACTTCCAAAATAACTAAGTATTATGTCCAAAAAAAAAATCAAACAAAAGCTAAAAGAGGAAGAGAGAAGACTTGTGATAGAAAACTTAAAAAATCTAACACACTACCAAATCGTATTAACACACACACACACACACACACACACACACACACACATATATATATAGAGAGAGAGAGAGAGAGAGAGAGAGAGAGAGAGAGAGATAATCACCTTTTTTTGGGAGAGAAAAAGAAAATAAAAAGAGAAAAAGAAGTATCAAAATAAAAAATTTAGTCATAAGTCAAACACCAAATTATCCAAGTCATGATATATAATAGAATAACATTATATTCTTGCCAAATATATTTATATGCAATAGAATAACATTTAACAATCATAGAAAAAAAAAGAAAAAGATAATGACTTAAAAACAAAAATCCAAATTGCAACTCAAGGTAAAATTATAAAGAACTCTTAAATACATCAATCTAAAGTAGATATGCAAAAAAAATACAAAATTCATGCAAAAATAAAACATGAGAGAGAGAGAGAGAGAGAGAGAGTAATAACCTTTTTCATATGAGAAAATATGTATAGAATGTGATAGAGAATGTCATATTTATAGTGATAGAATTGGGATAACAAGAGTCAAAATAAAAGGAAGAAGAAGAGATATATGAAAAGCGACAATAAGGTTGAGAATAATGGAGAGATGAAAAGGTAAAATAGAAGTTATGGTTGGAAGTAGTGGAGAGAAATGAGAATAGGTAGATGATGTAGCCACTGATTTGGCTTAACAGAAGCGTAGCAACAATAAATGCTACACTTCAACTTTTAGATATATATGTAGATTATTTGAAAAGATACTTTTATTAAGTGATGAATTTATTATTCTAATAGAAATTCTGTGACAACAAATCTCAACAATCACATATTATGTATGACACTTAGACACTACAAAAAATATTGCTATTAGTGATGGCCAGAGTTTGTTGCAATAACACAAAAAGACATCGCAGATTAGTAATGCCAATGGCAAAAGTCCGTCAATGTTTGTTGGCAAAGCCTCGTCGATAATACTGTATTACCAACAAGGCCATCACTCACACTCATTTTCGACCGTAAAAAGCTGTTGCAAGTTGGACGACCAAATACATTTTTTCATGAGCTAAGGTCGTCGTTAATGTTGATTATACTAGAAAAGAATTATATGTGAAAGCTCAATTAGTGTGAAAACACTAATACTTATTTGGACCCCCAATTTTAAATTATGGCTCAATTGTTTTTACTCTAACTTATCTAAGTGCAGAAAAAAAATAAAACAAGTGCAATAAAACAGAACACCACTCTAAGCTATAAGCAAGTACAATAAGTAATAAATGTAAAGCTTAAAGAGTAGGGAAGAGAGATGTAAACACAAGATAACACCAAGACGTGTTATCGACGAGAAAATCAAAGTACTCGGCAAAAAACCTCTACACGGCCTTCTAAGCCGAAATTGACCCACTAGTGAATTAGTTCGAGGATAAGAATATCAAAAGGACCCTCCAAGCCTAATCTACCTAATGTGCTTGAGCCCTCCAAGCTCTTGCTACCAACAGAATTCTTAAAGTATTGTCTTCACTAGCTATTAGGATCCCTTCTTCTTACATTTTGTGGATAATGAGGGTTTATATATTGTTGGTAAAGAATGGAAAAGTCACATCCTAAAAAGTAACAGATAGTGAGTTTCGCAGGTTACTCACGACTTAGCCTGAGTCGTGAGTCACTCGCGAAATCCAACTTATCAAGGACTCTTTGAATTGCAGCTCAGCTTCTTACATAGCATGTTTTGCGGGTCAGCATTCGTGAGCAAGTCACGAAACCCACTGGCTGTAGGTTAGTTTCCTCCTTTTGAACCCACTATGCTTCCTCTTTCTATATATGCACTTCCTTTGACTCTATAATGTATCCACAATTCACAATGAAGCTTTCTCCCCCTTTTTGGCACAAATAGCCCAAGGTCCACCTCAAGCTTGTGCCAAATTTCATCTAATTGTGTCTCAACATGATATTTGCAACTCCAGAAATGTTTTCATGTAAACCCTCCATCAATGTCATCATCCTATCCATGTTAGGGATAGATAATCCATGCTAAGAGTGAGTGCTAAAAGGTTGAGGCTTTGGAGTGTGAGGAGATGTATCAAGAAGTTTGGAAACATTAGGAGCAGTTGAGCTTTTCCCAATGGGAGAGGCATGAGAGGAGGATCCACTCTTCAGAGGTTTGAAAGGACTCTTCTTTGCCCTTTCAACAAAGGAGTGAACCTTGCTACTTTGGAGAGAATGCAAGGAAATTGGACCTTGACGAGGCAAGACTGTTCCATCTTCAGGTGAGAGTCATGATCTTCATGGTAAGGCTACAAAAAGGTAGGCAAATCCTTGCCGCTAATCACCCTACAGTCTTTCCCAAATCTAAAAGATGTGAGCACAAATACCGATTTGAGCTCCATTAATGACTTCACAAAGGAAATGGGCTCTTCTAAAATTAATAAAGCCCATGTTGGTCAGAGGGTATAAGTTTGAATGCATAATCAAGGTAAGAGTCTTCACTTCTAGCTCAAATCTTGAAGTGCAAATTGATGTACCCGTGGAGGAGACTTCATGGTGCGCCACTAATGTATCAAGAATTTCGACAATGGGAGCCAATTTGTCATCAAAAGGGGATGTATCCACATGTTAGGACATATATAGTTCAAGTTGTTGACATATGTCACTATTTTATGTAATTGGCTTATCCTTAGACAAAACACACTTTACTTGTAATTGGGTAGATTTAGGATGTGTTTAACGCGTCAAGAAACAGTGTTTCAGGACAAAGTGTTGAAGTCATCAAGTCTGTCCAAGATACAAGCTGGAAAGTGCAAGTTACTAAAGCTCGACACCTGTCTCGACACCAGTCTCGACATATGCATCTATCGAGCTTTAAGAAGCTGTTTTAGCCCGAGCCTCGACAGCTTCTCGATAGATCCTTAACACCTCTATTTGTCGAGATTTAAAGAAAACAGATTTTCAGTTCTGTTTTAATTCCAATCTGTGAATGTGTCTTTGGGACTTCTTTTCTCCTAACCCTAGACATATAAAAGGATCGTTTTAAGGGCCGTCAAACATATGCAAGTTGCACAAGCATTGAGTAATTCTTGTTCATGCAATTTGTGACCAAAAAGACAAAGTTCATGCCCTAGTTCATCCTTTGTGAAGAAGTTGTTGTGTAATGTGCACCGTAGGGTTTTGTAACCAAGCATCTTCCTGATCTTCATCGTGTGGATGATTTGAAGAACTTTACAGCCAACAACTCTCTCTCTAGTTGGTGAATTGAAGTCGCGTACTAGGATCCGCGTAATTGGTTAGTCACGTACTTGCGAGCCGTGCATTGAAAGGAGAAACTGTCACTACAGAGCAAGTCCAATTGGGTATTGGGGTAAGGGTTCAACTGTAGGTTGGTAAGGTACTTGGGATTCCTTGCTTGTAATCGCTTGCTGTGATAATAGTGGAGTTTCGGGAGTGGTGACCTTAAATCACTCGATGGGGTTTTTGCCGTCAGGTTTTCCCCATTCGTAAACAAATCACCGTGTCTTTTATTTTTTCACTGCATACTTTAGTCTTGGTGATTTGTTTGTGCTGCCACGTGATTTTGCATGTTAACTTGATTAATTAATAACTTGGCTAATTAATCAATTTAATTTATCACTAGGGGTCAACGCATTTGTGGCCTGTCAAGTGGTATCAGAGCAGGCACACTCTGATTAGGGTTTAATCCTTGTGTGTGATCCATTGACCCCTGCTGTCATGGATAGAGGTCAATCTCTTATTATACCTCCATTATTTGATGGCACTAACTATGCATATTGGAAAGTACGCATGAGAGCTTTCTTGTAGTCTTTAGATGAGAAAGTGTGGCAAGCTGTGGAGATAGGCTGGACTAAGCCTACAGAAGTGCTGGCCGATTGGGATGATGCGATGATCAAGGCAAAAAATTTCAACAGCAGAGCATTGAATGCCCTATTCAGTGCAGTCACCAATGAGGAGTTCAAGAAAATTTCCTCAACAGAAACTGCTAAGGAAGCATGGACCATTCTCCAGACAACCTATGAGGGAACTAAGGCTGTCAAGGATTCAAAGCTATAGAGGCTCACCACAAGCTTTGAAGAAATTAAGATGGAGGAGGATGAGTCATTTGAGGAGTTCTATGCAAAGCTCAAAGACATAGTGAACTCAGCTTTCAATCTTGGGGAAACCATTCTTGAACCCAAGATAGTAAGGAAAGTACTCAGATCACTGCCCGAGAGATTCCATGCTAAGATCACGGCAATAGAGGAATTGAAGGATATTGACAGAATTCCTCTGACTGAGCTAGTCGAAAACTTGCAAACCTACAAGTTAGGGCTGACTAGGATAGGCAAGTCAAGCAAGGGCAAGAGCATGGCACTAAAAACCAAGAGCAATGATACAGATGATTCTTCAGATGATGAAGATTCTAAAATGAAGTCTTATATTACGAGGCAATTCAAGAAATTCATGAAGAATGCCAATGCAAAAGGCTTCAACAAAGACCGTAGGCAATCCAGTTCTTCTCAATTCAAGAATTCAGATAAAGGGAAGAAGGATGTCAAGGATGGCGGTTAGTACACTGTTCCCGCTAGACCAAAATGCTTTGGGTGTCAAGGCTTCGGACACATGAAACAAAAGTGTCCAACGTACCTTAAGAGTATTGGGAAGAGCAAGACCCTTGCTGTTACCTTAAGTGACACGGAGCCCGAGGATGATTCAGAAAATGAAGATGACGGAATCTTGAATGCCTTCACTGCCACTGTTAATCCTACTGATGGGGTTACTGAAAAAGTAGATGAAGAAAAGGAATTGGTGGATGCCAAGTTTGAGACTATGGATGATCAAGATGATATCTATACCGCCTATGAGAAACTGTACAAGCTTTTCTGAGAAGCATGAGAAACTCTATAGGCTGGCCACGAAGAAGCTCAGTGATGTGGAACTTGACCGTGGCAAGCTTTCCACTAAGGTTGATGAAGCAAATCAAACCATTGGGGCACTGAGGTTTGAGAACAATTTCTTGGCTGAGAAGACCAAGAAGCTTGAAGCAGAGCTGTTTCAAGTTAGAGCACAATTGGAGAGGATATCAAGTGCAAAGCTGGATGAGATGCTAAGTGTTCAGAAATTTTCTTCGGATCGTACTGGATTGGGGTATAAATTCTTTCTCTCTAATACTCCTTCTGCTAGTACTACTATTTTTGTTCCTCCTGCTAATAACATTAAAATTGAGGATAAAAATGTTAAAACTGATTTAGCTAGTGAGAACGTAGACAAGGGCAAATCCATCCTAGGAGCACACCCTAAAGTTAAGAAAAGGGAAACTAGAAACTCTAGGACTAAGAAGGTTATCTCTCAAAAACCCAAACATAAGAAGCAGCATCTCTGTTATCATTGTGGTGTTGCCGGTCATACTCGACCAAATTGCTACAAGTGGCTAGCCACTCAAGAAAGCAATGGCATGATAGCATCTAGGAACCAAAATCAGCTTCAGACCTCTCTTGTTCCTTTTGGAGACATTCTCAAGGCCCTCATGTTCCTTTCAAACTTGAACGGTTTAAACTCTTCCCCCTCATCACCGGTTCAAGGGTTGGCTAAAAGGAAAGCTTCTTCCAAGGTATGGAAGGCAAAGGGATCTAAGTGATAGCGGTCACTTCTTCTTCTTTCTCCCTGTTTTATTGTTTTGCATTACTTGTGTGTTGCTTTACTATTTTGAGTCAGTCTAGTTTTATGCATTGTTTTGCTTTCTTTAACTTGTTTTTGTTTGTGTGTTTTTAGTTTTGTGTTTTATTTTTTGCTTTTCTAATAAAATAAAATCAAAAAAATTGAACAATTGAAAATTACAAAAACAGTGTGTGTTTGTGTGCATTGGTTTTTGTGAACCTTAAAATGGCCATTGAAACAGAGTTTTCTAAACTTTGTATCACTTGTAGCTTAGATGAGCATTCTTCTGCATAACTAAGCAAGTGAGCTTTGTAGCTCTTTGTTTGTGATGAGTAAGGTTAAGTGATCTCTTCTACTTAACACTCGTATCACTCTTTTTGACGGGTTGGACTAGAAAATCCTAAGAGAAAGGCATAAATAACCATCTCACCACTGTTACTCACTAATCATGATATGACATCTGTATGCTTCGGCATAGAAAAAGTGCAATGTCAAAAGCTTAACATAATTGGGTATTTCTTTTCTTTCTCTTACATGCCCATGCATGATATGCTTAATAAAAAAAAATATGCAAAGAAATAAAAAGCAAAAAAGATCAAAATGATTTAAAATATGGTTGCAAGCATATTTTCTAGGAGATGTGGGACTTATAGGATGTATCTCAAACGTGATAGTCCCCATCAAACAGTTATGATTGTGTGTGAGTTAAAGTGATTTTCTCATATCTAAAATCGTCATAACTTTGAGACACTTATGCAATCTTGCTATGTTTTCATACACAACACGCAATATTCTTTGCTATTTTTGATACATATACAGGTACAATGTGATTTGACCATCACAAGATTTACATGCGTTAATGTATGCTCACTAAATTGTCTTAACTCATTTTTGAAATATAAAATTGGTTAGACTTGTTTAGTGTGTGTGTGCATGTTTTGGGAATCATGTGCTTAAATTATTCTTGATGAGAGATGTTATTGAGAGCTAAATGTGTTGTTTGGATCTTTGGTTGAGTTGCATGCGTGATTGCATTCATGTCTGTGTTTTTCCTCTCTTGAAAAACTGTTTTTAAGGCATCTCGACACCTCCTCGACACCTCTCGACACCTAGCTGTCTGTCGAGCTTCTTAGACTTTTTCTAAACGCAGTTTCGACGCATTCTCGACACTTGGTGGATCGATCGAGAAACTTTCTGTCTGCTCGATAGATTCTTGACAGCTTCTGGATCGATCGAGATTACTTAATGCTTGATCCTTCTTCCTCGACACATGGCCTCAATAGCTTCATCTATCGATGTGCATTTTCTCGACACCTACCTCAATAGCTGTCTCGACACCTTTCGATACCTGCATCTATCGAGAATTACTAAAAGGCTATAAAAGGATTCCTCGCGATTTTCTCTCATTTTGCTCGATCTCTCTCACTTGATACTTGGTGTTTTCCCTCCCAAAACCTTTCTCACTCTCTCCAAACCTTTTCCTAAGGCTTCATCAAGTGTTTTTCTTGTTTTTCCTCACTTGGTAAGCTTCTATCCTTTCATTAGTCATGCATTTCATGCTTTAAAACCCTAGGTTTTAAGGTTTTTGAAAATTTTTGGGGTTTTTCAAAATTGTTGAAAGTTTCATGAAATTTTTTGGGTTGGTTTTATAGATTTGATCTTTAAAAATACATGCATTGCATCACATTAGCATTCTAATTGTATATTCATGCATTTAGATGTGTGCAAACTTGTTGTGTGCTGTTAGGTTTGGATTGGGTTGAGCCCATGATGTTTTTATTTTTTGCATGTCACATGTTCATGCATTTCCCATGCATACGTTCTATCTTTTCAATATTTCTCTTCCTATATTGAACTGTTTGGAACTTTTCTATGTATTTCTCTTCCTCTCCCTCTCTCTATGTTTGCGTTAGTAGTGTCTATGGCACCTAAGCATAAATCTATTACATCCCAGAACCCTCTGCGTTCTAAGGGATCTTCTTCTTCGGATTCCACTCCGTTGTCTATTTGGTTCCGTGATGAGAAAGCCCATAAGGACTTCTCGGAGAACTTCTCTAAACGAGGTGTTCATTCGGAACGCCACGTTGTCCTGGCAGACTTTGCTGACATTGACCTACCCGATGTCATTCACAATCAAGCTTGGGAGTCACTGTGTGACGTCCTGGTCACCTGTCCTCTCGTGTCGATACAGGAGTTTTACTCCAACATCCACAGGATTGATTCTTCAGTACCTCTCTTTTATTCTAGCGTTTGAGATACGCGCTTTGCTGTCGCTCCGGAGTTAGTCTCCAAGGTTCTTCATGTCCCAAGGGTGGATCATCCTAATTACCCCAATTGTGAGCGTCTATGGACTGTGTCCAAAGACGAGATGATCTTGGCGTTCTGTGAGCGTCCTTCCTCTTGGGGAGATCATCAGTACACACCATGTCGGTCTTTTGCTAAAGGTCCTCGTTTCCTTAACATGGTGATGACTTTTGTTTTGCACCCACTTTCTCACTACAACTCTATCACAGAGCCTCGTGCTCAATTTTTGTTGTCTCTCTTAGAGCATCTCACTATAGACTTCCTTTCACACTTTATCTTCTCTATCATAGATGTCTATAGAGATACGGCCACCCGTGATAACCTCATTTTCCCTTCTACTATCACAAGGATACTTCGCCGTTTTTCCATCCCATTCCCTTCGTCCGATCCATTTCATGTTATGTCTACTATAGACACCGCTACCGTAAAACGTAGCGAGCCACAGTTCAGATCGAGACAGTCGGATCCTACTGCTCCTCCCTCCTGTCTGACTTCATCCATATCTGCTCGAGCGACATCTACTCCTTCTTCTTCGAGCGACGTCACTCTAGAAGACATCATGGCACAGCTTCAGCGCATGGATGCTCACCTCAATACACTCTTCACGGATTTGTATCAGGTGAACGTTTGTGTTGGTCGCTAGGGGTGTACACGGTTCAGTTCGGTCGGTTTTTGAGAGGTATTTTGCACCACACCTATAAGGTGCAGTTTCACTCTATGCTTAACCGCACCTCACTTTTGTAAGTTAAAATCTGGTCTACACAAGGTGCGATTAATCTTAGCGGTTCGGTGCGGTTCATTCGGTTATAGAGTCACAACATTCTAAATTAAACACACAATTATTCAATATCAAATCTCAAGCATGGCAGCAACATTAACATTAAAATAGAGTATCTAGTCTCAAGTTTCAACTATAATATAACTTAAATTCAACCTGTCAAATTAAACATGTGTTTATTAAACACATTAACACATTAATAAATCTAAACTTGTCAGAACATTCTAAATCAAACACACAATTATTAAATATCAAATCTCAAGCATGGCAGCAACATTAACATTAAAATAGAGTATCTAGTCTCAAGTCTCAACTATAATATAACTTAAATTCAACTTGTCAAATTAAACATGTGTTTATTAAACACATTAACACATTAATAAATCTAAACCTGTCACAACATTCTAAATCAAACACACAATTATTAAATATCAAATCTCAAGCATGGCAGCAACATTAACATTAATATTTCTATCATAATAATCACATCAAATATAAGCAGTAGAACAGCCCCAAGGAGGAGTAATAGTGCAGCACTACAAAATAGTCAAGTAGTGCTTCTCAACTATACAAGTATACAAAATGGATGTTAGATAAGAATATACAATTGGTACACTACACAACAAAATATTTTATACAAAAAATGGAGGCAGCAAAGAAGCAACAAGCTAGCAGCCCAAGCAGCCAAAAACTTCTAATTTGGTCCTCTCCATAATTAAGTCAGCAATTCAACAGCAAATAATTTTTGCAAATCAGCCAGCCAACAACTCTTAACTCCAAGTCATCATATACAAAAAACTCCATCCCTACAATGTCAATCCCCCAAAAATAAAAATAAGTAGAAAGTATAAAGAAATACATAATAATTAAGACCATTACAAACAGCAGCCAACAAACATAAGCAAATTACATAAAACTTTTAAATTACCTTAGGTAGCTAAGTCCAAAAAACAGCCCCACCTTCCAAATCAGTCTAGAACATAATCTATACCCACAGTGGGTTTTGGTGCAAGCTCTAAAAGGAAAAAGAAAAGAAAAGAAAAAAAAAAAAACAAATTGTATATAATTAATAACACACAAATAACAAAATAGAAGAGAATTTATAAATAACAAAAGCAGGAAAAAATTAGAAAAGAACATAAACACATTACCTGATTCAATTTCATAGTTTTTCACTTCATCCATTGCCTCTCGAAGGTTAATCGGTTCAGCTGAATCCTTAGACCTCAGCCAATTTTGTGTACAAATCAAAGCTTCAACAGTATTAGGAGACAATGAGCTACGAAAAGGATCCAAGACACGACCCCCTGTACTAAATGCAGATTCTGATACAACAGTAGAGACAGGGATTGCCAAAACGTCACGGGCAACTTGAGAAAGGATCCTATATCTTGAAGAATTCACCTTCCACCAATCAAGAATATCAAAGCCTTCCGTCTTCGGATCTACACTAGCTTCTAACAAGTATCGGTCCAATTCATATTTGCATTCTACACTATCCTCATCTGCTAAGTGCTGTTTGTATATGTTATTGTACCTCTTCATCCTCTCTTCTGCACTACCAAAGCCACTTAGCATAGAGGACATGGCAGAAACATCACCACTACCAACCTCACTAGTCTCCCTAGCACTAGCTCCACATGAGGTCCCCATTGCTCCACTATAGTGTTTGTACAATCTATTCAAAGTTTCTCTAACTCTCAATCCTAACTCATCAACCTTCTCCTTGTCATACCACTGCTTAAACCAAAACTTCACATATTTCAATTTATATCTAGGATCAACCACAATAGTCACAAACAACATCAGATTTATCCTATCAACACTTCCCCAATACTTATCATACTTCAATTTCATTCTTTGTGCCATACCTTTTAACAAAGGGTCACCCCTACCATTACACAATTGATTTAACTGGTCTTGAAGACTAATAAGCTCATGAAAATACATATTAGTAGTCACAAACAAGGAACCAGAAAATCTTAAGGTTGCCTCATAAAACATTCCAAGAAACTTTGTAAAAAGTCTTACATTTTCCCAATCTAAAAACCTAGGAGGACCACTAGATGGATCCTCAAAATAACGAAGGAAATGCCCATCATCTTCCTCCATCCTTTCAAATGCAGCCATAAACTTTTGTGCACATTCTAACATTAAGTAAGTTGAATTCCACCTAGTAGCCACATCAAGGCACAACAAACTTTTGCTTTGAATTTTTTTCTTTTTCAACACATGCCTTAAACTTCTCAAATCTATTAGGAGAGGATTTCACATACCTCACAACATTACGAACCTTAACAATTGACTCATTAAGGTCCTTTAGCCCATCTTGTACAATTAAATTCAAAATATGGGCACAACAACGCATATGAAGGAACTCACAACCCAAGAGGCTACCCACCCTATGGGCACAACAACGCATATGGCCACATCATTTGAACTTGCATTATGAACAATAACTGTAAAAATATGATCAATCCCCCATTGAAGTAAACAAGACTCAACCACCCTACCAATGGTCTCACCCTTATAATCAGGTACTAGGCAGAAATTCAAAATCTTTTTATGATAAACTCAATCAACATCAATATAATGTGCAGTCAAACAAAGGTAATTAAGGTTTTGAATTGAAGTCCAAGTATCAGTTGTCAAACACACTCTTTGACCAGCCATTAAAACCTTTCTCAGACTCTCTTTCTCCCTAATGTAAAGTCTAAGACAATCCCTTGCAACAGTGACCCGAGAGGGAACTTCAAACCTAGGCTCTACCTCTGCCATAAAATCAATAAACCCACCATGCTCAACAAACCTAAAAGGTAGTTCATCAACAATTATCATCCTAGCCAAGGCCATCCGTAGTCTTTCCACACTAAACTTCCTCAACACCAGCTCATTACCACCCTCTCCCTCCCCTTTTTTTTTACTTTGGTAACTCAAAGTGGTCTGACCTTTATCACACCTATAGGGGTACTTTTTACAACTAGATTTTATATGGGACCACATGGCAGAGGTTCCATTTCTTTTTGAGTGACAATTATAACTCTTTTGACAATAGTTACACCGTGACTTAGGGATAAGGGGGTCATATCCCTCTATTTTAGAAAAATGGTCCCATATCTTAGAAGACTCATTACCACCATTAATAGTAGCTTGTTGAGTTTCTGTTTGTGCTTGAGGGGGTGCAACACCTAATGGTGGAATGGGAGATTATGTATTTGGTTGATTAGCATCAGCACATGAACTAGGAGTAGGCTCAGTAGGGGGGGTGGAAGAAGAAGCACAAGCAGCCATGATCTAATTACATCAATATAAACAACAATCACATATACATGGTAATTAAGGAATCAACAACAAATAAATTATGCAAGCAACCTTTAACTTAAACATGCAGTCATACACTAATTTCAATAAAATATTAGTAAACAAAAATTATACAAGCAGCTTTCTCAATGCTAAAATTACAACAACTAGATCATCAACAAAAATCACAACATATCAGCATGATATAATAAAATAAAATCACAACAGTATAATCAATCAATAGGATGATTAACAAATAAATTTACAGTCTTTGAACCCTAGAAACAAAATCAAACAACAAACAACATGAGTGAAACTTAAAAAGAAATATTATATATATATATATAACTAAAATCACAACAGTATGATTTATCAAAAAATAAATTTATAGTCTTTGAACCCTAGAAACAAAACCAAACAGCAAACAACATGAGTGAACCTTAAAAAAATAACACTAAAACTAAAAGCAAAATCAAATACAAACATGAAAGTTTGACACAATATGGTGAACCGAAAAAAAATTTTAAATAAAAATCCTTAAAACAAAAATGAAAAAAAATGAAAAACAGTGAACTTAAAACAAATATAAATATTATGAAAAAATACCTAAGAGCTATTTAAGCCTTTGAGATTTATTCCTTTACTAGGCTGAAGCTGAATCTTTTACATTACCCCTGAAATTACAAGAAAATAACGAAAAAAAAAAAAATTAGAATCAACAAGAAACATTTAGTGACCATAAAATAAAACTAAAACAAACTTAACAAAGTAGAGGTTAGAGTTACCAAAAACAGAACTACATAATGGCAGATTGATTGACTTAGGTATTAGGAATTTCGTGAGTCCTTGAGAGAAAAATCTTTCTTTGTGAGAGAGTGAGATTGAGAATTAGAGATAAGTCTTGAGACTGAGACTGAAAGATTGTGTTCTTAAATAGTGAAAGGTTAGGTCGGAGTGTAAGATTGAGATTTTGAGAGGGAAAAACTACTGTTTGTTCGGCGGGATTAGGGTATGGAAAAAAAATTATGTGGCTGAGTGTAAAAGAGAAGAGAAAAATGGTTGGTGGAAGCCTGAAAATATGAGATTGAGAGGGAAACATCACTAATTGTTCGGCGGGATTAGGGTTTGGAAGCAACATTATGGGGCTAAGAGAGAAAAAAAAAATGGTTAGGTGAGATTGTGAGAGCCTGAGATTGAGAGGGAAAAACTAATTTTTGTTATGCGGAATTAGGCTTTGGAGGAGAAATGAAGAACGTAACTGATGACAAAGTCAATGACTTTAGAGACTGAGAGGCGAAACTAGAGTGAAGGGCTGAAGGCAGAAGGCTAGAGAGTGAAGACTGAAGAGAAGAAATGAGAGGTGACTAATGACTATTGAGAGTGGGCGGTAGCTGAGTTGGAAACAACTCATGGGAAAAGACCTCTATGGCTGAGATCAAAAGATAAAAAAAATATCACTGACTCAACAGTGACAAACACCTTTTTTATTTTTATTTTTATCTTTCTAATATATTTTTTCTTTAAAAAAAAACCGCAAGTGGCAACCAATGCAGTATTTTTTATATTTTTTTTTATATTTTTGTTTTCAAAAAATGTAGTGCCATGATTGTAAGCCCACTAACGCACATGGGCACGACCATACAGCTTTATTTATTTATTTTTTTTAATATTTTTTTTTTTTAAAATTACAAGTGGCAGAAACTTACTTACTTAGCCTTACTTAGACAAGACTACTCAAGAGTAGGCCTATTCAACTAGAAGAATTGGGTTTAAAAAATATATCAATTTCTAGTTTTCTACTACCGAAGCCCCTAACCCACGCAGACACGCTAACTTGTTTTTTAATTCAAAATTTCTTTTTGATAAATGATAACTGACATAGACCTTAGGACTTAGGATGAAGTGAGACACTGAGATGAACGTTAGGCCTCCTTTTAGAATTCAAATTTTTTTTTTTGATAAAGAACAACTCTGTTCAGTGTTCTTGGATGAACGTTCCTCTTGCCTCTTCTTCTTCTTCTTCTTCTTCTTCTTCTTCATTCTTAATATCTTATACATATATATATATATATATATATATATATATAAACCATGCTCGGGTCGGTTCGGTCATCGTCATTGTGCAAATCTCGACTCCGATGGCCGCACCGGTCCGACGTTGGTATTGAAAATCTACCGCCAACCACCGTGCCGAAAACCTTCAGCAGAGCTCTGAGCGGGGTGGGGCGGTGCGGTCAGACCGATTTTGTTGGTGCCGGTTTATCCTTGAACAGGCCTATTGGTCGCATCGCCACGCGACAGGCGACCTTGGGCGGCTTTGCTCTAGAGGCTTCTCCTTCGCCACCTCATGTTTCCTTTAAGACTGAGGCTGATGATGATGGTGATGACGATGACGCTTCTGATGATGGTGATGGAGATGCGAGCTCTTCTGATGAGATGTTTACTTGACACTCTATCCTTTGTCACTCGTGACAAAAAGGGGGAGTAGTTTTGGTGTATGAGAGTAGTCATACTTAGGAGGAGAGCTATTATAGGACATTTTTGATAGGGGGAGTGTTGATTTGAGGGATGTAGTGAGGATCACATGTATTTCGTTTCTTTTCTATCTTTTTAGAGATACATTGGTCATGTATTGACATACATTGTACTTATTTCTTGATATATATGTTGATGTATGTTTCTTTCACCTATCTTTCCATGTGTTGTTTCTTTTCTGTCTTTATACACATGTTTCTTTTACTTGTATGCAATCTATTATTTCTGCTTCACACAAAGATGCCTTGATGTATTTTGTTTATAAGTGTATCAAAAATATAAGTTGTCAAAGTCTACTTGCCATAAACTCTCTTCTTGTAAAGTTTTTCAAGAGTTTGTGTTAGGATAGATTTTATTATATGTAACAAGTGAATATGAGTTAAAGTGTTTTATGACTTCTCTCATATCTTCATTTGTTTGCTGTGGTTTTGTCATGGATTGCCAAAGGAGGAGATTGTTAGGACATATGTAGTTCAAATTGTTGACATATGTCACTATTTTATGTAATTGGCTTATCTTTAGACAAAACGTACTTTACTTGTAATTGGGTAGATTTAGGATGTGTTTAACGCGTCAAGAAACGGTGTTTCAAGACTAAGTGTTGAAGTCATCAAGTTTGTCCAAGATACAAGCTGGAAAGTGCAAGTTACTAAAGCTCGACACCTGTCTCGACACATGCATCTATTGAGCTTTAAGAAACTGTTTTAGCTCGAGCCTTAAGAAACTGTTTTAGCTCGAGCCTCGACAGTTTCTCGACAGATCCTCGACACTTCTATCTGTCGAGATTTAAAGAAAACAGATTTTTAGTTCTGTTTTAATTCCAATCTGTGAATGTGTCTTTGGGACTTCTTTTCTCCTAACCCTAGACATATAAAAGGATTGTTTTAAGGGCCGTCAAACAGATGCAAGTTGCACAAGCATTGAGTAATTCTTGTTCATGCAATTTGTGATAAAAAAGACAAAGTTCATGCCCTAGTTCATCCTTTGTGAAGAAGTTGCTGTGTAATGTGCACCATAGGGTTTTGTAACCAAGCATCTTCCTGATCTTCATCGTGTAGATGATTTGAAGAACTTTGCAGCCAACAACTCTCTTTCTAGTTGCATACTGGGATCCGTGCAATTGGTTAGTCACGTACTTGGGAGCCGTGCATTGAAAGGAGAAACTATCGCTACAAAGCAAGTCCAATTAGGTATTGGGGTAAGGGTTTAACTATAGGTTGGTAAGATACTTGGGATTCCTTGCTTGTAATCGCTTGCTGTGATAATAGTGGAGTTTCGGGAGTAGTGACCTTAAATCACCCGGTGGGGTTTTTGCCGTCAGGTTTTCCCCATTTGTAAACAAATCACCGTGTCTTTTATTTTTCCGCTGTATACTTTAGTCTTGGTGATTTGTTTGTGCTACCACGTGATTTTGCATGTTAACTTGATTAATTAATAACTTGGCTAATTAATCAATTTAATTTATCACTAGGGGTCGACGCATTTGTGGCTTGTCACCACATTTGTCAAACGATTTATGTGAATGATCTTTGCTAGATAGTCCAGAGCGATAATGAAGTCTTTTCCACAAACCCAACATTTCAGTTCAACTCCAGTGAACCATGTGTTGGAGTAGAATTCTTTGACCAACTCTTTGATAGGATCTTCAAAGCCACCAAACAAGCTAGCCTAATCTTTGTTAGCAAAGATTTTGGGTGATAGGCCACAAATACCTAGACCCCTTGTGATGAATTAAATTGATTAAATATGTAGACCCCTTGTGATGAATTAAATACGTAGCCACCAAACATGCAAATTTACGTGGCAGCACAAAAAAAATCACCAATAATCTAAAGTATGCAGCGGAAAATAAATAACACGGTGATTTGTTTGTAAATGGGGAAAACCTCGGCAAAAACCCCACCGGGTGATTTAAGGTCACCACTCTCGAAACTTCACTATTATCACAACAAGCGGTTACAAGTAAAGGAATCCTAGTACCTTACCAACCTACAGTTGAACCCTTACCCGAATAGCCAATTGGACTTGTTCTGTAGTGACAGTTTCTCCTTTTGATGCATGGTTCCCAGTACGTGATTAACCAATTGCGCGGATCCTAGTACGCGACTTCAGTTCACCAACTAGAGAGAGAGTTGTTGGCTGCAAAGTTCTTTAATTCATCCACACGATGAAGATCAAGAAGATGCTCGGTTACAAAACCCTACGGTGCACATTACATAGCAATTTCTTCACAAGAAAGAGATGAACTAGGGAATGAACTTTGTCTCAGATCACAAATAGCTTGAACAAGGATTTTTCAATGCTTGTGCAACTTGTGTACTTGTGCTTCCTTCGATGGCCCTTAAAATAATCCTTTTATATGTCTAGGGTTAGAAGAAAAGAAGTCCTAAAGACACATTCACGGATTGACATCAAAACAAAACTTAGAATCTGTTTTCCATAAATCTCAACAGATAGAGGTGTCGAGGATTTGTTGAGAAGCTGTCAACCTCAGGGCTAAACTAGCTTCTTAAAGCTTGATAGATACATGTGTTGAGACTAGGTGTCGAGACTAGGTGTCGAACTTTAGTAACTTGCACTTTCCAGCTTGTTTCTTGGACAAACTTGATGACTTCAACACTTGATCTTGAAACACAGTTTCTTGAAGTGTTAAACACATCCTAAATCTACCAAATTACAAGTAAAGTGCGTTTTGTCAAAGGATAAGCCAATTACATAAAATAATGACATATGTTTAAAATAACGTGAACCACATATGTCCTAACAATCTCCCCCTTTGGCAATCCATGACACAACCACAACAAACAAATGAAGATACGAGAGTAGTCATAAATCACTCAACTCATATTCACTTGTTGAATACAATAAAATCTATCCTAGCACAAACTCTTAAAAAACTTTGCAAGAAGGGAGTTTATGGCAAGTAGACTTTGACAACCTGTATTTCTGAAACACTTTTAAACAAAACACATCAAGGTATCTTTGTGTGAAGTGAAGCAGAAATAATAGATTGCATACAAATAAAAGAAATATGTGTATAAAGATAGAAAAGAAACAACACATGGAAAGGTAGGTGATAGAAACATACATCAACATATATATATCAAGAAATAAACACAATGTATGTCAATAAATGGTCACAAGACCGGGGTACATGAACAATGTATCTCTATAAGAAAGAAAAGAAAAGAAATACATGTAATCCTCACTACATCCCGCATATCAACACTCCCCCTATCAAAACTGTCCTATACAAGCTCTCCCCCTAAGTATGACTACTCTCATAACCCAAAACTACTCCCCCTTTTTGTCACGTGTGACAAAGGGTAGAGTGTCAAGTAGACATCTTATCAAAAGAGCTCGCATCTCCATCATCATCATCGGAAGCATCATCGTCATCACTATCATCATCCTCAGTCTTAGAAGCTACATGAGGAGGTGAAGGAGAAGCCTCAGAAGCAAAACTGGTCAAGGTCGCCTGTTGCCTGGCAATGCGACCAATATGAACGTTCACCTGATACAACTCCGTAGAGAGTGTATCGAGGCGAGCATCCATGCGCTGAAGCTGCGCCATGATGTCCCCAAGTGTCACATCGCTCAAGGAAGAGGAGGGAGCAAATGTGGCTCTAGCAATCTGGATTGAGCCAGATGGGAGGAAGGAGCTATAAAATCTGTCTGTCGCGACCTGAACTACGCCTCACTACTTTTTACGGTAGCGGCGTCTATGGCAGACATGACATGGAATGGGTCAGACGTGGGAAAAGGGACAGAAAAATGGCGTAGAATCCTCGTGATAGCCGAAGGGAAAATGAGTTTATCACGAGTAGCCGTATCCCTATAGACATCTATGATAGAGAAGATGAAGTGTAAAGGGAAGTCTATAGTGAGATGCTTTAAAAGAGACAACAAAAATCGAGCACATAGCTCTGTGATGGAGTTGTAGTGAGAAAATGGGTGCAAAACAAATGTCATCACCATGTTTAGGAAATGAGGACCTTTAGCAAAAGGCCTACATGGTGTGTACTGATGATCCCCCCAATCAGAGGGATGCTCACTGAACGCAGAGATCATCTCGTCTTTGGACACAGTCTATAAACGCTCACAACCAGGGTAATCAAGATGATCAACCCTCAGAACATAAAGAATCCCGGAGACCAACTCTGGAGTGACAGCAAAGCGCGTACCTCAACGTGAGAATGAAAGAGAGGTACGGAAGAATCAATCCCATGGATGTTGGAGTAAAACTCCTGAATTAACACGGTAGGACAGGTGACCAGGACGTCACATAGTGACTCCCAACCTCGACTGTGAATGATATCGGGTAGGTTAGTGTCGGCAAAGTTTGCCAGGATAACTTAGCGTTCCGAATGAACACCTCGTTTAGAAGAGTTCTCCGAGAAGTCCTGTTGGGCTTTCTCATCATGGAATCGAACAGAGAGAGCAGTAGTATCAAAAGACGAAGAGCCTCGAGAACGCAAAGAGTTCTGGGATGGAATAGATTTACGCTTAGGTGCCATAAACACTACTAATGCAAACAGAAAGAGAGGGAGAAAGAGATACACATAGAAAAGTTCCAAAACAGTTCAATATATGATAAGTATATTGAAAGGAAAGAACGTATGCATGAGAAATGCATGAACATGTGACATGTAACATAAAAAGCATCATGAGCTCAGCCTAATCCAATCCTACCAGCACACAATCAGAGAACACAAATCTAAATGCATGAAAATACTGTTAGAATGCTAATGTGATGCAATGCATGTAGTTTTAAAGATCAAATCTATAAAACTAACCCAAAAATTTCAATAAACACTCATCAATTTTGAAAAACCCCAAAATTTTTCAAAAACCCCGAAACCTAGGTTTTAAAGACATGAAATGCATGAAGAATGAAAGGATTAAAGCTTACCAAGAGAATAAAATCTTGAGGAAAGCTTGAGGAATCCTTAGGAAGAGGTTTGGAGTGAGTGAGAGAGGTTTTTGGGAGTGAGAACACAAAATGTATCGAGAGAGAGATCGAGAGAAATGAGAGAAAAATCGCGCTAAACCTTTATATACACCTTTAGTAATTCTCGACAGATGCAGGTATCGAGAGGTGTCGAGACAGCTATCGAGGTAGGTATCGAGAAAAGCTAGTTCGACAAAGACAGCTATCGAGAAGAGGCGTCGAGAAAGGAAGATCAAACACAAAAGAGTCTCGATCAATCCAGAAGCTGTCGAGAAGCTATCGAGCAGATAGAAAGTTTCTCAATCGATCCACCAGGTGTCGAGAAGGTGTCGAGACTGTGATAAGAAAAAGCTGAGAAGCTCGACAGACAGCCAGGTATCGAGGAGGTGTTGAGGTGGTGTTGAGCTTGCTTTAAAAAGAGTTTTTCAAGAGAAGAAAAACACAGACATGAATGTAATCATGCATGCAACTTAACCAATGATTCAAGCAACACATTTAGCTCTCAAAATCATCTCTCAACATCAATTTTAAGCACATGGATCCCAAAACATACACACTAAACAAGTCTAACCGATTTTATATTTAAAAAATAAGTTAAAACAGTTTAGTGAGCATACATTAACACATGTAAACCTTGTGATGGCCAAATCACATTGTACCTGCGCATGTATCAAGAATAGAAAAGAATATTGCCTGTTGTGTGTGAAAAACATCGCAAGATTGCATAAGTGTCTCAATGTTATGACGATTTGAGATATGAGAAAATCACTTTAACTCACACACAATCATAACTGTTTGATGGGGACTATCACTTTCAAGGTACATCCTATAACTCTCATATCTTCTAGAAAACACGCTTGCAATCATATTTTTTCAAGCATTTTGATCTTTTTGCTTTTATTTATTTGCATATTTTCTTTTATTAAGCATATCGTGCATGGGCATATAAGAGAGAAAAGAAATACCCAATTATGTTAAGTTATTGACATTGCACTTTTGCTATGCCAAAGCATACAGATGTCATTTCATGATTGGCGAGTAACAGTCGTGAGATAGTTATTTATGCCTTTCTCTTAGGATTTTCTAGTTTTACCCGTCAAAAAGAGTGATACGAGTGTTAAGTACAGGAGATCACTTAACCTTACTCATCACAAACAAAGAGTTACAATGTTCACTTGCTTAGTCGTGCATAAGAATGCTCATCTAGGCTACAAGAGATACAAAATTTAGAAAACTTTGTTTCAATGGCCATTTTAAGGTTCACAAGAACCAATGTACATAAACGCACACTATTTTTGTATTTTTCAATCTTTCAATTTTTTTTTATCTTTTTTTTTTCAGAAAAGCAAAAATAAAACACAAAACTGAAAACACACAAACAAAAACATGTTAAAGAAAGCAAAACAATGCATAAAACTAGACTGACTCAAAACAGTAGAGCAACACACAAGTAATGCAAAAACAACAAAACAGGGAGAGAGAGAAGAAGTGAACAAAATCACTTAGAGCCTTTTTCCTTCCATACCTTGGAAGAACCTTTCCTTTTTGTGAACCCTTGAATCGGTGATAAGGGGGAAGAATTGAAACCGTTCAAGTTCGAAAGGAACATGAGGGCTTTGAAAATATCTTTAAGAGGAGCGAGAGAGGTCTGAAGCTGATTCTGGTTCCTAGATGCTATCATGCCATTACTTTGTTGAGTGGCTAGCCACTTGTAGCAATTTGGTCGAGTATGACCGGCAACACCACAATGATAACAGAGATGCTGCTTCTTCTGTTTAGGCTTTTGAGAAATAGCTTTCTTAGTCTTAGGGTTTCTAGTTTCCCTCTTCTTAAGCTTAGAGGGTGCTTCTAAGATGGACTTACCTTTGTCTAAGTTCTCACTAGCTAATTCAGTTTTAACATCTTTATCCTTAATTTTAATGTCATTAGCAAGAGGAACAAAAAGAGTAGTACTAGCAGAAGGAGTATGAGAGAGAGAGAGAGAATGCATACCCCAATCTTGTACGATCCGAAGCAGATTTCTGAACACTAAGCATCTCATCCAGCTTTGCACTTGATGTCCTCTCCAATTGTGCTTTAACTTGAATCAGCTCCACTTCAAGCTTCTTGGTCTTCTCAGCCAAGAAATTGTTCTCAAACCTCAGTGCCCTAATGGTCTGATTTGCTTCATCAACCTTAGTGGAAAGCTCCTCACGGTCAAGTTCCACATGACTGAGCTTCTTGGTGGCCAGCCTATATAGTTTTTCATGCTTCTCAGAAATCTTGTATAATTTCTCATAGGCGATATGGATGTCATCTTGATCATCCATAGTTTCAAACTTAGCATCCACCAAATCCTTTTCTTCATCTACTTCTTCAATAATTCCATCAGTAGGATTAACAGTGGCAGTGAAGGCATTCAAGATTCTATCATCTTCATTATCGAAATCATCCTCGGGCTCAGTGTCACTCAAGGTAGCAGCAAGTGACTTGCTCTTCCTAATGCTCTTGAGGTATGTAGGACACTCTTGTTTCATGTGTCCGAAGCCTTAACACCCGAAGCATTTTGGTCTAGCAGGAACAGTGTACTGACCGCCATCCCTAGTATCCTTCTGCCCTTTATCTAGACTCTTGAACTGAGAAGAACTGGATTGCCTACGGTTCTTGTTGAAACCCTTTCCATTTGCATTCTTTATAAATTTCTTGAATTGCCTGGTGATGTAGGACTTCATCTTAGAATCTTCATCATCTGAAGACTCATCTGTATTACTGCTCTTGGCCTTTAGTGCCATGCTTCTGCTTTTGCTTGACTTGCCCGTTCTTGTCAACCCTAGCTTGTAGGTTTGCAAATTGCCAACCAGCTCAGTTAGAGGAATCTTGTCAATATCCTTTGATTCCTCTATTGCTGTGATTTTAGCATGGAATCTCTCGAGCAAAGATCTGAGCACTTTTCTTACTATCTTGGGTTCAGGAATGGTTTCCCCAAGATTGAAAGCTAAGTTCACTATGTCCTTGAGCTTTGCATAGAACTCATCGAATGACTTATCCTCCTCCATCTTAATTTCTTCGAAGCTTGTAGCGAGCCTTTGTAGCTTTGAATCCTTGACAACCTTGGTTCCCTCATAGGTTGTCTGGAGAATGGTCCATGCTTCCCTAGTAGTTTCCGTGGAGGAAATCTTCTTGAACACCTCATTGGTGACTGCACTGAATAGGGCATTCAATGCTCTGCTGTTGAAATTTGCCGCCTTGATCTTGGTATCATCCTAATCAGCCGGCGCTTCTGTAGGCTTGGTCCAGCCTATCTCTACAGCTTGCTACACTTTCTTATCTAGTAACTGCAAGAAAGCTCTCATGCATACTTTCCAGTATGCATAGTTAGTACCATCAAACAATAGAGGTATAATAAGAGACTGACCTCTATCCATGACAAACAGGGGTCAATGGATCATACACAAGGATTAAAACCTTAATCAGAGTGTGCCTGCTCTGATACTACTTGATAGGCCACAAATACGTAGACCTCTTGTGATGAATTAAATTGATTAATTAGCCAAGTTATTAATTAATCAAGTTAACATGCATATTTATGTGGTAGCACAAACAAAATCACCAATAATCTAAAGTATGCAGCGGAAAATAAATAACACCGTGATTTATTTACAAATGGGGAAAACCTCACGGCAAAAATCTCACCGGGTGATTTAAGGTCACCACTCTCGAAACTCCATTATTATCACAACAAGCGGTTACAAGTAAAGGAATCCTAATACCTTACCAACCTACAGTTGAACTCTTACCCCAATACCCAATTGGACTTGTTCTGTAGTGACAGTTTCTCCTTTTAATGCATGGCTCCCAGTACGTGACTAACCAATTGCGCGGATCCTAATACGTGACTTCAATTCACCAACTAGAGAGAGAGTTGTTGGCTGCAAAGTTCTTCAATTCATCCACACGATGAAGATCAAGAAGATGCTCGATTACAAAACCCTACGTTGCACATTACACAGCAACTTCTTCACAAGAAAGAGATGAACTAGGGCATGAACTTTGTCTCGGATCACAAATAGCTTGAACAAGGATTTTTCAATGCTTGTGCAACTTGTGTACTTGTGCTTCATTCGACGGCCCTTAAAATAATCCTTTTATATGTCTAGGGTTAGAAGAAAAGAAGTCCCAAAGATACATTCATAGATTGGAATCAAAACAGAACTTAGAATTTGTTTTCCATAAATCTCGACAGATAGAGGTGTCGAGGATCTGTCGAGAAGCTGTTGAGCCTCAGGGCTAAACCAGCTTCTTAAAACTCGATAGATACATGTGTCGAGACTAGGTGTCGAGCTTTAATAACTTTCACTTTCCAGCTTGTTTCTTGGACAGACTTGATGACTTCAACACTTGATCTTGAAACACAGTTTCTTGAAGCGTTAAACACATCCTAAATCTACCCAATTACAAGTAAAATGCGTTTTGTTAAAAAATAAGCCAATTACATAAAATAATGATATATGTTCAAAGCAAAGTGAACCATATATGTCCTAACATTGGGGATAAAAGTTGATCCTAATGTATCAAACCTCACAATTCTTTCTACCACATTTGAAGCATTCTTAAAGTTATTGTTGAAGGATTGGGCATCCAAAAGAGACTTGAATCTCTTGTCATCAAAGTTATTTGACAATTAGCGAGTCCTCTTTGATATTGGGGATGACATGAGATTAATTAGGGGTTCTTTATTGCGTGAAGATCGATGAGGCATCTACTATATAGTCACACAAGCACAAACCATACACAGAAATGGTAATAGACTTGATTAGATACAAGTTAGTCCAAAAACAAAAAAGCAAAATAAGAAAAAATGCTCTAAAATACTATCAAACAATCATAACAAAGACATATGAACATGTTATATGTGTTATTAGGTCTAGAGAGACTTAACTAGCATAAATGTGTGCAAAACATGTCAAAAGATAGGGTGTGTGCATTAAGTGTGCATGTGCAATGCATGATCAATGCACGAATAAGAACTTGATAGGCCATAAATACGTTGACCCCTTGTGATAAATTAAATTGATTAATTAGCCAAGTTATTAATTAATCAAATTAACATGCAAATTCACGTGGCAGCACAAACAAATCACCAATAACTAAAGTATGTAGCAGAAAATAAATGACACGGTGATTTGTTTACGAATGGGGAAAACCTGACGGCAAAAATCCCATCGGGTGATTTAAGGTCACCACTCCCGAAACTCCACTATTATCACAACAAGCGGTTACAAGTAAAGGAATCCCAAGTACCTTACCAACCTACAGTTAAACCCTTACCCCAATACCCAATTGGACTTGTTTTGTAGTGACAGTTTTTCCTTTTGATGCACGGCTCCCAAGTACGTGACTAACCAATTGCACGGATCCTAGTACTTGACTTCAATTCACCAACTAGAGAGAGAGTTGTTGGCTGCAAAGTTCTTTAATTCATCCACACGATGAAGATTAAGAAGATACTTAGTTACAAAACCCTACAGTGCATATTACACAGCAACTTCTTCACAAGAGATGAACTAGAGCATGAACTTTGTCTTCGGTCACAAATTGCATGAACAACAATTACTCAATACTTGTGCAACTTGTGTCACTTTGACGGCCCTTAAAACAATCCTTTTATATGTCTAGGGTTAGGAGAAAAGAAGTCCCAAAGACACATTCACAGATTAGAATTAAAACAAAACTTAGAATCTATTTTCCTTAAATCTCGACAGATAGAGGTGTCGAGGATCAGTCGAAAAGCTGCCGAGCCTCAGGACTGAAACAGTTTCTAAAGCTCGATAGATGCATGTGTCGAGACTAGGTGTCGAGTTTTAGTAACTTGCACTTTCTATCTTGTTTATTGGACAGACTTGATGACTTCAACACTTGATCTTGAAACACAGTTTCTTGAAGCGTTAAACACATCCTAAATCTACCCAATTACAAGTAAAGTGCGTTTTTTCAAAGGATAAGCCAATTACATAAAATAGTGACATATGTCAAAAACCACTTGAACTACATATGTCTTAACAGAACTCATAGGGCAAAGTGTGTAAAACACAACCAATGATCAAAACGTGTTAAACATGAATAAATATGGTAAATCCCAAAATTTGGTACTCATTGGAGTCCAAAAGAGTAAAAAAATACCAGAGGCATTTTATCAAACACCTAGTGTGCTCACACTATGCACATGTGATGAACAATGCATGAACACGTGAAAAACTTGCCTAAATACATGTTAAAATGCCACATGGAGCCAAAAAGATCAACAAAGGACAAAATGGGACTAAGCCTAATTAACAAAATTCAAAAATTTTGCAAAAATTAAGCTTTTCCAACCCAAACACAAAAATAAACCCAACCCTAAGTTTTAAGAAATCTAAGAAAAATCAAAGGATTTGAAAGATAAAAAAGGTTAGAAATTACCTTAGAGAAGTCTTAGACATGAAATCCAAGGAAGTTTGGTTGAGTTTTGAAGAAAAATGTGAGTATTTGTGTGTGGGAGTCACAGAGTGCGAAAGACATTTTGAAAATTGACATTTTGAACCCTTTAAAAACTGTCTTTCTTTGCATTTCACAAGTCAATTACTCGCGAGCCTACTCACAAAATGTGCAGTTGCATAAGGCAGAGTCTCGCAAGTCAAGTCTGAGTCGCGAGGTACTCGAAAGGTGCTCATGAAATTCTCCAATTGAAATTTTTAAGAAATTGAAATTTCTTAAGAATTTCGCGACTAGAGGCCACTTACGAAAGCAGTCGTGAAGCCAAAAACAAAGTTTTTCAACACTACAAAATTGACATTTTGGGAAAAATTTTAAAGACCAAAGTGACAAAAATCACTTCCAGAAACAAACGAAACACTCAACAATTTTTTTGTGTTTGATCATCAAGCAATTAAATATACATATATCACATTTGAACACGTACAATCACACAAATGAAATAGGCATTTATTGAACATTAGACTTGTATATTGTGTGTGAGAATCAAGTATAAATTAGTCCATAGTCTCGTATGAAGCTTCAGTGATTAATTTAATCAAGTCATACACAAATAGCACGAATTCAAGTGATCTATCTCACTAGGAGAATGAACATATATGACCCCTCAGCAAAGTGTCTACATTGATTGAAAAATTTTCATTTGGCTTCCATTTTTCACACTTTTTGAACAATTCAATTTTTGAGCAATGATGTCATGAATTTTTTTATATTTCTTTGAGGAATAAGCCTCTGGCTTTAGCATCATACATTTTAAATACATTTTACTTCACTATTTCCTAGTTAAACTAGTTTTCAAAACAAGACTTTTTCAGCTCAATCACTTTTTAGAGATTGATGTTTGAAGAGCTTTTTAACATAAAAAATAAATGCAAGGAGGTATAAAAGATCAAGTTTATGCATGTATCAAGATCAAACAAGACTATTGGTTAGATATTCATGATAAGTTTGAAGATCTATTTACAACAGTCAAACATATAATTCTAGATTTCATTTACACATAAAATGTGCATACATAACAAGCTAAACTCTTAAATGCACCATACCATTAGTACGAAAGTACTAGGCCAAACTCAACATATGATATGACACAACACAAGTGATCAAACTTGTTGAGATTTTATACTTTTTATGAGTTTTTGGATTTTTTACTCACACAAAACAAAACATTAAAGTAAGATCAATAAACAAAGAAAACAAAGCAAAAAGAATTAAAAGAAACGTACTAAGAATGAAGTATTGAAGCAAGAAGAATACATATGACATGATATATGAAACTATGACCCTAATATATTGGAAGTATTAATGCATGGACATAGTGAATAATCATGCATGAGTACCCTTCTTCACCCACATTACATGGGTGCTTTGGGTGAGATACTTAGACAGAAGGGTACGACTAACATAACTTTCAAATCTCAGGGTGAAACTAGCTAGGAAAGATGAGATGTTCTTAAACATTTCTATGACATCTCCAATGAGTTGACCATCATTTTCACTCTCAGCTTTTTTTCCTCTTGGAATTCTTCTTGTATTTCCTTGAGCATGCAGAGAATTAGCCCTTTTGAGAGCATGAAACTTGAAGCAATTTGGTCTTGTGTGCCTTGGAATGCCACAATGGAGACAAAAATGCTTCACTTGAGGTTCCATTTGATTCTTAGGCAATAACTTTCATTTTGCCTTTGATTTTGGTCCAATGTCCTTCTTATCAATGATAGGGATTTTAATCTTGGGCTTCTCTATATCCTTCACCAATACAAACTTCATCTCCCTTCTTGGGTCACCACTTGAACTTCCTTCACTGGTGTAGCCCAATCCGGTTTTGTCTGTGGAAGGCTTTTGAGATGAAAGTACACTATCAAGCTTATTGGTTGTGATGCACTTCACTTTCACATTAGCTTAGATCACTTCAAATTTGAAAAACTTGATCTTTGAGTAAGCATTCAACAGCTTCTCTTTCAATTATTCAACTTCATACTTGGCATCTTTAAGTTGTGCAAGAGTGGACTTGTGTTCTTCAATTTTCTTCATCTTCTTGACTGCATTCTTAGCAACTTTAGCATATTTGCCACAGTCCTCAAGCAATGCTTTTTAAACATCTTGAAGTTTCTTATCACCTTCATTGAGGTGCACATCCTTCTCATCCGAAACTTCATCTTCTTTAACCTCAGAGTGAACACCAAGTTCTTCAACCAAATCACTCAATTAATCTTTGGAATCAACCAAGGTAATTGCCATAAATGCTGAATAATTACCATCACTATCACATTCTTCTTCCGAATCTCAATTTGAGCTCTCCGAGTAACTAAGGGTAGTTGTTAGCACCTTACCTTTTCTTCTTACATAGTTCGTTCATTCCTTCTTCAAGTGTCCATGTCCATTGCATTCATATCAAACTATTCTTTGGGGTGGTGGTCACTATTTTGCATCCTTCTTCTTGAAGGGTTTTTTAAAGATAACTTTTTTTTTTTTTTTTTAATTTTGGTAATACACTCAATATAAAAGTTACCAAAAATTATACATATATTTTTATAAATACTAATCAAATAAGTTACTGAAAGTAATTAATTCCCAAATTGGTTTTCACACAATATAAAGAGAAAATAAAAATATGAAGGTTATGTTTGGTAATAGTTTTTGTTTTCTATTTTCAAAAACTTGTTTTTGGGAATAAAAAGAAAAAAAAAACAATTTTCTTGTATTTTTGAAATAAAAAACATGTTTGGTTACTTGAAATTAAAAAAAAAAATAGTTTTTTTGAAAAAAGAAAAGTAAAGAAAATATTAAAATATGTTGTTACTAGGATTTGAATTCTAATACTAACTCGTTAAATGAGACAGATTCATTAAATTAAATGTGTGTTTTTATTGACTTTTGAAAATTAAAAACTAAAAACAGCATTTTGCATGTTTTCAATTTCCTTCACAAATTGAATTTTAAAAATAATTTTTGTTTTCTATCTATTTTAGGTTGCCAAACAAGTTTTTTAGTCTCAAAAATAGAAAATTTTTTTTGAAAATTGAAAATAAAGAAAAAAGCAATTACCAAATATACCCGAACAGTTTTCCACAACCATTAAGCCATTGTTTCTTATGAAGGATTCAACACCAGCTACAAGTGCTAAACTTGGATGCAAGCCTTGATCATTTGGGTATGATTTGACATAGACGTTGGTGTCACAAGTTAGGGTTCACAATGCTGGGATGGCTGTCGATTCAATCTTTAGTTGCAGCTAGTGTATTGTCTCATTTATCTCTAATAATACTTCCTAGGTTTTCGAATTGAACCATTAGTTTCTAAGTTTTATTTATTTATTTATTTTTTTGATGTTGTGAATTTTTCACATAATTGGACTAGTATAAAGGTCGATTCATAGTTGAACCGGTTTTGCCAGTCATGGTTTAACCTAAGTCAGTTAGTATTATGGCCTAATACAAAGAGTAAAAGAAGTCCCCACATATCAAACTTCGAAAATTCTATACATATATATGTGTGTTTTTAGAAGATCTCTTTGCAGTGCCACAATTTCATTATTTTTCCTAACCTAAGGTGATTGTGTAAGAGTGTGTGAGAGATGCAGCCACATAAATTAGAAGAAAAAGTAGCTTCTTTGTCTTGTGATTTTGAGAGAGAGAGAGAGAGAGAGAGAGAGAGAGGTTATAATATTTGTTTGGGGTTTGCGTTTCTAGAGTCTTTATGCCATCATTGTAATATCTTTATTGGAAAATTATTAAGTACTCCTAGAGTACCATAAATGCGTACTCCCTCCTCTCACATGAATGGTGAGTCCCACTATGAATTTAATTAGTGAGACACACCATTCATGTGAGAGGAGGGAGTACGCATTTATGGTATTCCGAGAGTACACAATAAAATAAATGTGAAAACAAGAATTATTTAGATGTTTCCTAATACATGTTAAAGAGCACAAGAATATCAGTACATAAATTATAGTCCTCCAAGCCAAAGTCATCAAAGGTTTAGCACCATTACAATATGGCAATATCAACTACAAGCCAGAACCTTGCAAGTGCTCACTGAGTGAGAGACTCCAAGGATCTTTCAAGTCATTCCTTCCTTGTCTCCAGATGAAACAATTGAACAAATTATTGGAGGTTTTGGGTGGTCTCAGTTCATGCAAGCCATCCTTGTATCAGTGCCATCGTTCTTTGATGCACAACAAACATTCATCAGCATCTATACTGATGCTCAACCAAAATGGGACTGCACTACCTTTGATACAGCACGCAACTCACGCTCCAATATTTGCCAACTCCCAAAGAGTGCTTGGTCTTGGGATGCACCTTCTCACAATAAAATGGAGTCTCCAATGTGCTACTTCGTTCATCACAACCCTTCCTGCTTCCTCATTCCTCATAGGCAACCTTATTGGTGGATTCATTCTTGCTACACTTGGTGACTTATGTCTTGGTAGGAAGAACTTGCTTTACCTTTCATGTCTAATAATGTCTTTTGCATCACTTATCACAGCTTTCTCGACGAATGTTTGGATGTACTCGAGCTTGAGACTTGTAAGCGGGTTTGGTCGTGCATCAATTCTAACATGCTCTCTAGTTTTGTTAACTGAGAGAGTAGGAAAAGTATGGCGTGCCCAAATAGGGACGACAACTTTGTTTTCATTTCCACTCGGGTTATTAGGCTTACCCGCTATAGCCTACTTGAGCAGAGGTTCATCATGGAGAATAATTTATTAGGCTTATCAGCTATAGCCTATTTGAGCAGAGGTTCATCATGGAGAATAATTTATCTTTGGACTTCCATTCCATCAATCTTGTATTGTATTATAGCATATTTCTTTGTGTAATGAGTCTTCTTGATGGCTTTTTATGCAAAGGCGTGACACAGAGGCCATAGCAGTATTGAAAAGTATTTCATGTATAAAAGGCAGGAGTCTAGACTCATACCTATCCAGCATTCACCATAGGCAGGAAATATCAAAGGTCAATCCTGGCAAATTAATGGACCTATTTTAGAGAAGATGGGCTTTGCAACGGAAATTGGCAACTATGGTACTCGATTTTGGCATTGGAGTGGCATTCTTTGGCATGTTATTTAGGGTAGGAAATTTGGGTTTCAACGTCTATTTGAGTGTCATATTTAATGCCTCATTATTAGTACCTATAAATTTACTAACCTTGTTCTTTATAGCAAGGTGGAAAAGGAAAGCCTCATTGTTTGCCTTTTGTATAATAAGTGGCATATGCAGCATAATATGTGTTGTAATAGGCAGTGGTAGAGAAGGCATGCAGATTGGGCTAGAACTAGCGTCCTTCTTTTGCTCATGTTTGGCATACCATGTGTTGATGATATTAAAATTGAGTTGTATCCAACAAGTGTGAGGAACTTGACCACATCACTAGCTAGGCAAGGTTTTGCATTTGGTTCAGTGTTTGCTCCAATATTGACTTCAACAGGGAGGAGAAATGAGTTCCTATCTTTTGGGATTTATGGATTGACAATATTATTATGTGGGTTCTTTGCTCTCATTTTGCCAGAGACAAGGGGAAAAAATCTTTGTAACACGATTGATGAACAAGTGTAAAGGATAGCGTAATTGAGTGAACTTATCTTACAGTACATATAAATTTATAACAACATGGAGACAACGACCTATTTTACATATATACATTGTTTCTTTATATCTTCCACTACTACAACAATAACAATAAACAACAAAACCCTTAGTTCTAAATCTTTGTGCTCAGCTAAAGATCATCAATTGATTAATTAGGATTTTTTTCTTTTTATATTCTCTCTCTGTTAATGTGTATTAGGGTATGTGACTTTAAGCCTACCTTGTTTACTTATATAGCACACTTACTTGTACTGCACACTCTGTCTCTTATATAAAGGCATTCATGTATATTCTATTACATGTGAAAATACAATACACTTATTCAGTATTTCTAACATAGTATCAGAGCCACTGCTCTAATTTTCTTGTGTCTTGTAGTCTTGTCTTCGTCGGTATTTTCTGCTGCCTCAACTTCTGCGGTTAGTATGCCCTTTCAGTGCCCTCTCTCGACTGCTCTGCTGCTGTTAGAGGTACTCAGGATTGAATCTCCACTGCCAGAAGCTCCTTCTCTACTGCCAAGACCATTGCCATTGTCAAATCTGTCACCTCTAACCTCCGATTACGGCACTAAATATAGCATCGTGTAGACCATCAATTGATCTACTCAGCTCCGCCGTAAACTTCTACATCTAAGCCACCACGCGCTCTCACACACCACTCAAAGCTTCGGAGAGAAACCACGCGCCTCATGCGCCATCATTCTTCTTCATGCACTGCCACTCTCCTCCATGCACTAGATCTGCACCTGCTGATGTCAGTGATTACGTCATCTACGCCACATCAGCCCTAGGTGATGTCATCACTGCCACGTAATTGCTTACATCATCCTGAAGTCAACTGCTTACGTCATCCACAAGTCAGCTGCTTACGTCATCTTTGACCTACAACCATTGACCTTGACCAATGTTGACTTTACCTATTGACTTTGACTTGCGTTGACCGTTGACTTTTTGCCTGAGTTGACTTTTTGCAGTCTAGGTGCTCCTTACCCAGTTTTTCACTTAGATTTCATTTTTGCATATTTTGCTTTTAAATGGAGAATAAGGACAGGTCTTCTTCTTGTTGCAATAACCATCACCGACAATCTAGCAAAAGTTTTTGCAAACGTTTTGGCCACAATATTGAGACTTGCTATCATCGCAACAAATCAGTTGTTTTAATTTCTGCTGCTATTATTGCTAACATTGAGAGTGTCCAAGCAATGAATCCCGTCTCTGTATAGTCTAAGTCTTCAGGACACACTTTTACCATGTCCACAGATGACCTTAAAAACATCATCGCTAATGTCATTCGTATGATTGGTAATGCATCTTATTCCTCTTCTCTCTCAGCTTTATCTAGTATGTTTCCTTCCTCTTGGCTTATAGATTCTACTTATTGCAATTACATGATACCTCACTCGTCCTTATTTTTTGAATTTAAACTTACACCACATCCTCTTAATATTCACACAACAAATGATTCCACAATGCCTACTCATAATATAGATTTCGTTTCGACCTCCAACCTCTCGGTTTCGGGGGTCTTTAATGTTCTTGACTTTTCTTACAATTTATTTTCTGTGGGATAATTAGCTGAGTTGGATTATCGCATTATCATTGACTAATTTGGGTGTATTGTGTAGGATCCGAGGACGGGACAGGAGCTTGGGATTGATCCCAGAGTTGGGCTTATGTTTCCCGTGGACAACCTTCGTCTTCCACTTATTGCTCTTGTTTCTGTTGCTACAGCAACTACAGTTTCTTTTATTCGTTCCCTTGCACTTTGGCATACTTGACTTGGTCACGCATCTTTCTCTCGGGTACAACACTTGGCTTCTAGAGGTTTGTTAGGTTCAGTGTCCACAGAAAATTTTGAGTGTGTTTCATGTCAGTTAGGAAAACAACCATCTTTGCCTTTCAATACTAATGAATCAATGTCCACTGATATCTTTGACCTATTCATTCTAATGTCTAGGGGTCTTTCTCTGTTTCTAGTGTTGGTAGATTTCGATATTTTGTTGTCTTTGTTGATGATTATTCCCCCTATAGTTGGATTTTTCATATGAAATATTGTTCTGAATTATTGCAAGTATATTCTAATTTTGCAAAAATATCCGAAACTCAATTTTCCAAACGTATCAAAATTTTTCGATCTGATAAAGCTCTTGAGTACACTCAATATGCTTTCCAAGCTATTTTACATTCCTATGACACTGTTCATCAACTAACTTGTCTAGGTACCTCTCAGCAAAATGGTAGAGTCAAAAGAAAACTTCGTAATATTCTTGACACTGTTCATACTCTCCCTCTCTTTGCCAAAGTTCCTACTCCTTTTTGGGGAGAAGTTGCTCTTCATGCTGTTCATGCTATTAATTGCATTCCAAGTCTTGTTATTCAAAATCAAACTCCATTTGAGCGCCTTTTTGTGTCACCTCCAGACTATCACCACCTTCGCTCCTTCGGTTTGGCTTGTTTCGTTCTTCTTCATCCACATGAGCATAATAAACTTGAGCCTCGATCAAGGCTTTGTTGTTTTCTTGGCTATGGCGAAACTCAAAAAGGGTATTGGTGTTATTATCTTGTCTTTCATCGTCTTCGTATCTCTCGCAATGTTGTTTTTTGGGAACATCGCTCCTTTGTCGAGCTCTCTCACTTTCGTGCCTCGCTATCTTCCTCCTTTGTCTTAGATCTTTTTCCAGATGAGGCACATATTCCTTTTATAGCTACTCCTAATCCTCCTGTAGTTGCTCTTGATTCTCCTATAGATTTCTCTATCCAACCACCAAATATATTTAATCCCTTTCCTAGTTCACCCTTTGATGAACAGGTCGAAGATGAACAGGTTGAAGATGAGCTACCCAACCCTAAGCTTGGATCCTCTACTCCTGCTCCACTTGAAGATCTTGCACAAGACATTCCACCTCATCACTCAACTTGACTATCATTGTTACACTGCCCTTATTATACTACACGAGCCTTACACCTATTGTGAGGCTTCCACTAACCCTTTATTGCAGATTGCAATGAAAGAGGAACTTGATACATTATCTAAAAGCCATACTTGGGATTTGGTGACTCTCCTCACTGGAAAATCTGTGGTTGGTTGTAAGTGGATCTACAAGATTAAGACTCACTCTGATGGGTCCATTAAGCGCTACAAAACTCGTCTTTTTGCAAAAGGCTTTACACAAGAGTATGAGATTGATTATGAAGAGACTTTTGCTTTGGTTGCTCATATCTCATCTGTTCGTACCCTCTTAGCTGTTGATGTTGCTAGTAAATGAGACTTTTTTCAGATGGATGTAAAAAATGCATTCTTTAATGGGGATTTAAGTGAAGAAGTTTATATGCATCCTCCTCCTGGTCTCTCTATTGAATCAAACAAGGTTTGTCATCTTCAATGTGTACTTTATAGCCTTAAACAAGCACCACGAGCTTGCTTTTTCCAAATTCAGCTCTACCATTTCTCGCTTGGGTTACATGACTAGTCATTATGATTCTGTCTTATTTCTTCGTCGCACTGACAAAGACATTATTTTACTTCCCCTTTATGTGGATGATATGATCATAACTGGTGATGACCTTAGTGGCATTCAAGAACTCAAGGATTTTCTCAGTCAGCAGTTTGAGATAAAATATCTTAGACATCTCAGCTATTTCTTGGGTCTTGAAATCACTAATTCTACAGATGGACTTTATATTACTTAAGCCTAGTATGCCTCTGAACTCTTATCTCGAGCTGGACTCACTGATAGCAAGGCTATTGACACTCCAATTGAGCTTAATGTGCATTTGACTCCCTCAGGCAAGAAACCATTGTCTAATCTCTTTCTTTACAGACGCTTGGTTGGCAGTCTAGTTTATCTCACTATCACTTCTCCAAACATTTCCTATGCTGTTCACCAGGTGAGCTAGTATCTGTTTGCTCTACGATCGACTCACTATGATACTATTCTGCGAATTTTTTGATACCTAAAGAGCACTCTCTTCCATGGTCTTTTCTATTATGCTTAGTCTCTTTTTTTCCATGCATTTTCTATTACTGATTGGGTAGGAGATTCCACTGATCACAGGTCCATCACTAGTTATTGCATTCTTCTTGGTTCTTCTCTAATTTCTTGGCAAAGCAAGAATCAAACTCATGTGGCCCGCTCCAGTATTGAAGCAGAATATCATGCCCTTGCTGATACCACATCTGAGTTCCTTTGGCCATAATGGCTTCTCAAAGACTTAGGTGTATCCACATTCTCTACTACCCCTCTTTATTGTGACAACCAAAGTACCATTTTCATACTGCTCATAATGATGTCTTTCATGAACGGACTAAACACATTGAGATTGATTATCATTTTATCCGTTATCATCTTGTCCATAGTGCTCTCAAGCTGATCTCAATCTCCTCTAAAGATCAACTTCTAGATATCTTCATCAAGTCACATCCTAAGGGACGCTTTAGTACTTTGGTTGACAACCACAAGTTGGTCTCACATCCACCTTGAGTTTGAAAGGGGCTATTAACGTGTATTAGGGTAAGTGGGCTTTAGGTCCACCTTGTTTATTTGTATAGTACACTTACTTGTACTGCACACTCTGCCTCTTATATAAAGGCACTCATGTATATTCTATTACATGTGAAAATACAATACACTTATTCAATATTTCTAACACTCTTTATCTCTTTTCAAGGGAAAATAATGAAGAAAAAAAAAAAAAAAAAAGGGGTTCCTAAAATTTAGTCTGTGGGTAATTTTAATCCATGAAGATTAAAAGTCACTTTTAGGCAGCCCCACATAAAACTTAAAGTGATTGCTTTTGTTCTTTCAGTTAATATATAAATATCTCTATTGCAACAAGGATGTGGTCTAACTAAAAATTGACATGTAATCGCTCCATTAGACACAATATGAAGTAAAAGTGATCATGTTAAGTTTGTTAGGGATGAAAATCCTTAAAATTTTGGGAACTAAAAATCAATGTTTAGAGGCAAACAATGTATTTTAGCCAATAAAAATCTAGTGGAAATAATAGTGTACTTTGGAACACACTAAAAATTCTCTTTTATCAATTCTCACAATTGTTTTTCCGAAAAAAAGAAGACATTGAAAAGTAATTGAATGAAAAAAGAAAAAAGGAATTTTGATAAAAAAAAAAAAAAAAAGATAAAGAAAAAGTTTTTTTTTTTTTTTTTTCCTTAAGGCACCATAACCATTCGATCATGTTAAAGATATGAATGCTGAATTATTAGTTAAAGGCTGAAAACTGTTGTATAACTTTATTCCAATTTCGTTGTATCTAATCTTATTTAGAGTGTAAGGAAAATAATCATAATCCAATCTATTATGATATTCTTGAGAGTTTGACCTAAAATACTCCATTATATTATATCATTTATAAATATCCTTCCATGTGTTTATTGCAATACATTGAATTTGATAGTATTATTAATATTCTATTGTGGATGTACGCCTTTAAGGCTGAACCATATTAACTTTCTTTATTCTCTCACACTTAATACCAGTCACTTTATAGCTCATCATGTTTTATTCCTTCTCGTGGATAATGTCAAGGTTCACTCTAAGCCACTCTACTTGCTCATCATGATATATTCCTTACCATGACCAGCATGTATCTTGACAACACCATAAGCATCTTTCTCACATCTTAAATATGTTCGGATTTTGTTTTCTAGCAGGACTGTTTTCCACAAGACAACACTCCATAGCTTAAATTTTTGGATCAATAGTTGCTGTAAATTTCTCAAAATAATCACTTCCTTGGTTGGTTAAGTAGTTCAGCTATGATTTTGGGCCAAGCCAACGGGTCCTGTTAATCCATTTAACTTTAACTGAAGGGCCACGGAAGCTATGACTATATAAACATGTAAATTTAAATATTTATTACAAAAACAAAACTATACCCATCTAAGAATATTTCCTGGATTGGCAAAATTTTGCATCATGAAAGATTTCAAAACCAAACTCAATTAAATTTAACATAATTATATTTCAGTAAATTTAGGTATAACAAAAGAGATTCTCAAAAAAAAAAGGTGTACCAAAGGAAAAATATATTTCTCAAAATACACTTTACTTTTAGAACGTATTTACTAGAATGCATTCCGTTAAAATACATTTCTACCTGTGTAGTTACCCAAATGCCACTTTAGGGAAAGTGTTATGAAAATGAAGGTATAACATAGTGAATAGAAATTATTTGGCCTACTGTAAATGTTCCACTTTTATGCTCCTCCAATCCAATCATAGTATGCCATGTGTCTCATTTTTTTTTTTTTCATATTAAATTTTGTCTATTTAATAGAAATATAAATGTATTGTGTGAAAGATTGTAATTGATAGAATATAAATAAACAAAACTTAGATACAGTATATTACATACTGTTATTTAGATACCCTTTTTAAAATTCAGACATTTGTCTAATTCAATAATTCTTGCTAACGCGGCTAATACTATTTATTTCTCTGTTTCTTTCTTTCGTTCTTTGTTAACCTCATCCTCTGTTTTTTTTTTTTTTTTTCCTTCCCCAGATGTGCTTAAAACAAAGTTAGAAAACCCGTTTGAAAAACCATAATCCCAGCCTCTCTAACTTCTCACACTCTTTCGAATTCAATTTTTTTTAAGAAATCCAGATCTCAACTTCCCAAATGATAAAGTGGTCTTAGGCTCTTAGCCACTGAGAATCAATGACACTGCCAAAACTACGCCACTACTTGAAGAAAGCAAAAGGCTCTCAAGTCTGAACGCCATTTTGATATGGAGGTTGTTTTTGACCAAAAGCATCAAAGATTTCTCAATGTCTTCGACCCAAAGGGTTGTAAAACATCCTGGCTTCTCTTCAATGTTCTATTCCAAAAGAATCTGATCTATTTTCCTGGACGACGAGTCAGACAAACAATAATGAAATGCTGAAATTCTGATTTCTTTAAAAATTTAGAAGTTCAAGAGTATAAAAAGCTATATAGGTTAGGGTCTGGGTTTTCTCGTGGGTCTTTAGCCTTCTAAATGGGTTTGTTTTTAGTTACAAAGAGAGATAAATAAGAACGAAATAAAGAAACAGAGAAATAAATAGCATTAACGGCCTTAGCAAGAATTATTGAATTAGACATGTGTCTGAATTTTAAAAGGGGGCATCTAAGGAACAGTACGTAAGGTGCTGTATTTAAGTTTTGTCCAATCTATAGAATCTATATAATAATTAATAGCCGAAACGTTTGACTTTTTGTTGATTTTACCTCATTGCGCCATGTGGTTACATAAACTAGCACCACGTCTACGTTTAAAAACTTGAAACATGCCTTTTGAGATTTTAACTTCCGGGTGTCCTTCAATTTGTTTCACAACATTTTTTAGTTTTAACTATAAATAACATCTATATAATAACAACAGATTCCCTTCTTTTTGTTTATTTTTTATGAACGATTACTCATTCATTAAAAAAAAAACTGCCTTTTTGATCACCCATTCACCCCGTTTGGTCCCCTATAATAAATTGCCTATAATAAACTGGGGATAATGTTTGGTCCCTTGGGCAGTAGTTGTAAAAGACCAAACAACACCCTTTCTTTTTTTTTTTTAATGTCTATACCCTTCTCTCTCTCACCAATGGCTCTCCCTCTGCGATGAGAGAAGAAGCACTGAGCCGTACAAATCTCTACTCAGAGAGACTTGGGAAAGGTTTACAAACTTTACAGGGGACTCAATGATGCTGACCAAGTTGGCTGTACGATTGAAAGAACAATGGAAGCTATAGCAACGACCCTCTTGCTATTGCCTTCAATTGAACAACAAGATCTGCGATTCGACCACCGCAATCTATTGTGATTTTTGTCGGGTTTGATCAAGCACATAGAGGAGACCATCAATTTCTGCATGATTAGAAGAATGTGTATGTGGCTTGAATTTTACTCTGAAAAATATCTTATAGACTATTAATTTCTAATGAGAAGTCAGATTCCTCTTCGATAATAGAACATTCTAATGTTGATTTTGTTTTTTCTAATGGATCATTTTGAAGTATTTTTCTTCAGTTCTGTACTTTTTGGAGGAATTCATGATATTAAGCTGTCTTTTCAATCCCACTAAGAACATGTACACCATGTGTTTGACAAAATGTCTCTCTCACTCCTGCATTTTTCTTTTCGTTTCCTTTTAGAACATGTACACCATGTGTTTGACAAAATGTCTCACTCACTCTCGCATTGTTCTTTTTTTGATAATTCAATAGTTATACTCTTACATTAGTTTAAGTCAACTTCATGGTTTATGATGGTTTAAGGTCTCGGATATTGCCAAGAACTATTTTATTTTTGTTCCTCTCTATAAAACTACACAGTAAAAACATGCATTTTTCTTTACAGAAACTGTCTAATGAACAGTTAGACTGACATGTTCTTCCATTTGGTTTTTGAATTTGATTGTTTTTCATATACTTACTAATATATTTATTTTTTCTGTGTCTTATTGTGGTAAAAGATGAACATTTTAGTGGGGTTTTCAAACTTGTGCTTCTTTCTCTACAGGTTGAAGATTCTTCTATATTTTTCTTTAGTTTTTGGTTATTGGTTTCTGATTTGCATTACTTTCTTATCATTGTTATATATTATTATTTTCATATGTGATGTGTAGCATTGGATCATGGGCGAATTAAAAATTGAATTCATAGACTGATGAGTTGGATGTAGAAGGTTTTGATAATTCAAATTATTGGATGCATTGTATTTTTATGTTCCTATTTGTGTTGTGATTTTGATACATATATGTTTGTGTTTTTGACTGACTCAAAAAATATTTTATAGTTTTAATCATCAACTGCCCTTTTTAGTTGGTAGATTTTGGATCAAGCTGAATTGTATGGTTCCTTATTTCAAAATTCTAGACCTTTACATAAGACTCATTGAGACAAAAGATCAACCACTGCGTACTACCATTAAAAAAATTACTACTGTGTTAAAACATATTAGAATAGTGAACTCTCTTATACCATGTTCAAACAATGCAGTGAAATGAGACTTAAATTTATATTGCTAAAATAACTCTCTTTTTCCCCTTTTGGGTATTTGGATTAAATTGGTTTTGGGTATCTTTCTATTTTCAATAAGGCTGAGGACAACTGCTATACAGTATGAGACTGAAATTCATATTGGTAAAATAACTCTCTTTTTTTGCCAGATTTGCTAATTACCTACCATGAGTCATTGATTTCTCCGTTGACATTCTTATGCCACAATAAAATCTTTTTCTCATTTTGATATACATTAGATAGGCTCATAGGCATTAGGACAAAGGTTAAAATATTCATGAAAGTTATGCCACTATGTTCATATTTATTTTTGTATTGTAGACAATTTAGCCTCACTATACCCACTTTATCTTTGCATCTTATAAGCCTTCAAAGAGATGAACAACACTACCTTCTTTGATCTTGAAATATTGCTGGTATGTCTTGAGCCAAGTAGAAATTACTTAATCTTGCAATCTTACTTATTTTAAGATAATATCTAATACCATTCTCATCCTGCATAATCATATTTAATTGAGTTATATTTTAGATGAAGTTTCGTTTTCAACAACAAATAAATTCATGTGTATGTATGATGCAGGATTGTCTGCACCATAATATGTGTGAACAATGCAATTTGTTTTGATGGCTTTTTAAAAAAAATAAACAAATAAAATTTAACCACTGTAGGGATTGTTTTATAGATCTTTCAGTTCAATTATAGGAACATGGTCATGTTTATATGTCCTACTAAAGTGTCCTTATAAAATCTCACCTTGCCAAATCATGCAATTATTCTTTGAAACTCTGTTCCCATCTGTATCAGTGGAGCTTATTCCTTACGCTTGGCTTCTGCAATATACCTTTCCCTCCATCCAACATTCTACTTCTTCACAAGGCCTGAAATAACTAAGTGAAGAATTTGTGAACATTCTTCAAGGTATGAGGTGAATAATTCAATAAAGCTATTAATTCTTTATGGTTTCTTTATTCTTAAAAAAAAATATTTCTTCACTTTTACTGCTTATGAATATGATGGGCTTATAGTGGATGGTCATAATATGATTTTTTTTGCCAATAAATCTGGGAAGTGAAACCCATGACTTTGATTCTTCAATTAGGTTTATGGTTACCATTTATGTAGATATTAGTTGTCCATTCATGCTGTTTTCTAGGATTCCCTCCTTAGTTTATCTCAAAACTTGAATAATTGTTAAATTTTGTTTAATAATTTAGGAAATGAGAGGAATTTGATAATAGAATTGTAGTATCATTTGTTCAGTCATGAAAGATTATGTTTTCTGTGTTTGGCCTTCATTGAGTGTAAATAGAAAATCTATATGAAAGTATACAATTAACTGGAGCAATGAAAATTTATTCAAATAAAACTCAGATAAGAAAGTTGAATTTTTGTAGAAGAGTTGAGCAATTGGCAAGTACATTGAATATTAAACAACTAAACAATATAGCTTTAGGGTAAGTATGAAATACATGAATGGTTATTAAATCAATGCATGTAGAAAAAGGAAAGTTGCATAGTATGCTGCATTGTGATTCTTTTATTTTATCTGTAAAATATTCATGTGATTTGAAATGTTGTTTATGAGTTTTTCACGTAATTCTTTTATTTATCTAGGAAATTAAACTAGAAATCCACACAACAAAAGCAAATTTAACCTATATACTTGGCCTAAACTAAACATGACCAAGTCAAATTTAGGGATGCATATCCTTCAAGTTATCAAATATGCAGACCATATTCATGTGATTTGAATTGTTGTTTATGGGTTTTTCACTTGCATATACTTCTCCAAGAATTAATCTAGAGAGAATCCACACAACAAATTTAACCTATATATTTGGCCTAAACTGAACATGACCGTGGCAAATTTAGGGATGTATATTCTTTGATTTATCAAATATGCCTGGACCATATGAGTTTCTAAGTTTCATTTATTCTTTGGCTAAGATTATGAGTTCCTTTCTAAAGTATTATTGTTAATTTGGAATTAAAAAGTTGGATAATGTTCTTCTTTTCTTTTCTTTGCTTATTTTTAACATCCTGATAAAGTGGTTGATGTGGTATGATTAGCCTCATATTACACTATAAACAAATGCAAGTATATTATTTCATTTATTAATCCAACAAGACCAATTCTAAATAAATTTTGATCAAATTAGGATTGATTTTCCGTAAATAAACTTTAAGTAAATTAGGTAAGTTATTTTTTACAAGTAATCCAATTTTACAACTAGCCCGTGCATTGCACGGGTTAGCGACTAGTATAAATATAATGTTCAAAATGGGACAAAAGATTTTTATTTTGTAAGGCAATAATGGCAACAAAATAAAATTTTTTATAACTCTAGTCTATAACTACAAGATGACCTAACATTTATAGTTGTAAATTCCAAAGGTTAGGTCCTTTTATAGTTGTATTCTGATTAAATAATTTATTATAAACTTAGTTTAAAACACTAATATTAATATTTTCGTGTATATTCTAATAAATATTATTGTTTACTCAAAAAAATAAAATCAAATCTTTTGTATCATTTTGTTTATATCCACCAATCACAACGTATTACATTTTTTTTTCCATTATAGAATAACTAAAGCTTAAAATGGAAACAATTCAGAGACATGACATACTGCAGTTGGTGGCGCATAAAGTGGAACCCGAAAAGTAGAACAATGGTTTCCATTCAATAACAACCAATATTTAAGGTATAGAAAATCTTCTATCTCACTCTAGGTGTTGAGAAATTATTCATTTTTATAAGAAGAATCATCCTCCTATCATGGGGGGTGGGGGGTGAATCCTACCACGTGTCCCATGCAAAGGCCCACATTTCTTGTAAGAGAAAGGAGGACTCCTTCCGTAGGAGGAAATAATTTCTTGTAGGTGTTTTATTTTATTCTCTTCAAATTGCATCTTGTCACATATCATTTTTCCTTTCATTATTGTTATTATTTTTTTGAAAACGAGGCATTGATTCATTCACTAACATGTAAAGAATCTTGGTACCTCCACCGCAGGTGGTGGTGAGTCCTCTATCCAACAGACTACATTACTAATATTTTTTGCATACTTAGCTAAAGAATGTGCAACCATATTCCCCCCTCTCTTAATACAACTTATTGAAATCCACTGCATCCCATTCAAATAAGCACAAATATCCTCATATAGATGTCCAAGCAAGGAATTATGGCAAGACAATCTCGAAATAGCTTTCATCATTGTGCTGTTATCGCCCTCAATTACAAGCTTTGAAAATCTAGCTTCCATGGCAAAAACCACTACTTCCCCCTATTCATTTCAGATTATTGCTCCAATTTTAGAACTTTGCTGCTTCGTGAACACGGCTGCATCAAAATTCAACTTATACATAGTCTGAGGTGGAGGCTTCCAATGGTGTTCGCTTGAAGTTGTGTTTGAAACAACCTGTTGCTCCTGTGCCTTTCTGTACTTGTCCAGGTAGTCTATTGCACGTCTGTTCAGTTAGCAAGGATTCTTCATTTGTCCGCCATGCACCATTGTGTTCCTCTAATTCCACACAGTCCAAGCTTGCACCACAAAAAGCTCCATCCCAGCTGCATCAAGTTTGTTCATCAATGCCTCAAAAAGCTGTACAAAATCATAAAAGTTAGTAGCACATTTGTGCATCATGGTGGAATTGCTAGCCCACACATCTTGGGCTGTTAGACATTCCCAAAGAGCATGAATCACGATCTCTGGAGCTCTCTGACAGCAAAATCATAAATTCTCTCTGATAATATTTCTTTTAGCTAAATTTACTCAGGTTGACAGTATCTCATAACAAGCCCTTCAAGCAAATACCTTCAATTTGTTAGGCACCCTTACTCTCCACAGTTTCTTCCATAGTTTTTTCCTTTCATTATTAGTTGGCAAGGTTTACTGCAAAAAAAAAAAAAAAAAAAAAAAAAAAAAAAAAAAAAAAAAAAAAGAAGCAATACATGATATCTTGTAGTATTTATTTATTTTATTTTATTTGTTGGAATCCCATAATGTGTCATAGTGGAAATTATTCCTTTTACGGGAGGAGACCTCCTTCCTCTCTCAACAGCATATAAAACTTGTCACATTTATTGTAAATATTAGGATAATATAGTGGTAATATACTATCATATAGCTTAAAGCTACATAGTGCATATAAGAATTATTTATTTATTTATGGGATACATTAGGATAAATGTGTTCAATAAAGAATTTTTGAGCCCGTAACGTAAATTATTGAAAAAATTGAACACATAAAAAAAAAGAAAAAAAAAATTGTGAAGAGCAGTACCTAGCTGTGGTTTCATAAATTGGTTCATTAGGAAAATTTGGGGGGTATTGGAATGAATTGACGTGAGGGCTTGTACCCTATTTACAGAGAGCACTGTGCCTCTTCATGGTGAGAGAGATCTTTGTGAAGAGTTGTTCCTCATAAAACCAATGCAACTCGTTATTGAGGGTTCAATATATAGCTTCGCTAATCAGATTTCTTACATTTGATTTCCAGCATCGCGGGATTTCATTTCTCTGGGAGAACAACACTTATTTGCCACTGAAAAAAAAAAAAAAAAAAAATTACTTTGTTTAGGCAATGAGTTGCTCTCTATGTATTTGGTGCCATGCATCATTCGTTATATCCCTTGCTCTCCTTATTTGCAGTTGAAACTAGATAGAGACAACTACTACAACAACAAAACAAACCAAAGAAGAAGAAAAGAGACAAATGAGCAGCTCCATATATAGCTCCGAGGTGCCATGCATTATTTGTTTATATAAAATAAGCTCACACCATCGTACTATCCTTGCTTTCTTGTTCATCCATGGTGTTGCAAAGAGCTTTACCCCTTGTCTCTGGCAAAACAATCACAAAGAACCCACACAACAACATTGTCAATCCAAAAATCCCAAAAGATAGGAACTCATTTTTCCTCCCTATTGAAATTAATACCGGATCAAACACTGAACCAAGCGCAACAGCTTGCCTAGCCAACGATGTGGCTGAGTTCCTCACGCTTGTTGGAAACAACTCAATTGTGAACATCAACAACAGATTAAATGCCAAACTTGAGCAAAAGAAAGATGCTAGTTCTAGCCCAATTTGTATGCTTTCTCTACCTTTGCCTACTATGGCACAGATTATGCTGCATATGCCACTTATTGTACAAAAGGCAAACAATGAACTCTTCCTTTTCCATCTTGATATAAAGAACAAGGTCAGTAAATTTGAAGGTATTAACAATGAGGCATTAAATATGACACTCAAATAAATGCTGAAATCCAAATTTCCTACCCCAAGTAACATGCCAAAGTATACCACTCCAACGCCAAAACCAATTACCATAGCTGCTAATATCCTTTTCAAAGCCCAATTTCTCTTAAATAAGTCCTTCATGGACTTATAGGGATGAACCTTTGGTATTTCTTGCCTGTGGTGAATGTTGGATAGGTACGAGTCCAAAATTCTGTCTTCTATGGATGCGATTCTTTTCAATATTGCTATGGCTTCTTTGTCACGCCCTTGCATGAAAAGCCATCTAGGAGACTCATAGACAAAGAAATAAGTTATGATAAAGTAAAAGATTGCTGGAATGGAAGTGTAGAGAAAGAGGATTCTCCATGATGAACCTCTATTGGTACATGCTACGGCTGGTAAGGATAATAACCCAAGAGCATATGAGAAAAATGCCGTTGTCCCTACTTGGCTACGCAGCCTTTTTCCAATTCTTTCTGTTAACAAAATAAGAGAGCATGTTACAACTGATGAACGGCCAAGTCCACTTACAAATCTCAAGCTCGAGTACACCCAAATGTTTGTGGAGAAGGCTGTGAGAAGCGCGGTCACTGACATTATTAGACTTGAGAGGTAAAGCAAATTTTTCCTACCAAGACAAAAGTCACCAAGTATAGCAAGAGTGAAGCCACCAATTATGCTGCCAATGTAGAAGGATGAAGCAGGAAGGGATGTGATGAATGAACTAGCACATTCAAGACCCCAGTCTGATATGATTGAGTAATGAGAAGGTTCATCCCAGGACCAAGAACTTCTTGGGAGTTTACAAATATCGGATTTTGGGTTACATGATGTGTCAAAGGTATTGCAATGCCATTTTGGTACAGCATCAGCATAGATGCTAATGAATGTTTGTTGTGCATCAAAAAACGCTGGTATTGATACGAGGATGGCTTGCATGAACTGTGACCACCCAAAACGTCCTATAATTTGTTCAATTGTTTCATCTAGGGACATTGAGGGGAGGACTACTTGGTTAGAATTTGATACTTCCATAGTGGAATTGTTGTGCTAATGCTTAGATGACTCTTGCATGCAGAAATATCATTTAAGTACTGGTGGTCTTAAGCCCTTAACTTCTAGCAGCCTATATTTGAATGACTGGTTGCTAGGCCTGCGTGCATTGTGAGCAGTAGAGAAGAGTTATGCTTTTTAGTTAGAAAATAAAGGAAGCGTGAGAATACAACTCGCTCAAAGAAAAGAAAGTCATGTCCGGTCCTGTCTGTCCCCCACTTTGACAGAATTCTCCACATTTTATGAAAATTTTTATGTCTCTAGATTGCAATACATGTATATAAATATTTGCAATTTAAAATATCTAGAAGAAGCTAGTTATGGTCATTTTACAATAGATTATCAAGACTGATCGAATGCATTCAAATAAATAGTGAATTATGAATTCCCTTACATGGAACCGCCACCTGTAAATGGAAATATTAAGAAAAAAATTACATTTTTTTTTTGTTTACAAAATACTATATCAATTACAAGAAAATACTTTCTCAAAAAAAAAAATTACAAGAAGATATGTTACAAAGTTTTATATGCCAAATAGAATGTTTCATAAGTTTTTTGTGGGTAGGCCTTTGCCACGCGACACTCGTAAAACCTCTAGGCCGGCATGACTTTTCACCTTCCATTCATATGCTCTACTCATGTCTCTTTCGCAAGTAAGCTTCTCGCGAGACACTTGCGAAATCCGTTTGTTCAACCTTTTTAAGCTTGAGTCATTACACTTTCTCACACTCATCTCCTACAATTAAAAAGCCACATACATACAGAGAAATATGATTGAAGAAATTACAATCAAATTTGGCACGAAATTAAAGCCAACATAAAATAGTTGTAAATTACAACTTTACATGTGTAAACAACTTAATTAAGCATGGTCTTGAGTAACAAATTTTCTATTGAGGTTTTCCAACTCAATTAAATAAATGGTTTTGAGCTTTGTTTAGACAAGACAGTTAGCACATAAACAATATACTATTATTACCATTCTGATGGAGAATGAGTCATCCTTGCCCACAATTTATATCAATTGTCAATAGTATAATATATTATCTCATACTTTGCTTTGCATGTGCTTTGGACATGGTTAAATTATGAAACTAATTAACTGGGCCTCGTTTTTACCTTAGTTGTTATCCTTTCATAATAAAGATAGACTCAATAGATTGAAGTTCTAGAGAAATCATGAGTCTTCTCGTCACTGGGAAAAAAAACTAAAGAAAAAAGAATCTAAATGTTTCACTGATTTCATTTCATACTGTTATGTTTTAAAAGTTTAGAACAATTAGCAAATCGTGAATACAAACTTGTCTAGATATAGATCCTAGGGTCTATAGGTATTATTAGACAATGCTCAAGGTGATACAAGTCAAGATTCGAGAATATACAAGCTGCAGAAAGAAAAGTTTAAAAACTGGCTGGTTCAATCGATCAAACTCGATCGATCGAAAGACAAGCTCGACCAATTCAAACACGAATCTGTAGAATTTTAATTCGGCCCAAACAGCAATTCAAGCCCATTAAGTATTACGGTTTCAAACCTACTTCTTATAGTATATAATGGAAATCCTAAGAACGTATTTATAAGGCTTTTCAAAGAGAGAAGAGTGTGTCTTTTTGTACCCAAAAGCTCTCTAATGTCTTCTACCGGTGTTATTCCTTGAAGAATCTCAAGATCCAGTATTATAGAAGTTGCTGCCTTCTCTAGTCCTCAAAGGTGCTAATGATCTAAACCTTTAAAGGTGATCTTGGAGTCACAAACAGGAGAGTTGGTGTCTTTTTATCACAAGTGTGGGTGCTTGTGTTAATAAGGCATAATAGAGAAGGAGTCCGTGGATTCGGAGCTTGCACGCGGTCATGTCAGTAAGTTCTACATGTGGTAGCAATAGGATGTTAGTAGTCTAAATCTTATTGTAAACTTCAATTCTTTATAGTGGATTTGCTTTTTACCTTGAGGATAACTAAGTTAAATCCTCTCCAGGTTTTTTACTGGTTTAGTTTTCCTAGATCATCATATCGTTGTGTTATTTACTTTTTCACTGTTTTACATGATATGAATTTATTCTTTTAACTTAGATCTGAATAATAAATCTAAGTATTTGCTTGGTTAATTAATTAGGTTAAATAACTTGTATTAGGTTAAACAATCTAGTTTACAGGGATCTAAAAGCGTATAAATGGTATCAGAGCCGGTTAGCTCTTGATTTAGGTTATTATACCTAGAGTTGATCCTTGATCCTTTTTATCATGGATAATTTTAAGTGTCTTATTGTTTTTTATTGTGATGATTTGAATAAAAAGGACACTATTGTTTCAGTTGATTTTTTTTAGGCTTGTGATAGGAATTTGTGAGATTTCAGTATTTCTCAAAAGATTGGTGTAATCTTTCAAATACACTCTGCTTCTCATGAATTTTCACCTATAAAGCCGAAGACTAGTGCTATATGGGAGAGGAAAAACTTGCTAAGCTGAGTGTTGTTTACTTGTCCCTGATTTAATTCTTTCAATTGTTTGTGGACATGTTTTGTTTTTCTTTTTTTTTTTTTTTTTGTTGTTGTTTTGATTTAAAAAAAAAATCCAAAAACATTGAAAATTTTCAAAAAGATAAAAATATTTTATTTTGTGTCTAGTTTTATTTTTCTTGAGGATTACATGAATTATAATATCTCTCTTGATTTAGAACGTGCTTGACATTGTGGAGAAACTTGAATAGTATGTGTTATATAAGTGTCAAGCTATTTCTAATTTTGTATGAGTATGTACTCGTTTGTACATGTACTTAAGAGTTAATTAAGAAATTAATATTTATTATTTGTGTACCCTTTATAGCTTAGTTAGGCACTGCTATGCATTGTTTTTGCATTTTAATCATTTAGCATAATGTCTGTTTTTAGTTTTGGTTATAAAAATTTTTTTGAAACCAAAAAGATTTTTATTTCTTTTGTATTACACATCATGAATATGTAATTGAGGTTGGCCTATTATCTCTACATAACATACCTGTGTACCTTGTTTAGCTTAGATGAGTTTTTTTTTTTTTTTTTTTTTTTTTTTTTTTTTTTTTTTTTTTTTTGCACTTTGCTAGTTTTAACTATGTAGTGCATGTTATGTGGGAGTTGTGTATAGTCTTTAATCACATGATCTTGATTTTAAAGTCACATGCTTTTGATTGTTAGGATTAAAACCTAAGAGAAATGCATAAATAACCATCTCACCACTGTTTACTAGTTAATCATGAACAACTTAATGCATTTCATAAGATTTTGTGCTCGAGAAAGTGTAGCACATGTACAAAAAAAACATAAGGTGTAATCTCAGATTTATAATAAAATTGTGTGTACATTATTGGGCTATAATAAAGATGACACAAAAAAATAAAATTGATATATACATTATCTGGCTAAAATAACAATTTCACAATGAAATAAAAATGGTGTGTACATTATGAGGCAAAATTAAAAAAAAAAAAAAAATTACATAATTGCAAACTTGTTTTCTAGGAGATGTGAGAATTATATGATGTAACTCTTTAAGTGCTAGTCTCTTTCAAACTTATGTGATGAATAATGTAGAAATTGTGATTGATTACTATCTACATATCACCTCACATGTATCTCATGTTGTTACTAGTTACACACACTATACAAGTTAATCTTTACTAAACTTAGAACATTGAATTGTGTGTGAATTTGGTTTGACCATCCAAGATTATATTTTCTATGGTGTTTGATGCAAAATATGTTTAAGGGTTGGCAAAAATTGTGTTTTTGATGATTAAAAACCTTGTTTTGAAGTTTTGAGTTGAAAACTCATGTTTTGAAAAATATTTAAACTCATTCTCATGCATTTCATTCATGAAATTCATTGGTTTAAGTAGCTTCTACAATTTTTTTCAAAAACTCAGTTTTCCAGAATTTTAATCGATCGAGTGTGATTTTCGATTGGTCAAAAATATCTAGGTTTTTGAAGCTTGCTTCTGCCTGACTCAAGTGGTATTTGATTGATGCTCAACCGATCAAAACTGAAAAGTTTTTAGTTTCTAAGTTTTTGACCAAATTTTTTCATGCATCATTTATGTTTAGGATTCACATACATTGCATTGTTTTATTTATTCATCTTGCAGTTTTACAGTCATATCTCTCATTTTGTTTTTCACACATAACATGCATACACTTTACTAAATTGGGTACACAACTTGATTTAAAAATTGATTGATTAATTTTTAAATTCTGTATATTTTAGTATATGCTATTTTTTACGTGTGAACTAAGGAATTTTTTTTTTTTTTTTTTTTTTGAGATACGATGGATAATAATTGTTCAAATATTTTCTCTACTTGATTTGAGTTCAAAAGACCATCTGTGTATGGGTCACATAGTGTCAAGTTTGCATTTATTGAAAGAGAGAATTTTTGTGTTCATGTGTAACCTCGATTTTCTTTTTTCTTTTTTCTTTTTTATAGTTTGGTTTGTGTTTTTATTTTTCTCCACCTCCTAATTTTTCCCTAAAACTTTTTTTTCCCAAAACTTGTTTCGTTTTTTCTATTTTTATAGGGGGAGAAGCTTGTTTTTAACCTTTGTTGTTCATAGGAGGAGTTGTTACTCTTCATAGGGGAAGTTGTCTTTATTTTCTATAATGTTGAATTGTTTTGTGTTCCCTTAATTATCTATTTTCTCTTATCCTCTGTTGCGTATGTTTTCTATTTACTCTTTATTTGAGTTGTCTTTGTCAATACGTAACAAAAAGGGGGAGAAATAGATGAAATTTGGAAAATTTGGAAAAAGTTTTTTAAAATGTTTTGTTTAGGGGGAGATGAAATTGTTTTTGAAAGGGAGAGAATATGAAAAGTTTTTGATGTATCTAACTTAGGGAGAGAGTTAGTTTACTTTTGTTTTTATATCGTGCTTCATTTTGGTTATGTGTCTTTCTTTCCACACATGCGTTGATGTGTTCTTTTGAATGTTTCAGTAAAGACAAGTACATTCTAATCAATACCTTCTACCTCTTCTTGCAACTTCTACGTTAGGAGTCTTAGATTGGGATTTGTGATATAATTGGGCATTTTATTGTATTGGGTAGTTCTTGTATTTGAGATTTTCATTTTGTATGTGAGTTTTGTCACAAATTGCGAAAGGGGGAGATTGTTAGGTTTTAATAGTTTAGAGTAGTTGGAAAATTGTGAACACAAGGTTGTCTAGATATAGATCCTAGAGTCTATAGGTATTATTAGACAATGCTCAAGGTGATACAAGTCAAGATCTAAGAATATACAAGCTGCAGAAAGAAGAGTTTAGAAATTGCCTAGTTTGAAAGACAAGCTCGACCGATCGAAACACGTATCTGCAGAATTTTAAGTCGGCCTAAATAGTAGTTCAAGCCCATTAAGGATTAGGGTTTCAAATCTACTTCTTCTAGTATATAAAGGAAACCCTAAACACGTTTTTCTAAGGCTTTTAAGAGAGAAGAGTGTGCCTCTTTTGTGTCTAGGATTTTGTACCCAAAAGCTCTCTAATGTCTTTTATCAGTGTTATTCCTTGAAAAATCTCAAGATACTGTGTTGTAGAAGTTGATGCCTTCTCTAGTCATCAAAGGTGCTAATGATTTAAACCTTTAAGGGTGGTCTTGGAGTCACAAACAGGAGAATTTGCATTTTTTTTTATCATAAGTATGGGTGTTTATGTTGCAAAGGCCTAATAGAGAAGGAGTTCGTGAATTCCGAGCTTGCACGTGGTCGTGTCAGCAAGTTACTACTGGAGGTATTAATAGATTTATAGTTAAATGTGGTTGTAAAAACTTCGATTCTCTTATAGTGGATTTGCTTTACCTTGAGAATGGTTAGGTCAAATTCTCCCCAAGTTTTTACCTTGAAATGGTTCATTTCATTAGTTTTTTGGGGTCATCTTGTGGTGTTATTTGCTTTTCCGCTACTATGCATGATATGATATATGCTTGTTTAACCTAGATATGAATAATAAACCTAATAATCTACTTGATTAATTTATTAGGTTAAACAATCTGGTTTAAGAGGTCTAAACAGAACAAATAATTGTAATTATATATTGAATCTTTAGTAGAAATGCACTCCTAGAGGAGAAGGTATTTGGTATCAAATGATAACATGTTAGCAATATCAATATTCAATAATTGTGAGACATGTCAACAAAAAATAACTAACCCACTATCAATTGATAGACATGTGTTACGTTGGTGGGTAGTTATTTTTTCATGCATGTCTCCCATTTATTAGATTTTGATACGAATAACGTGATATCGTTTGATGCAAAATATTTTTTCCTACTAGAGAGTATTCCTTGGTCCCTTTTGTAAACAGACACCAAGTGTCTAATGAACATACTTGATGTATTTTTCTTTTAATTATTAAATAAATTCTCCCTTTTCACCAAAAAAAAAAAAGTAAAGGAAATGAACGGGAGAATGATTATTAGAGTCTTGGTACTTTTTTTCCCAGTTAATAATTGTTTTTGTGTAACTCTGAGTCTGTGACTCATATGGTTTTGTTTTTGGTGTTCTACGAGTAGCATGTGTGTCAAAGAAATATCCTAGAGGCTAGAGTGATTTTTTTGTGGCAAACATATATTTTTGGCTCCTATATTTTGGGCTAGTTTCACTTTGGTTCTCATATTTTTTGAGCTCCTATTTTGGTACTTAAATTTTAAAAATAATTTTCAATTTAGTCCATACCTTCATCTCACCAATGGAAAGTGCATAGATGGCACACAAAGTACACAACTAACATACTAAATACTGACATGGCCAATAAAATAAATAATATTATCACATTAGTATTTGATTTTAAAATATATATATATATATAGATCACTTTTAACCAAAAAAAATATATATATATTGAATTAATACAGAAAAAAAAAAAAAAAAAAAACACATGAATACAAATTTGGTTCATTTTGAACAGGAACACATAAGAACATAAATCTAGAAAACATAACACATAAACACAACACCAAGGCTTGGACCCACCAACACAAACTCTAACACTGCTACAATGACAAAGCAAAGTTGATGAAGCGATTGGGTCCAAACCCAACAATGATGATTATTGGCACCCAGATCGGGTCCAAATCAGCCAAAATGGGCAAATGTCCTTTTTGCGCAATTAAAATAGCATTATGCCTCATTCTCCAAACTAATTAGGGAAATTCCCTTTTTTTGAAACTTGATTTTTAGAAAATCAAGTTAAGCCCTATAGCGACATCTTAAGGAGTCTATAGTGACGTTTTTATCACCTATAACGGCGTTTTGTAACTCGAGCAGTTCATGGAGGTTGAGTTATAGGCTCCTTAAAATATCGCTATAGGGTTTCAAATTTTTTTTTTGAAACTCGATTTTGAGAAAATCGAGTTTCAAAAGAGAAGTATTTCCCTAATTAGTTTAGAAAATAGGGCATTTGCCCTTTTTTTTTTACGTGAAATGGACATTTGCCCATTTTCGCCGATCCAAATCTAATAGTGCTACCATTGTTAGTACTTTACACTTTTTTTTTTTTTTTGGGTTTTCATATTTTTGGTTGATGTTGATTTTGTGAAGGAAGATGATAGAAATCTAAAGGACTTTGGTGATTTTTTTAGTTAGAAAAAATTTTACAGGTTGGAGAGAGATTGACATTAGTTGAAGTGGAAAAAAAAAAAAATCCAAATCATCTCTTAATCTTTTATGGCTTTGAAGGAATTTGAATCTTGTGGGTGTTTGATAGTTTATAATTTTTCTTGTTTGAAGTTTATGAGTTTGTTTTCAATTGGGTTTGGTCGGCCTAGAATCTAACACGATGTTAATTGAAGAAATGATATTTGTGGAGGGCTTGGTTTTTCTAGGTTCATGTGATGTTCTTCTGGGTTCATGTTTAAGATTCTTGAATTCATGTAATTTTTTAGTTTTTAATCTTTTACAGGATTGAAGGGATTTGGATCTAATTGTGTTTTATTGGTTTCGAATCATTTAGTGCACGTGTTGTGCACTTTGTGTGCCATGTAGACATTTTCTATTAGTGAGATGACAATAGGGATTAAATTAAAAAATAGTTTAAGATTTTAGTGACCAAAATAGGAGCTCTAGAAATGTGTGGATCGAAGTGATGAAAATTGGCCCAGAATAAGGACCAAAAGGGTATTTTTTGCATTTTTATTTTTGCCTGTTTACGGGTTCTATGTAGGTCACGCAAAATATATATATATATATATATATATATATATATATATATATATATAAAATTCTGCCAAAATATCTTTAAACTTTAACCAATGCCCTAAGGGCATTTGTTAGCATTTCCCTATATATATTAAAAAAAAAAAAAAAAAAAAAAAAGTAAAGTAAACAAACTTTATTAATTTGAATCACTTTGGAATACAACGTCTAAATCAGACAGTAGCTTTTTTTTTTCCTTCCCTTCACGTAACTTAATGTGGGTATAACTTTTGTGGACAAAAGGTTAGGCAAAGTAGCTTTTGGCGTATGCTACTTTATTATTTTTGCACACAAGTATGGTGTTTTTTGCCTATTGCGTATCTCACTTTACTTTTTCTATTTTTCTACAGCAAAAAAAATCAATCAGCTGACACTGAAATATAGATATGGATTTGAAAAAGGACAGGCAAATATTCCCAGGTACGGTTTTATAATTTATAGCAGCAGTTCAAATTTGGGCTTTCCTTTAGACCATGTCATTTCTGTCACGAGTCATTTGCTGTCGACTCTCATGCCCAAGGTACAATAAATAAATGTTAATTATGAATCAGAAGATTTTTATTTTATTTTTTCAACCCTCGTGTCAAACGGCCTTTAAAATGTGAATGTTTAAATTTACAATATACAGATAAATGTAATGCTGATTAAGTTTTTGCTTTTGTTGATTAGATTATACTTATTCATTGATTTGGAGGACCAGCCGACCAGCTAACCTGATTCAATGAATGGAAGATTAAGTTGATTCTCAACAAAAATAAATAAATAAATAAGAAGAAGATTAAGTGGAAAAAGCCATTTCTTTTACTAAAAGCAATTTTCTTCCTACCTTTAAATAAATAAGTTACCCAAATATTACTAACTAGCCAAACACACATGTGCGATGCTTATAATAGTTTCGTTCATTACATGACACATAAATCATAAATGTTAATTGGAAGAATCGGTGGTATGTTCCTATGGAGGACCTAATAGTTTCTAAAAGAGTGGAAAATCAAACAAATCCTTTTAAGTATTTAATTAATAAAAAAAATAAGTAACTACCCGTGAGTGTGGCTTAACAGTAGGAAACCCTTGAAAGTCCCATTTGCTCTCAAAGGTTTGAGTCCTAGCTCATGCAACTTCGTGTTGAGAGCTGCTTTGGCATTTGGCTCAAGCTGGCTTGACGGTGTTAATTAAAAATGTGGGCGTGAGTAGTGGTATGCTCTATTGTGCACTGGTAGTATCCTCGGGCTTTTATCCAAATTGTACCTTATTGCATGAAGCAATGATTACACGCGTGAGTTTCCTTCTTTCGTTCTCAAAAAAAAAAAAAAAAAAAAAAAAAAAAAGTAATATTTTGAATGACTCAAAGGTTTGACATATTCTTACAAATGGCATTCACTCTCTGCCAGAGCCAACCATTATTGTAGAGTCGCAATCTATTGAAACCATAATGACCATGGTAATGATATGTGCGTAAAGTTGAAGAGAACATAATAGTAAATAAACTTAGTAGCTAGAATTGTATAAACAACTTAATACCTTGGTGGACTGAAAACTAGTAAACACATTTGCAGTCGAGGTTTTCTTTTTTTGTTTTTGGATGTGCTCTCGAGGTTTTCTAACTTAAATAAATGGTTTTGAGCTTTTGTTTAAAAAAGACAACTAAACACTATTTTCCCGTTTAACCATCATAACTAAAATTGTGTTTCAAAACACGGACATGATTTCGAAGACTATCTTAAGTATCTAGAACAGTAATTAACCTATTAAAAATGTCATTCCGATGGAGTAAGCCTTTCACATTATTATAGTGTACCATCTGCATACAGCTTGCTTTGCATGTATTTGGACATTACTTTAAAGTAACAACTAACGAGTACTCCCAAAATGTTAAGGAGGAGAGGGCCAGGGCCCATTTCTCTTTTACTTTTTTTTTATCTCCTGTAATTATCAAGATAGACTCAACAGATTTGGTAAAAGAGAACTCTTTTTGTCACGGGGAAAAAAAATAAAGAAAAAAAGAAAAGAGAAATATTTGATGGATTTTGTGAAGGATGGGCTTAGCAAGCCACCAAAATACCACATGTTCTATTTGTCATATTGGGCCCAATATTTAGTTCACCCAAAATAAAACCTAGGAAAACAGAAGCTTCTCTGTTTTATATTTTCTTTCTTTAACTTTTTGTAGTGCCTTCATCGAGTTTGGACCTATAATCATCTGAATCATCACCATATGTGGAAAACCTGTATTTGTCTAAGACAAATATTGTATGTTTAATGACCCCCACCACCCCCCCCCCCCCCCCCAAAAAAAAAAAAAAAAAAAAAAAAAAAAAAAAAAAAAAAAAAAAAAAAAAAAAAAAAAAAAAAAAAAAAAAAAAAAAAAAAAAAAAAAAAAAAAAAAAAAAAAAAAAAAAAAAAAAAAAAAAAAAAAAAAAAAAAAAAAAAAAAAAAAAAAAAAAAAAAAAAAAAAAAAAAAAAAAAAAAAAAAAAAAAAAAAAAAAAAAAAAAAAAAACACTAATAACATTTGTGCTATATCTCAAAATAACTAATTTAGTCACAATTAAAACTCATTGTAGTCCTTAAAAAACCTAAGATCACCCAATATATGCCTGATGTGGGTACCAAGCACACATCCCACAACATACACTCAAATAATATTCAATTGATTAGGGGCATCACAATCTCCCTCACCTGAGCCTCGAAATTGTAATGCATCTAGGTTTAATCAATATATGATGTAGGTTTTAACCTCAAATGTAATTTGATAATAGTTGATTTTTAATATGTGGTGAAATTTGAAAATGTATATCTATTTTGAGTGATTGCTCATTGTAATTTCATTTGGTAAGTGTGTGGTGAATTGTTATTGGACATATGCATTAACACCTTTTCATCTAATAACTTAGCCTCCTAACTTAAATTTGGGACTATAAGCTATGTAGTCTTTTCTATATAACTATCATCCTCAGAGATGGGACATTGTCAATAGGTCATAAAGAGCTTGTAACATATTTTCTTGTAATTGATATAGTATTTTGTAAACTAATAAAAATGTAATACTTTTCTTAATATTTCCATTTACAACCACCACACACCCTTAGTGCAATCCGCACACCCTTGATGCGATGGTCACTCCACAAGTATAAGTGCTTGTGGAGTGTGGGAGGTAAGGGTCATGATTCAAGTCTCTAAGAGAAAGTTTCACACACATATACACTTAGATTAGGCTAGAGTAGAATTCTATCTTGTATAATATATATATATATATATATATATATATATATATATATATTTCCATTTACAAGTGGCGGTTCCATGTAAAAGAATTCATAATTCACTATTTCTCGAGTGCATTTAATTAGTCCCGATAATCTGTAATAAAATGACCATAACTAGCTTCTTTAAGATATTTTAAATTGCACACATTTAGATGCATTGCAAACTAGAGACGTAAAAATTTCCAATGGTATATAACTTGCCGGGTAATGTTTTTTGTGATAATTCTAGAATTAATTTAGAAAATGAATTAAAAATGCTAAGGTTTATTATTAAGTTATTTTCTTGATCATAGGACACTCTGGTGTCATTTGTTTTCATTCCACACCTTAACTATTATTTAAAGAACTATAAACTTATGCTCACAGAAGAAAACTAGGAAATAAAAAATGTAAGTGATGGCATTATGATATTATGTAAAATATTTAAATTTGAAAAGGTGCTAATGTCTCTTGGTAATCTAAAATTAAAAAAAAAAAAAAAAATTTGTATTATTCCTTCTTACTTTAGTCATTTCCCATGTGACATATATCTGACCACTCTTCTATAGGTCCTTCATAGTTTGAAGTTCAACGGTGAAAATATTCTGCACAAATGGGTTGTGGCTTTAACCCCTCCTCTTATTTTCACAAACTATAGATAATTCTTTCAAATTGGGGGGACAGACAGGACATGGCTTTCTTTTCTATGAATTAGTAGTATTCTCACTCTTCCTTGTTGGCAAGATTTGAAAGGAATCCATTATTTGATGCTAAAACATTTTATTCACTGAAATAATTATACTTTCCTCCCTTGATGTTTAGAAAAATAACACTCCACTCTAAAATAAAAAGGAAAAAACACTTCATCCCCTCCTTTGACATCTCAATTGACCAAAATTTGTTAAATTAATATGGGGTAATTAAACTTCCTTTTTTCCTGGTTTGAGGAAATAATGACACTTCACTCCAAACTTGATGGAGAAAAACGCTTTCCCCCTTTGACATCCAGTTAATCAAATTTTATTAAATTAATAATATTAAAAATGTTTTGTGCTAACCTGCCATTTGTTTAAGGGAAGATTTCAAAAAATTTATCCTTCATTTCATAATTAAAATTTATTGATTTAAATTTTAATTAAATTGTATTTTAAAAGTATTAAGTATGAATTTTTCTTATTATTTCTTTTTTCTTTTTTCAATGGGTTATTGAGAGATTTGACATTGCAAGTGTTTCGGTACTTAATAATTTTGCATGTTTATTCTAAATTAATTAGTTTTTTTATTAACCCTGGTTAAATTTTAGTAAATAGATTCTTATAGAAATTTAGAATATTTTGTTATTAATATAAACAAAATGGGAGAAGTGTTATTTTCTTCAAATCTCAAAGGAAAGTGTTTATTCCCTTAAGGTTTGGAATGAAAGCTTTTGTGATAATGAGCTTTAATTGACAAAAATGTTTTGCCGTTAGAGTGTTTGACAAACTATAATGATGAAATGCATTGCATTTGTTACCCTCATTTTGGTAACTAAATTGCTAAATAGCTTTTAGATGTGAAGTGAATTTCAGTTAGCTTAACTAGTAAAATATCTGATAGTTGAATAAGAGATCTGGGTCCGATCCCCACCTACACTAAAAATTGACTAATGTCTTGATTTGATAATAAACAGCTAATATCAAGAGTGAACACCATAGGTTGAAACTTTCTTAAAAAAAAAAAAAAAAAAAAAGCTTTTAGATGTGAGAAATAACTACACATGACATAATAAAAGTGTTGTAATTTAATACTTGGAACTACCTATTGGCCTGTGCATTGTACAATTTTTTTAAAAAACTTTTTGGTAATAACTAAAAAAAAAATTATAATAAAGTGAAGCAAAACGGTTGTTTATTTTTACGTCAAAAAATTTCAATTCCTTTTTAATTTCTTTACCATTTTTTATTTTAATAAAATCTTTCCCAATTAATCATAGATTTGTTATCAATCTAATACGGGGAGTTTTGATTTGAAAGAAAAATAACAATGGAAATAGAGTTATGTCCTCATTATAAAATTTTTAAAAAAGAAAAAGAAAAAGAAAAGAAAGGGTTAATGATTCTTATTTTTAAAGAATAAAATTCCTCTAAAAATGGAAAGCAAAAAAAAAATATATATATATAATAAGAAGAAATAAAGAATTTTGAGATATACTATTACTTAAGTTAAAGGTAAACAAAAATTTAACAATTATTGTCACTCTTCTAATACACTAGTACCTATTATCCTGCTTTATGATAATAAACAAAACCCATGAACCAAAAATCATAACCATCAATTGGAATAATTTGGATGTACTCATTAGATGAACTTTATTTCACAGTGACAGCATCGATGATATCGATCTTATTTAAAGGAATCATAATCCATCTAGAAATAAAACATAAAACATGTTCTAATACACTAGCACCTATTATACTGCTTTATGATAATAAACAAAACCCATGAACCAAAGATCATAACCATCAATTGGAACAATCTGGATATACTCAATGATTCCTTTAAATATATATATAGACACTCACAAAAGTGAAGGCAGAAATTGCATTGCAAACTAAATTGAAAGGAGACTGGTCTGTTTCATTTGTCTTCAAGTTTGCAATGCACTGATACAAATAAGAATTTTAGAAAAATAAATATACATCCAAAGTTTATTTTATTTTATTTTTTTTTTAGAGAGTTTCAACTTTTGGCGTTCATTCTTGATGACAGCTCTTTATCATCAGACCAAGACACCAATCAGTTTTTGGTGTAGGCGGGGATTGAATCCCAAATCTCTTATACAACCATCGGAGATTTTACCAGTTGAGCTAACTGAAACCCACATATACATCCAAAGCTAAGTGTGCGAAAAAAAAAAATAAAAAAAAAATAAAATAAATGAGGATGAATCATGAATATGCTTTCAAGAACCGGTAAAAGAGGATTTCTAGGGTAATTTGGAGTTGGGCAATTACAATCTTAAAAACTGAAAAGGTTGGCAGGATTATATTTTTTAAATAATACGAAAAGTATTCAACATAGTTTAATGCCAAAAAAAAGAAAGAAAGAGAACTCTGTGTTTGGTCACCAGGAAAAAAGAAAGAAATAAAGAAAGAAAAGAGATTTCATGGATTTTGAGAGGGATGGTCTGAGCAGGCCACCAAACTCAGACATGTTCTACTTGTCATATTGGGCCCAATATTTAGTCCACCCAAATAAACCCTAGGAAACAGAATCATGTTCTTTCACTTTATGTGGGTGCCTTCATCGAGTTTGGACCTATAATCATCAGAATCATCATTTGGCTCCATATTTGTCTAAGACAAAGATTGGAAACGCCAACAACATCTATGTTTTACCCCCAAAATACTAGTCTAATCATAACTACAACTGCTTGTAGTTTTTAATAAAACTAATTAAGGTCACCCCAATATAAGCCCAATGTGGGTACCCATATCAGGCAATATATTGTGATGCAACACACCCCACAACACACACTCAATTAATATCCAATAAATTTGAGCCATCACAATCTCCCCCACTTCAATTACACCACAACACACACTCAATTAATATCCAATAAATTTGAGCCATCACAATCTCCCCCACTTGAATTACAAAATTGTGATGAATGTAGGTTTAACCTATACATAATGTAGGTTTAAGGTTTAACCTCACATGTGATTTCATAATAATTGATTTTTAATTATTTTTCATATAAATTTCATGTATTATTATTATTATTATTATTATTATTATTATTATTATTATTATCATTCAATACTTGGTGGACATAGAAATGTACATTTGAAGTGATTGCTCATTGTAATTTCATTTGATAAGTGTGTGATGAATTGTTATTGGACAATATGCATGGAGAGACAAATCTTTAAATAAAACTGGAGGAGCTTACCACATTTTTCATCCCATTACTTGGCCTCCTAACTTAAATTTGAGATTGTAGGCTATGTAGTCTTTTTAATGTAACTATCATCTTCGGAGATTGTCAGCAGGTCATAAAGACCTTGTAACATATTTTCTTGTAATTGATATATAGTATTTTGTAAACTAAAAAATATGTAATTTTTTTTTTCCCATTTACAAGTGGCGGTTCCATGTAAGAGAATCCATGATTCACTATTTCTTGAGTGCATTTAATTAGTCCTGATAATTTGTAGTAAAAATGACCATAACTAGCTTTTTTTTTTTTTTTTTTTTTTAGTAAAGACCATAACTAACTTCTTCTAGATATTTTAAATTGCACAAATTTAGATGCATTGAAAACTATAGAGACAAAATTTTTCAATGGTATATAACTTGCAGGGTAATATTCTTTAAGATAATTCTAGAATTAATTTAAAAATTCAATAAAAATGCTAACTAAGGTTCTTTAATACTTCACCAACTTGATATTCAATTTTTATTAAGTTATTTGCTTGATCATGGGACATTCCGGCATCATTTGTTTTTGGTCATTATTTGTTTTATATGGTGTTATTTGTTTTAAAGTCGAGGAGTCTGATGTAAGACACAATTTATTATTTAATTATTCTAATTTATTAAATTTGGGATTTTTATGTAAAAAAAACATTATTTTAGGTTTAGGTGATTTTATTTCCTTGTTTTTAGATGCTTTTATTGTTTTTAGGTCAAATTTAGTTCATGTTATGGTTAGGTATTAATTAGGATTTATATTAGAATATATTTTTTTGTCTATGAAAATTTATAGAGCCCTTAAGTTTGCACACGTTTTTCATAGATGATTGATATTAATAAAAATTCAAACTTTGTTTATTTCCTCTTGAACACCTGTAAATTCAAGATTATTTTCAGAAGTAAAAATATTTTGTTTCTTGTTTTCTAAAAGTAAACATATTCTGCTTCTTGACACTTCTGCATCTCATATTAGATTGATGCTGTTCAATTATATTACTATCGTAGGATCCATGAATTTATTTTTATTAACGGAGATAAAACACATACAATTTGTAACTTATAGGTAAGTAAATTTTCTAATTTATTTTTACAAATAAATTATTAGGAAGAATCAAAACTTATGGAAACTTACGGAATTCAAAGATCTGTTGCCAAATGTGCAGTAGTAAGCTAATCATAGCTGTTTAGCCACTAGCTTAAAGGAAATTAATATATATTTTGTAATTCCTCAATTTCGTTAGTATACAATTTTTTAAGGCTTCAATTTTCTTAACTAACGACTATATTATTTAAATTTTTAATAAATAAACAAATAAATTTCTGAACAAAACCAGAATTTGGATGTTTTTGTCCGATTCGCTGAATGAATGTGTCGATTGATTATATTTTTGTATGACTGTGACTCAAGACTTTGTTTTTGGTGTTCGTACGATTAGTTGGATACTGGATTTATGCAAGAAAGCAATTTTTCTCTATCCCTTGCATGAATCATTAATGTGTGTTTGGGAGCTAGTAGTCATCAGCTGGCTTATTGCTTAAATTATATATTGTTTGTGGGTCTTACATAAATCCTGTTCAAACCTTTTTTTTTTTTTTTTGAGAAAGCAATCCTGTTCAAAATTAATTTAGTTATTTGAAGTCGAATTTAATAACCTTTTTTGTCAAAATGTTAGGTAAGGTAACTGTTTACAAATCCTACTTTATGATATTATGGTATCAGTGTGTACCACTGCACAGTTTATATATATATATTGATGAACAACATTATTAATATTATTATTATGTACACATTTTGATAGTTGCTACATTTTAAAGTTTCTAATTGTAAGTAATGAATTTGAGATCTATTTTTAAGTAATGAGCTTAATTGAAGACCGTTTAGTTTAGTATTAAACAAATAGCAATTGCAGGCATGAACAATGCAAACATTTGGGGTGGAGCTATTTAAAATGCAAACATTCGCAGTAGAAGACCAAGCATCAATTAATAAATAGTGTGGAACTATGTATTCATATATAAATATATAAATAGTTTTTTAATTAAAAAAAATAGAAGAACTTTTGAACACGTGTATTTAGAGGCTAGTTTATAACTAAGAAGTATGAATTTCGTGGAAGTTTCCTAATATTACTTTAATTCAATTGCCCAAGGTCAACAATCTCCACATGTGAATTGTTGGTATTTTTAAGGGTAAAATATAAAACTGATCCTCTAAATTTTAACACAAAAAAATATGACTTTTAACCCAAAAAAAAAAATACTGAATTAATTCCAAAAAAACACTTGAATTCAAATTTGGGTTCATTTTGAACAATAACACACAAGAACATAAGCCTAGAAAACATCATGATTTTCAAACCCGGACTGTTCAAAGAACTGAAAAAGGAAGAGGTTTAAGTTTTTTAAGGTCGGATTGAGGTTCAACCGAGATCGAACCTTTGATGTCATAATTAATTTAATAATTAATTAAAATAAAAATAAAGGTATTTTAAATATATAAATAGTAGCAAAATTGACTAGAAATATCTAAAAATAATTGAAACAAAATTTAAAATAAAATTTATTGATATTATAAGGTTAATATAAAATAGTACAACATAAATAAGCATTAAAAACATATTTCATAATAATCCTACAAGTCTAAATAATTTTGATTAAATAAAAAAAATTACTTTTGATTATTTTAGTAAATTCACATGCAAATGCATTATTCCTTAATCAAAATTGAATTAACCAAAGGATATAAATTTAGTAATATTTAATAAATTGAGAGAGATGTGAATACGTGATAGAATAAGTTGAAAAATTAAAACTAACAAAAATCTATAATAAATACAATGCACTTCATAGTTGTTCACAAGCAACATGTGTGGTGCATTGGTCATGATGCTAGACTTGATTCTTAAATAAGGCATAGGTTTTCAGTTCTAAACTCCATGGTTCGGCCAATTTCAAATTTAACAACGATGATTATTGGCACCTAGTTCGAGTCCAAAAATAACAGTGCTATTGTTGTTAGTACATTAAGTTTGATTTTTTTTTTCTTTTTCTTTTTTTCTTTTTGGTTTTGGTATTTTTGGTTGATGTTGATTTTGTGAACAAAGATGGTACAAATCTAAAGGACTTTGGTGAATTTTTCTTTTTGTTAGAAAAACTTTTACAGGCTTGAGAGAGAGAGAGATTGACATTAGTTGAAGAGGAAAAAAAAAATCAAATAAGCTCTTAATCTTTTATGGGTTTGAAGGGATTTGAATCTTATGGTTGTTTGACGGTTTAAACTATTTCAGATTTGAAATTATGAATTTTTTTTCAACTAGGTTTGGTTTTTGTTTGGGAACAACTTATTTAACTGAAACTGAAAACTTTTTGCTGAAAATACTGTAGATAAAGTTAAAAGGTAGCTAAATTAGTATAGTAGGACCCATGATAGTACCAAAAAATGCAATGAGACCATAAATAGTAGTAAAAAAAAAGCTAAAAAAAAAAAAAAAAACTGACTTTTTAAGCCAATACCAAAAGCACACTTGGTTGGCCTAGGATCTAAAGATGTTAATTGAAGAAATGATATTTGTGGAGAGTTCTATTTTTCTGGGTTCATGTTTAAGATCCTTGAATTCATGCATTTTTCTGGTTTTTAATCTTTTATAGGTTTTGATCTGATTGTGTTTTATTGGTTTCAAAAGTTTAGGGTGCAAGTTGTGCACTTTGTGTGCCACATAGACATTTTCTATTAATGAGAAGACAATAGGGACTAAATTGAAAAATATTTTAAAATTTTAGAGACCAAAATAAGAGCTTGAAAAATGTGGGGATCAAAGTGAAAATTGGCCAAAATAAGGACCGAAAGGGTATTTTTTGCAATTTTTATTTTTGCCTATTTATGAGTTTTACGTAGGTCATGCAAAAACCAAAAAATAGTTTTTTTTTTTTTTATTCACTTTCTTTTAAGAAAAAAGTAACCAAACTTTACTAATTTAAATCACTTTGGAATACAACAAATAAATCAGACAGTAGCTTTTTTTTTCCTCCCTTCACTTAACTTAATGTGGGTACTTTCTTTTTTATTTAAAAAAAAAAAAAAAAAAACTTAACGTGGGTATAACTTTTTTGGACAAAAGGTTAGGCAAACTGGCAAAGTAACGTTTTGCGAATGCTACTATATTATTTTTGCACACAAGTATGGTGTGTTTTTTGCTTATTGCATATCTCACTTTATTTTTTATATTTTTCTGGAGAAAAAAAAAAATCAATCAGCTAACACTTAAATATTGATATGGATTTGAAAATGAACAGGCAAATATTCCCAGATACGGTTTTATAATTTATAGCAGCAGTTCAAATTTGGACTTTCCTTTAGACCATGACACTTCTGTCACGAGTCATTTGCTGTCGACTACTCTCATGCCCAGGGTAAAATAAATAAATGTTAATTATGATTCAGAAGATTTTTATTTTATTTTTCCACCCTCATGTCAAACGGCCTTTAAAATGTGAACGTGTAATTTACAATATACATATAAATATAATGCTGATTATGTTTTTGCTTTTGCTGTTTAGATTATACCTTTTCATTGATTTGGAGGACCAGTCAACCAGCTAATCGGCATTTTTTTTATCATATTTAAATATATAAAAGGCTTCAATTCATTTTTTTATCCGAGAAACTCAGATACATTTAACCACCTCCGTCTATAACAATGATTAACCTTTTAAAAATGCCATCACGAGGAAGTAAGCCTTTCACATCATTAAAGTGTACTATCACATTCAGCTTGCTTTGCATGTATATGGACATTATTGTAAAGTGACAAGTAACGAGCACTCCCAAAATGTTAGGGAGGAGGGTATCTCCCAAGGCCAGGGCCATCTCTCTTTTACTTTTTTTTTTTTTTTTTTTTTTTTTTTTTTTTTTTATCTCCTGTAATCATCAAGATAGTCTCGATAGATTTAGCAAAAGAGAACTCTCTTTGTCACGGGGAAAAAAAATAAAGAAAGAAAGAAAGAAAAGAGAAATATTTGATGGGCTGAGCAAACCAACGAAATACAATATGTTCCATCTATCATATTGGGGCCAATATTTAGCAAGGGAGTCAATACCATATTGAAGGCCATTTCAGTTTAGTTAAAGAAACAAAATATTTCGATATCGATTAATACTAGTGTACCGTTTTGAGATTACCGCTAAATATATATATTCTCTTAAAAATATAAAATGATTTAAAGTCTGACCAATAATAATAATTCCTTTAAATATTAATAATTATGGTTGTAGTATAATTTTTTATTTTAAGAAGAGTTGTGGTTTAATCATAGTACTAAGTACATGTGCTAACTAAATGCAGTAATGAAAAAACAAAAAAAAATAAAAATCAATATGCAAAAGTTAAAACTAGGACACGTGGGTGCTTGGAGATAAGTTTGAAAATTTTGAAAACTTTTGACTCATTTAATGACTTCAGTACATTCACATGGGACTGGAACTCTAGCATACAAAACAAAATATACCAATAGGCGTTCAAAACTAGAAAAACCATAGAACAGAGGAGCAGAAAATTCAAAGAAAAACTGAGAACAGAGAAGTGAAAAGGTGAGGAAGAAGAAGGTGAAGCAGGTGGGGAGACTACAATTGACAAAATGGAAGTAGCTGGAGACATGGGAGTGACCGGCAACATGGTGGTGAGTGGCTATGACAATAAAAACTGATGATTTTTGGGGTTTTTTTTTTTTTTTTTTTTGGTACTGGCCCGGTTTAGATTTACAGGCCGAAACATCCAGTTTTTGTCGATAAGGCCGAAACAGTCCGGTATGGGCCGGTACTCAAAGCGGTACGAATCAAGGGGGGTTTTGGTACTGGTTAGTTCACCAGTACGAAAAACACTGGTTGGTACCATTATGGTTTTAACTTCCTTGATATTTAGACTGCCCAAAATGAAACCTAGGAAATAGAAGCTTCTATCTTAGACTCTCTCCCTTTCACTCTTTGTAGGTGCCTTCACCGAGTTTGGAACTATAATCATCTGATTCATTATTTGGCTCTATCTGTGGGAAACATGTAGTTGTCTAAGACAAATATTGTATGTTTAATGACAAAAAAAAAAAAGAGCGCTAGTAACTTATGTACTGTATCTCAAAAAGATTAGTTTAGTCACAATTACGACTTATTATACTTGTTAATAAAACTACAATCACCCCAATATATGCCTGATGTGGGTACTCAAGCACACACCACACAACAAACACTCAAATAATATTCAATCAATCAAGGGTATCATGATCTCCCTTACTTAAATTCCTAAATTGTGATGCATGTAAGTTCAATCTATATATAATGAAGGTTTTAATCTCAAATGTGATTTGTTAAGTTGATTTTTAATAATTTTTAATACGTGGTGAACATTGAAAATGTATATTTTGAGTGATTGTTCGTTTTAATTTCATTTGATAAGTGTATGGTGAATTGTTAATATTGGACAATATGCATTAATAAATAAATCTTTAAATGGTGCTGAAGGATGCTTATCACCTATCACCCCATAACGTAGCCTTCCAACTTAATTTGGGACTATAGGCTATGTAATCTTTTCCGTGTAACTGTCATCCTTGAATATTGTCAATAGATCATAAAGACCTTGTAATTGATATAGTATTTTGTAAACTAAGATATATGTAATGTTTTTCTTAATATTTCCATTTACAAGTGGCAGTTCCATGTAAGAGAATCTATAATTCACTATTTCTTGAGTGCATTCAATTAGTCCTAGTAACCTATAGTAAAATGATAATAACTAGCTTCTACTAGATATTTTAAATTGCACACATTTTTCCTGGCATGTGACATATATTTTGCCATTCTTCTAGGTCCTTCATAATTTGAAGTTCAATGGTGAAAATATTCTACACAAATTTTAATTAAATCTTGCCAATAATATTAGAAAATTATATTTAAAATTTCTTCATCCTTTTCATTCTTGAAAGACAATTATTTTTTTTTTTAATTTTGGTACGACAAGATTTGTTTTAATGTTAAAACACACACACACACACACACACACACACACACACACACACATAATCTCTATATCATCTTTATATATTACTTTCATTCACATTACACATGTTAGAGACTAATTACTATTAATAATAACACACATAAACATCAACAATATAACAATGAACATGAACATAAACATTAAAATTAATTGTGAATTTGGCTTTCAAGCAATACCTTAAACCTGAAGCCTTCATTATTTTTTTTTCATACCAAAAACTATAGGTTGGCAAGGGTGCATCATAATATGGATAATTAATTATTCTTTCGTCATGCATTTTTTACTTTAATAATTTGGACTTTAAATGGTATACCCAACCGATTTTCTTGGTAATGAAAAATTGAATGAGCTAGCTGATATCAATTTTGGTTGCATTTTTTTTTTTTTTTTTGAGAAATAAGATAACATGTACAATAAAAAAATAAGATTTCAAAGCACTGATTTCAAAGACAATTTTCTAAATTTGATGGCTTTTGGTGAACATGATGATTTTTAGGGACTCTACCATGAAAATTATTCGAATTTTAAAAAGATAAAGCAGATATGTTGGCAACCGCAACTCCTGTGCCCCAAAATTGGATAGAGAATAGCTCTAGTGCAGCAGCCTTAGGCAAGAGATAAAAGCTCCCGGTATATATTGTAATATAGGTGTAGACCAACGCACCAGGAAAACACCTTCCTTGAGGCAATGGCTGATTTCAAAACTTTTTGGATTGTAAACTGCAAGGGATAGTCCATACAGAACAACAGTTACTATAAACAAAGGAACGAGTATTGTATTCCTATTCAAAACTTGGCTTACTAAAAGTGATTCCGTGATTGAACCAATAGTTGATACTAAAAAAAAAAGTCACAAAATAACCATTCATTAAAAATAAAATTATATGTAACCTAGCTAATTGCTGTATTACACCAAATATCGTTGTCGTGATAATTCTAAGAGAAATGCTGATTCTCAGCTTGTGTCTCCACAAGAGAACCAGAAAATTTTTCTTGCTCCTCACTCATAGGTGCTGATCCTCCACAAACATTAATGATATATTTCACTAATGAGTGATTTTTAAGGGAACATAGTGCTATCGATAACATTACACATAAACATAAACCAAAAAAATATAAAAATCAACATAATTTAAAAAAATATATACCTCCCAAAACTTCCAATGGTTGGTTGATATATCTTCAATTGTTAAATGAAAAACTTATTTTGAGATAAAATAGAAGAAGATGAAAAAAAGAAGAAGAATAAAACTAATGATAATAATGATACTTCTTGATTGTAATTATGTTTTTAAGCAATACTCATAAGCCTCCATTGAAATGGTATTTCAAATAAAAATGAATAATAAAAATTCAATGTTATATAAACATATGTAGTGAAATGCATCAAGAATAAAATTGGATAGACATAAAATGCATGATTGTAGTTATAAGATATTTTAGTGATTCCCCCCCCCCCCCTCTTCCAATTCCATTAAAAATGAAATTGCTAATTATTACTGTTACTGTTACATATAAAGAAATATCAGAGGCCACAAGAGAATTTGATGAGAATAGACTAATTGGGAGGGGTAGCTAGATATGTTTTTGATAGAAATCTTTCATAGGGTACCCTAGTTAGTGAAAACATATATTTGTACTTATACAGTATGCGTACGTTTGAAACTTTAAAAAAACTTTTGTCTCCTATTTTCACTCCAAACTTATAGAATTATACGCGCTTTTTTTTTTTTCCTTAAAACATAATTGTATAAATAGCATTTGTTACGGAATATGTAAGATACTGCCACTTAAGTATGCTTGTTTCTACCAAAAAAAAAAAAAGATTCTAATTAGATGTTCTTGGTGAATTATGAATCCCATCCCTCGGCATCAAATACTGAAAAATAGATATAAAGCATTAAAAAAATCTCAGTGCAACCTATCTATTTGGTCAAACAAAGAATCATAGTTTAATATATCTCAAATAAAAACAAAATTTGACAAAACATAAACACTCAATTTTGTTGTAATTATGTATCATGGTTTCCTAATACACAAAAAAAAAAAAAAAAAAAAAAAAAAAAAAGTGTATATATAAAAATTTAGCTACAAAATTGATTGTAGCCTCAGATTATAATCTTACTCAATAATATAAAAATGACTACATATTTTGAAATTCTAATAATTTAATACATGTTTTTTATACTCTTAATACACATGTAAAATTTTGTATCAGTTGGATACTATTTACTATATGATATATAAGTTTATATTTTATGCACAATTTTAAACTTACAATTTAAATTATTTATTGATGACATAGTAATTGATCTTTAATTTTCTAGAGATTTTGCAAGTATGTAGGATATAAGAATAATATGTAATCTAATTGTAGATTGTCAAAATTCACCTCCAATAAAAAAATATTAAATAAGATTGTAGCCATAGACAGAGGTAGACTTGGACATTGGAATTTGGGAGGTAATGCCTGCCCCCCCTAATTATTTTTATAAAAAATATTGGTATATATATATAACTATTAATTTTAGCAATTTTGTTCTAAAAAATTGCACTTTACCCCTCTTTTAACAATATCATTGATTAGTTTAAAAGTAATTCTATAATCACAAACTTTTTACAACATTTTTACAAAGTGTTGAGGTAATAAATTCTTATTAGTTATTATCTGGACCCACTACTCACGTCACTTTTTTACTCATGGCTTACATTAAATATGGACCATGTGGCTTCGAATACTCCATATGAGTGATGAGGGAGTATCGTGTGGTTGAGTCTAGGAATAAATTTTTTGTAGTACCATTTCTCGGTCATTGCATTGCCTTTATTGAGTATGATTCACTTCTGACTAGGTGCATTTGTCATCGAGCGAAGATCCAGGAATATAAGTTTCTTTTAATAGACATTGAAAATTTACAGAAGAAGGAACTTGATATCCAACTTCCTTCATTTGTAACTAATTTCTTGGAGAGCCTTGTTTTACTTGATCGAGCAAAAGTGTTATCTACTTATCTTACTAACCAGATGGTGGCATGCATATAAAAAGTGAAGTCATTAGTGGTATGGATGAAGTGAAACTCTTGTTATTCCTTTTCCTTTAGTATTAGGCATGGTAATATTGCTAAAAGCTTGATTTTTATTTCATGTACACATTATCCTTTTGTAGCTCTTATGAATTAGTATTTGATATCTATGTGTAACATGTGAATGGTTGTTGTGGTATGATGGTTGCTATTCCTTTAGTGTTATAAATAGCTAGATTATAGCTTTCTTGACTTCAATTTAAAAGAAGAAACGACCCCAAAAATAAATATATATATATATATATATATATATATATATATATAACTGAATAAAAGTAGCTGATTGATTTGAAGATACTTAATCTCTTCGTAAACAATTTTTTAAAGTTTCAATTTTCTTAAATAACAACTATATAATTTTTAAAATTTTTAATAAATAAACAAAGAAATTTTTGAATAAGCCAGTGTTATGTTCTGTGTTTTTTGTAACATCATGGCTGCTTTTGAAAGTTTTTTTTCTCTTTGCCGAGTGAATATGTCGATTGATTATACTTGATTGTACAACATCACAATTTTGGTATTTTTTTTTTCAACACAAAAACCAAAAACCAAAAACGTTTAATCTACGAGCTGTTATTGTTGCCTGTTAGCTTGTTCTCTACACCCCATTTCCTTTTTAAATTTTTATTTTTAGTTAGACTATGGTGGAAATAAGGTAAGAATTGGCCTCTTTTTTTTTTGAAAATAAGAATTGGCCTCTTTAATTTGTGATTACATGATAACATGGTATCATTTGATACAAAAATAGTATTCCTTGGTCCCTTTTGTAAACCGACACCAAGTACAAGTGTCCAATGAACATACTTGATGTAGTTTGCTTTTAATTAATAAATCTACCTCTTCAAAAAAGTTAAAAAAAAAAAAAAAAGTAAAAAGAAATGAAAGGGAGAATGATTATTAGAATCTTTGTAATTTTTTTTTCCTAGTTAATAATTGTTTTTGTATGACTCTGACTCTGTGACGTCTAATGTGGTTTTGTTTTTGGTGTTCTACGAGTAGCATGTGTGTCAAAGAAATCCTAGAGGCCAGAGTGATTTTTTATTTTTTTTTTGGCAAACATACATTACTGGCCCCTACATTTTGGGCTAGTTTTCACTTTGGTTCTCACATTTTTTGAGATCCTATTTTGGTCCATAAATTTTGAAAACTGTTTTCAAATAGTCCCTACCTTCATCTCATTAACGGAAAGTACATACATAGCATACAAAGTACACAACTAGCATACTAAATACTGACATGGCCAATAAAATAAATAATATTATCACATTAGCATTTGATTTAAAAAAAAATATATATATATATATATATATATGACTTTTAACAAAAAAAAAAAATTACTGAGTTAATTCCAAAAAAAAAGAAACATGAATTCAAATCTAGGTTCATTTTGAACAAGAGCACGCGATAACATAAACCCAAAAAACATAACACATAAACACAACCACAAGGCTTGGACCCACCAACACAAACACTAACACTGCTACAACCACATAGCAAAGGTAATGAAGCGATCAGGTCCAAATTCAACAACGATGATTATTGGCACCTGGATCGGGTCCAAATCTAACAGTGCTAGTCTTACATGTTAGTACATTAAGTTTGATTTTTTTTTTTTCTTTTTTTTTCTTTTTTTGGTTTTGATATTTTTGGTTGACGATGATTTTGTGAACAAAGATGCTACAAATCTAAAGGACTTTGGCGAATTTATTTTTTGTTAGAAAAACTTTTACAGGCTTTGACATTAGTTGAAGTGAAAAAACAAATCAAATGAGCTCTTAATCTTTTATGGGTTTGAAGGGATTTGAATCTTATGGTTGTTTGACAGTTTAGAATTTTTCTAGTTTTGAAATAATGAGTGTATTTTTTTTTTTCTTTTTTTTTTCAATTAGGTTTGGTGTCTGTTTGGGAACAACTTATTTAGCTGAAACTGAAAATTTTTTGCTAAAAGTACCGAAGATAAAATTAAAAGGTAGCTAAAATAGTATAGTAAGACCCATGACAGTACCAAAAAATGCAATGAGACCCATGAATAATAGCAAAAATAAGCTGAATAATAAAAAATAAAAAAAAACAAATTTTTTAAGCCAATACTAAACGCACACTTGGTCGGCCTAGAATCTAACGATGTTAATTGAAGAAATGATATTCGTGGAGTGTTTTATTTTTCTGGGTTCATGTTTAAGATCCTTGAATTCATGTATTTTTTGGTTTTTAATCTTTTAAAAGTTTGCGATTTGGATCTGATTGTGTTTTATTGGTTTCGAATGTTTTAGTGTGCAAGTTTTGCACTTTGTGCACTTCTATTAGTGAGAAGACAATAGGGACTAAATTGAAAAATATTTTAAAAGTTTAGAGACCAAACTAAGAGCTCAAAAATGTGGGGATCAAAGTGAAAATTGGCCCAAAATAAGAACCAAAAGGGTATTTTTTGCAATTTTTTTTTTAATTTTTGCCTATTTATGGGTTTTACTTAGGTCACACAAAAAAAAAAAAAATGTTTTTTTTTTCTTCACTTTAGAAAAAAGTAACCAAACTTTACAAATTTAAATCACTTTGAAATACAATATCTAAAAAAGACAGTAGCTTTTTTTTTTTTTTCCTTCCCTTCACCTAACTTAATGTGGGTACTTTCTTGAAAAAAAAAAAAAAACCGTAATGTCGGTATAACTTTTTTGGACAAAAGGTTAGGCAAACTGGCAAAGTAACTTTTTGCAAATGCTACTTTATTATTTTTGCACACAAGTATGGTGTGTTTTTGCATATTGCATATCTCACATTACTTTTTCCATTTTTCTAGAGAAAAAAATAAAAATAAAAATCAATCAGCTGAGACTTAAATATAGATATGGATTTGAAAATGGACAGGCAAATATTCCCAGATACGGTTTTATAATTTATAGCAGCAGTTCAAATTTGGACTTTCCTTTAGACCATGCCACTATTGTCACGAGTCATTTGCTGTCGACTACTCTCATGCCCAAGGTAAAATAAATAAATGTTAATTATGATTCAGAAGATTTTTATTTTATTTTTCAACCCACATGTCAAACGGTCTTTAAAATGTGAATGTGTAAATTTACAATATACAGATAAATATAATGCTGATTATGTTTTTGCTTTTGCTGATTAGATTATACTTTTTCATTGATTTGGAAGACCATTCGACCACCTAACTTGACTTACTTCTCTCTCTTTTTTTTTTTTTTTTTTTTTTTTTTTGGTAATCCCCTGTAATCATCAAGATAGAATCGATAGGTTTGTTAAAAGAGTACCATTTTTGTCATAGGGAAAAAAATAAAGAAAAAAAGAAAAGAGAAATATTTGATGGGCTGAGTAGGCCAACGAAATATGACACGTTCTATCTGTCATATTGGGCCCAATATTGAATGCCCAAAATGAAATCTAGGAAATAGAAGCTTCTATTTAAGACTCTCTTCCTTTCACTCTTTGTAGGTGCCTTTACCGAGTTTGGAACTATAATCATCCAAATCATCATGTGGCTCCATCTGTGGGAAACATGTAGTTTGAGACAAATATTGTATATCTTAAAAAGATTAGTTTAGTCACAATTAAGACTCGTAATTGTTAATAAAACTAAGATCACCCCAATATATGTCTAATGTGGGTACCCAAGCACACACCCCAAAGCCAACACTCAAATAATATTCAATCAATTAAGGGTATCACAATCTCCCTCACTTAAATCCCTAAATTGTGATGCATGTAAGTTCAATCTATATGTTGGGAAATTTAGACCCCGGTTGATAGAATTAACAAGTTTTAAAACCAAGTTGTTAATTAGATTTATTATGCATAAAACTTGTTAAAACAAACAAACATCAATATCATGTCAAAACTAAGTGCAGCGGAAAAATAAATAAGACAAGATATGATGACCCAGGAAAACCAATGAAACCAACCAGTTTCACAGTAAAAAACCTGGGGGGAAACCTTCCCGAAAAGCAATCCACTATAGTAAAGAGAAGTTTCAGATCTAGTACAAAACCTTTGTCACTAGACTCTACAATCCCCGTAGATGAACTCACAGCAGAAACCTTCTACTGCTTCAGAACCTCTGAACTCTTCAATATATGAACGCCACCCTTTGATGCACGGATCCCAGTACGTGACTAACTCCTTTGCACGAATCCCAGTACGTGACTCACTCACCAACTTGAGGAAGAAGAATGTTGGCTGCAAAGTTCTTCACTTCATACGCACGATGAAGATCAAGAAGCACTTGGTTACAAAACCCAAAGGCGCAAAGACGCAGTAGCTTCTTTCAGAGAGAATAAGGCTTCGGTCACCTTTTTCATATGTTCTCCTTGTATTCTCTCTTGTGTGACGGCCTCAAAAATAAGCCTTATATATGCCTAGAGTTGTGAGAAAAGAAACCCTACACAAATACAAAAGCCTGGCCCAAAAATCAGATCTGAAAATTCTGATTTCCGTAACCTCGATCGATCGGGCTCGATAGATGGCAGGTGTCGAGCCTCATTAATTCTCGATAGATACCTCGATCGATCGGGCTCGATAGATAGCTATCTGTCCAGCAGCTATCCGCAGGTGTCCACCAGGTGTCCAGCTTTAGTACACACTTTTTCTTCACTTGTTTCTTGGTCCAATCTTCATGGCTTTAATACTAAACTTGAACAACATGTTCTTTGAAGTATTAAACACATCCTAGATCTATCCAAATACAAGTAAAGTGCGTTTTGTCAAAGGATTAGCCAACTACATAAAATAGTGACATATGTTCACAAGATTGAACAACTACATATGTCCTAACAATCTCCCCCTTTGGCAATCCGTGACAAAACCACAACATACAAATGAAGATATGAGAGAAGTCATAAATCACTCAACTCATACTCACTTGTTACATACAGTAAAATCTATCCTAACACAAACTCTTGAAAAACTTTGCAAGAAGAGAGTTTATGGCAAGAAGACTTTGACAACCTGTATTTCTGAAACACTTATAAACAAAACACATCAAGGCATCTTTGTGTGAAACAGAAATAATAGATTGCATACAAGTAAAGAAACATGTGTATAAAGATAGAAAAGAAACAACACATGTAGAGATAGGTGAAGAAAACATACATCATCATATATATACCACTTGATAAATACCATGTTGTATGTAAAAATGGTCACAAGACCTAGGTACATGAACAAGGAGATAAACACTCCCCCTAACAAGATGAAACACAACTCCCCCTTACAAGGGCATGTATTTCTCCCCCTAACCTGTAGAATCTTAAAGAAAGAAACCACAAATTCTCCAATTTCTCCCCCTTTTTGTCACGATTGACAGAGGGTACCGAGAAACATAAAGATGATCAAGGATGATCAAGGGGGCACAAAGAATCCATAAAAATGCATGAATGTAATGAAACAATATGCTATGGATGACAAGATAAGAGAAACATGCAAAACAGGTGAAAAACAATGCATGCAGAGAGTCTCGATCGATCGAGAGGTATCGAGGAGCTATCGAGCAGACCTCGATGGATCGAACAGCTATCGAGAAGGTATCGAGGAGACAGAAACTTTCTCGATCGATCCACCTAGCTATCGAGAGGTGTCGAGATTGCGATAACATGCAACTGAAGATCTCGACAGATAAGCCAGGTATCGAGAGGTGTCGAGGATGTGTCGAGATGGCTTAAAAACAGTTTTTCAAGAAGAGAAAAACACAGATGTGAATGCAATCAAGCATGCAGCTCAACTAGAGATCCAAGCAACACATTAACCTCTCAAAAACATCTTTCAACAAGAAAAATGATGCACATGTATCTCAAAACACGCACACACACACTAAACAAGTCTAACCAATTTTATATTTCAAAAACGAGTTAAGACAGTTTAGTGAGCAAACATTAACACATGTAAACCTTGTGATGGCCAAATCACATTGTACCTGCACATGTATCAAAAATAGCAAAGAGTATTGCGTGTTGTGTGTGAAAACATCGCAAGATTGCATAAGTGTCTCAATGTTATGACGATTTGAGATATGAGAACATCTCTTTAACTCACACACAATCATAACCGTTTGATGGGGACTATCACCTTCGAGGTACATCCTATAACTCCCACATCTCCTAGAAAACACGCTTGCAACCATATTTTAAAGCATTTTTAATCTTTTTGCTTTTTATTTCTTTGCATATTTTCTTTTAACAAGCATATCATGCATGGGCATACAAGAGAAAGAAAAGAAATACCCAATGATGTTAAGCTCTTGACACTGCACTTTTGCTATGCCGAAGCATACAGGTGTCCTTGACATTGCACTTTTGCTATGCCGAAGCATACAGATGTCATTGACATTGCACTTTTGCTATGCCGAAGCATACAGATGTCATATTATGATTGGCGAGTAACAGTGGTGAGATGGTTATTTATGCCTTTCTCTTAGGATTTTCTAGTTCAACCCGTCAAAAAGAATGACACGAGTGTTAAGAAGAAGAGATCACTTAACCTTACTCATCACAAACAAAGAGCTACAGAGCTCACTCGCTTAGTTGTGCAGAAGAGTGCTCATCTAAGCTATAGATGATACAAAGTTTAGAAAACTCTGTTTCAATGGCCATTTTAAGGTTCACAAGAACCAATGTACACAAACACACACTGTTTTTGTATTTTTCAATTTTTTCTTTTTTTTTTTATTTTAAAAAAAAACTAAATAACCAAACAAAAACAGACAAACAACATGAATGCATGAAAGAAAGATGCATATGCATGAAGGCAAGAAAAGAAATGCAGATGCATGAAAGCATGATTTCAACAGCAGAAAAGAAATCAAGCAAAGAGAGTCCTGCTACAGATAGAAAGAATTAAAGCAGAGGACAAACAGAAAAGACAATCAAGTCTTAGGCTCCTTTCTCACCCACACAGCACGAGTCTTTGGCCGTGAAGATGAAAAGGCACGTGTCCTAGTATGACTACTAAAGGACATAGAAGAATTAAAATTCTCCTGAAATTGAGTTAAAAAGCTCAAGACTTTTAATAACTCACCAACAAATTCCATGACAACGGGGGTCAAGGATCACACTCAGGAAATTAATCCAATCAGAGTGTACCCGCTCTGATACCACTTGTTGGGAAATTTAGACCCCGGTTGATAGAATTAACAAGTTTTAAAACCAAGTTGTTAATTAGATTTATTATGCATAAAACTTGTTAAAACAACAAACAAACATCAATATCATGTCAAAACTAAGTGCAGCGGAAAAATAAATAAGACAAGATATGATGACCCAGGAAAACCAATGAAACCAACCAGTTTCACAGTAAAAAACCTGGGGGAAACCTTCCCGAAAAGCAATCCACTATAGTAAAGAGAAGTTTCAGATCTAGTACAAAACCTTTGTCACTAGACTCTACAATCCCCGTAGATGAACTCACAGCAGAAACCTTCTACTGCTTCAGAACCTCTGAACTCTTCAATATATGAACGCCACCCTTTGATGCACGGATCCCAGTACATGACTAACTCCTTTGCACGAATCCCAGTACGTGACTCACTCACCAACTTGAGGAAGAAGAATGTTGGCTGCAAAGTTCTTCACTTCATACGCACGATGAAGATCAAGAAGCACTTGGTTACAAAACCCAAAGGCGCAAAGACGCAGTAGCTTCTTTCAGAGAGAATAAGGCTTCGGTCACCTTTTTCATATGTTCTCCTTGTATTCTCTCTTGTGTGACGGCCTCAAAAATAAGCCTTATATATGCCTAGGGTTGTGAGAAAAGAAACCCTACACAAATACAAAAGCCTGGCCCAAAAATCAGATCTGAAAATTCTGATTTCCGTAACCTCGATCGATCGGGCTCGATAGATGGCAGGTGTCGAGCCTCATTAATTCTCGATAGATACCTCGATCGATCGGGCTCGATAGATAGCTATCTGTCCAGCAGCTATCCGCAGGTGTCCACCAGGTGTCCAGCTTTAGTACACACTTTTTCTTCACTTGTTTCTTGGTCCAATCTTCATGGCTTTAATACTAAACTTGAACAACATGTTCTTTGAAGTATTAAACACATCCTAGATCTATCCAAATACAAGTAAAGTGCGTTTTGTCAAAGGATTAGCCAACTACATAAAATAGTGACATATGTTCACAAGATTGAACAACTACATATGTCCTAACACTATATATAATGAAGGTTCTAATCTCAAATGTGATTTGATAATAGTTGATTTTTAATTATTTTTAATACGTTTAGACCATTGAAAATGTATATTTTGAGTGATTGCTAGTTTTAATTTCATTTGATAAGTGTATGGTGAATTGTTAATATTGGACAATATGCATTACTACATAAATCTTTAAATAGTGCTGAAGGATGCTTAACACCTATTATCCCATAACTTAGCCTTCTAACTTAAATTTGGGACTATTGGCTATGTACTCTTTTCCGTGTAACTATCATCCTTGAAGATTTTCAATAGATTATAAAGACCTTGTGACATATTTTCTTGTAATCGATAGAGTATTTTGTAAACTAAGATATATGTAATGTTTTTCTTAATATTTCCATTTACAAGTGTCGGTTCCATGTAAGAGAATCCATAATTCACTATTTCTTGAGTGCATTCAATTAGTCCTAATAACCTATAGTAAAATGATCATAACTAGCTTCTACTAGATAGTTTAAATTGAACACATTTAGATGCATTGCAAACTAGAGATATAAAATTTTTCAATGGTATATAACTTCCAGGGTAATATTCTTTAAGATAATTCTAGAATAAATTTAGAAAATGAATTAAAAATGCTAAATAACGTTCTTTAATACTTCACCAAATTGATTTCAATATTTATTAAGTTATTTGCTTGATCATGGGACACTCTGGTGTCATTTGTTTTGCAGTCCACACCAATGTTTAACTATTATTTAAAGAACTATAAATTTATGCTCACAGAAAAATAGGAAAGAAAATATATAAGTAATGATTATGATATTATATAAAATATTTAGATTTGAAAAGGTGCAAATTAAAAGACTTTTGTCTTATTCCTTCCCCTCTTTTTTTTAACCTGACATGTGACATATATTTGGCCGTTCTTCTAGGTCCTTCATAATTTGAAGTTCAATGGTGAAAATATTCTGCACAAATTTTAATTAAATCTTGTCAATAATATTAAAAAATTATTTTTAAAATTTCTTCATCTTTTTCATTCTTGAAAAACAATTATTTTTTTAAATTTTGGTACGACAAGATTTGTTTTAATGTTAATACCCACACACACAAATATAATCCCTATATATTCTTTATATATTACTTTCATTCACATTACACATGTTAGCGACTAATTATTATTAATAACAATACACATAAGCATCAACAAAATAACAATAAACATGAACCTAAACAATAAAATTAATAATCATGATAATCATTGTAAGGTCACAATTCGTACCTAAGCCTACTAATAGGAAGGGTATAGACCCAAAGAGCCCAATACAATAAATTTGTAGAGAGTGGGTTCGAAATCTAGTTTCTTATGAGCTTAGTTAACAACGGTAATGGCCCAAGATCACAAAACGATAATAATGGACTAGTTTGTATGATGAAAAATTGTCCACGGACTCAAGCCGAGAAGCTGGTTCTTATATTTCTTTCTTCTTAAAGATAGATTATAAGAATATTAAGTCTATAGTGTTTTCTCTCTTTTTCTTCCGATCCCCTTATCTTGGGCCTTTCCTCTTCTTTTTATACTTCCCTTTCTCCTCTCTCTCCCCTTCACGTATGGATCAGATTACTGGTCAGGATATTTGTCCCATTAGCCCTTTCCTGAAACTTTTGAAGATAGCTATAAGGCTGAACACTGCTACTCAGGTGTCACTCCCTCATTAATGGGGCCAGAAAGTTAGCTGCAGAGCATTCAATGCAGTTGTAGCAACTTTTTCTTTAGATATTTCATGATTTTCCTTTGTCCTATACCTCTGTATTGCACATCCTTATCAATACAGTCTCATGGGACGTTGCCTCTAGATGGCAAATAACTCATTCCGACCTTTGCCTAGCTGATCCAAGGAGATATTCCTCTTTGGACCAACTTATCGGATGATCACGATCAGATATTGCTTCTCTATAAACTAACACAGACCCTTAGTAAGATGTTTTACCCATCCTCAAACTACTTAATATCCTCAGCTTGGGCCTCTGGCCCAATATGCATATAAATATGCACTTCTAGACCTATCTCCCCCACAATAGCCCCTCGAGATTCTTCTTTCAAGCTCCTCGGTAAGAAAGGAGAATTTCGTTGCCACTAAAAGCATCCTATACCCATTGCACACATCTTCTAACCATACGAATGTCTTTTTAACTACCCGAGGCACGTTCTTGACGCTTCTGCTTACGAGATGCTCCCTTATTAAATTTTTATGGCTTTATGTCCCCTACGTTCTACGGTGCGATGCAAATCTAATGGTTGAGGATTCTGTTGGAACCCAGGTGGGAATTTTCCCGCTTGTAAACCTCCTTTCTTATAAATATCATCTAATCAAATCATTCTTCTCACTTTAACACTTATACCTCCTATCCTTAGTACAGTGGTCACTCAACAAGTATAAATACTTGTAAGCTGTGGGGGGGTAAGGGCCAGGGTTTAAGTCTCTAAGAGGGAGCTTCACACACATATATACTTAAATTAGGCTAAAGTAGAAATTCTATCTTGTATAAAAAAAAAATAACCTGCAAAATTTCCAAGTCTACACATGCCCTCACAATTACCAAGAATACCGAGGAGATTTTTCTTCTTAGCGTAAGTCTTCATAAATTTATTTGTTCATTATCTTGTCATCTACTTCTCTCTTTTCTGTGTCTTTCTCCTCGACTCCGTTTTCCCTTCCTTTATCTTTCAATACCTTCAACCCCCTCTTGAAAATGGGTAGATTTGCCCCTCTAGTAGATTCCGAGGAAAAAATAGAGGAGTTTAAAGCTCTGTATAGGATCCCGCCCAGAGTGTCCATTAGATACTGCAAGTTAGGGGAATGGCATAAAAAAAGGCAAGAGGGGGAAGTAGTGATCCCAATGATCGTCTTTATAGAGGGGGGGGGGGATGAGAATCCCCATGAGCATAATTGCTAGGGATTACCTTAGGGCTCAATGACTAGCTCCCACCCAGTGTACTCCAAACATGTCTAGCATATTAGGTTGGGTAGATGCACTTAACGAAAGGTTGGGTTTGGAACTTACCCATCACGATGTTAATTGGATCTACAATCTTGATCACCTAAAAGGGCAAAGGTGTTACCTAAATTCTAGGTGTCCCTAGGTTAGGCTTATCCAATGCCTCCCCGATTCCAACAAAGGCCTAAATAAGATTTTTTGATCGTGTCTTGAAAGTGCCACGATGGCCTCCCTTGTCCGATGAGAGAAGGGACACTAGGTGGGGCTCTAGGTTTAGGTCAATCATTCCTTAATCACCCCTCTTACTCTTTATTTCCTCCTTATGTTTGTATATATAACATTCCTTTGATTAACATTCCTTTTTGTTGATGATTTGCAGATAAGCACGTAACCATTTTGAAATTCGGTCTTGTCAACGAAGCAAGTTTGGACAAGATCTTGAAGGCCGAGGTATTCGTTCATATCGACGGTCAACTCAAAGCGGCGCACCTGATTCTTGGATACACCCCTATATCCAAAAGCTTTCAAGTGCTAAAGTGTGTCATAAGGGCCAGTGACACTCGCTTGCATTGGATAAGCATTACTGCTGCGGGTTTCCTTCTTCCTGAGGGCGTCCCCATCCTAGAAGGCACCCTCACCACACAACCTATACTAGAAGGCATCCCTACAGTACCTTTTCTTGAAGCGACCTCCTCCCAACAAATCAACAAGGAAGAGGAAGAAATTGTTGAAGTCTCAGATTCTGAGGACAAATTTGACATCTTCAAGCAACCTTCTTCCCCAAGAAGTCCAGCCGGTGACCTCAGCACTTCATCTTCAGAACCAGTAAGCCTCTTGCAAGGAGAAATCATCGTCTTGGACACAATGTTGATTGAACTCAAGACCCATCAAAGCCTCTAAGACCTGATGGAATCTCAGATGAAGATTCAAGAGCCAAGTAAGATTGCCAAAACCAAACCTCCTTCTCCCAAGGATCAAGTGCAAGGGAAATCCAAACAACCCAAGCTTCCCTCCCTTCCACCCACCCACCCACCCGACCCCAGTGAACCGACCAGGCTAATCTCAAAAGAAAAAGGGATCAGCCTAAGGGCAAAGATGTGGTAAAGGGGGGAAAGAGTCTTCCTTTGAAGGAAGTTGAGCCCCAAATAGGGGCCAAGTGGGCCAGGACATCTCAGACGGCCTTAGAGAAAAGGGTCGAGGTTTAAGCCCCTGCAAAAATACAGAACTACCCCTTTAAAACCAATAAATGCAAAAATATCTTTGAAAACCATAATTATTACAAAAATACCTCTTTAAAACCAATAACTTTCAAAAATACCCCTCTAAAACCAACAAATCTGCAAAAATACCCCTTTAAGACCAATAAAATTGGAGAAATACCCCTTAAAAACCAATAAATTTGCAAAAATACCCATGTAAAACCAATAAAATTGCACAAAATACCCTTAAAAACCACAAATATTATAAAAATATCCCTTTATACCAACCTACAGTTGATCACAAAGTTACTTGGTCACAAACACAACAGCTTCTTCAAGAACTAGGGCAAACTAAGTTTCCAGTCACACTTGAGAAATTATGCTCTTGTGCAATTATGCTCTTGGCTGTGCAACCTGATACGGCCCTTAAAATAATCCTTATATATGTTTAGAATTGTAAGAAAAGAAAACCCAAACATATATTTACGGATTGGATGAAAATCGGAATTGAAAATTTGTTTTTCATAAACCTTGACAGATATCCTATCTGTAGAGTAGCTATTGAGCCTCGGGTTTAAACAACTCTTTTAAATCTCAATAGATGCTAGCTGTCAAGCTAGTTGTCGAGCTTTAAAGAACAGTACTTCTTCACTTGTTTCTTGGATAGAGTTGCATGGCTTTAACACTTAAACTTGAAACCTTGTTTCTTGAAGCATTAAACGCATCCTAGATCTATCCAATTACAAGCAAAGTACGTTTTGTCAAAGGATTAGCCAATACATAAAATGTTAACATATGTTCCTAATATCCAATCACATATGTCCTAACACATACAGTTTTTTGGACGGAAATTTCATGGTGGGATCCTAGGAAGGGACAATCATTTATATTTTTTACTTGATAAGCTACAACCTAAATATGAAGAAAATAATCCTCTTGCTAATGCTAATTAGCCAAGGTCATATCATCATGTTTTATATAACTCCTCCTAAGTTCTAATAAGTCCAATTCTTAAGGCCTTTGTTCATGATGAAGCATTTTTAGGTTGTAGCTTCACTTCAAGTGAGAACTTGAGTTCAATATTGATCGTTAATATTCTTTAAGTAATTTATTAGAACTCCAATCTCCTATACTTCTTTCAAAATAACCTATGAACAAATTTTCTTCAACTCCTTGAATTGATCTTTCAACCCAAACATATACTTATACAGATCTAATCACAGTTGAACATAGTTTACCTTTTTGTATTTTTCTTAAAGGAAGAAATTACACTAACAAAATTTAAACACAGTAAAATGCAAGGGGGTAAGTTGAAATTGACAATATGAGCAGTGTAGAGATGCTAGCTATAATTTTATCACATGATTTTTTTCTTCCAATGCTAACTATTACGATCCATCTCTGAGTAACTGCATACATGAGAGAGTGATAAATGTTAATTATTACTCAAAGGATTCCAAATTATTAAAGAAATAGATCATTAAATGGAACCCTACAGCTCACCTCTTGAAACATGTGTTGATATTTATACACGAACCAAATCTATGTCATGAGCTATAACTCATGTATTTTATATTCCTGGAAATGTTTCCATTTAATTCAAAAGCATGGAAGTACCATCAAGATATAATTTCCTATGTATGCTATAGATAAATGTAATCACTATTCTATTAACAAATGTGCCACCAAAAAATTAGAAAAGAACTAAATGAAAAAAAAAAAAATCAAAACAAAAAAAGGCAAACAACATCAAAAAATATATTATGTAAAAAAAAAAAGCGCCAATCCAATTTTAAGGACCATCAACTCCAAAACCGGTTTACTCGAGCATATAGAGAAGAAATTGGTCACAATGCACAAATTAAAACAATGCAGAATTAAAACCTTTTATATAGACAACAATGCTTCAGCCACATACTGATAACACTGAAAGCAAATTACACAATCAACGTTTCATATATACATCACTAATTAAATTCACACACATGCTCAATGTTTCAGTGTCATATTTCACTAAACAATCAATGAGTAAAGGAAGAAACATAAAAATATGATACACACTGACATTGATGTAATACACTCAAAACAAAATAGAACTAACACAATGTTGGCAATGCAAGAATACACAAAATGTTCATTTCACTTATAATAGCCATAAATGGCCTCATTGAATAGACAACAACTGAAGAGAGATATGACAATGGAAGCATAGGATTAAAGCTAGAAATTTATTCACCAACTGAACAAGAAATGGAACATTTTAAACTTACCAGTTACTAGTACCACCCAAATATAATGCAGTGTATCAAAAATCAAAAGTAGATCCAAAGAGAATATATATAGGAAACTTGGATTTGGAAGCTCTCCATTGATGACTATCAACCTCAGTGGCAAAGCCTCTCTCTTCTTGTATCCATCTAGGTTGGAAGAAACACAATTAGAATGAAACTTAAATCTTGCATGCTTTCATGAGTTAGGGGAACCTAAAATCATCATTAACATAAATCACAAATGACAATGAGAAAGAAGCACTGTTTAAATCTACATTGAAAATTTAAACAATGCCAAAATTCAAACATTTTTTGAGGGCTGAGTTATGTTTTCATAATTTTAGTCTTCGGATGCTTTGGCTAGGCAATTTGATCAACATATTGATTTGAATTTAAAGCATCTCTTGAAATAGCCACCACTACAGCAGGATCTTGTAAGTTATGGAGAAATAAAGACTTTTTTTTTCTTCTTTTAATCAGTAATAAAGAATTAAAATGTGAGTAACTTGTGTTGATGAAATTCAATCTCTTTCTTTTGCCCACAAACTACAAATACTAACCCTTAAGCCTGTAAATTCAGATCAAATAAAATCAATCTAAACCATCATATACAGCTAACAGAAGTACACAATCCATAAAGACAATAAGCATGGAACTTTAAAAGGTACCCTAAAGGAGGCATCATTGATAGACAAATGAGGCACTTTTCCTTTCTTGATGCTCCAAACAATTTGCATCTTCCTTCTTCTTCTCTAAAGAGGTGTGAGGTGACTAAGAAAGTTTTCTGAATAATGCACCTTCAACGGTGTTTTATACCTCCAATAAGAGAGAATTAGAGTCAAAATCAAAATTTTTAATCAAAGATTGAAAAATTACTCAATAACTTGAATAAAAAATAAAAATAAAAAACTAAAATGGAACATAGCGTTAAAACCCCCAAAAAAAATTGTAAAAAAAACCAAAGGTTCACCAACATATAGAAAGAGAAAGAGGGTGAAGAATCGGAGTGAACTTGAAGTTTTTGGTTTTTGTCTAAAGAAATATAAAGTGAAATTTGTTGGTAGGGGTATAAAATTTATAACTACCCACTGGAAACGGTGCAACTGAACACTGACGGTAACAAAAAATAGTTTTGAAACGGTTTGCTTAAGCACCAAAGGAAAATATACATTTTTCTATATTTTTAATTGAAGACGTGGAATCAAATTATGTAGTGATGTGGCAAAATAAGGAGTGTTCAATGAAAAGTCAAACATTTCATTTTTATATTATATATAGATTATTAACTTTCCAAACTTTTTCTTTAATTGCAAACATAAATTCATGGATTCTACTTTATTCATTTTGAAAAACTTGTCATGCAAACAAAATGAGGTTGCACTTGTGGATTTTTAAAATGAGAACAGGGAGGGTAGTGAGGAGGGTGGCCAGAGATTCAGAGTTAGCATAATCCGCAAATCTAAGTAGATTGAGAATAATATCACCTATCAAACTCAGAGACACTAACGTTGTAGAAAAGAAGAGACAGAAAGGTAAACCCACCAAATTTCTTGGGTTAGTAGAAATGAGAGGATGTGGTTGTGTTACTGAGGGCATTTTATCGAGCAAAGGAGAGGGAACTCAGCTAGACCTTACTCTCAAATTTCTCTGCACTCTTTCCCCTCTCTACACTCTCTGCTTCTCTCTCCTCTCCACAAATTTTTCTTCCGGTTCCAAGCTCTAATTCACTGTGTGTGTGTGTTTCACTTTGTGGAGTTTCTATGCTTAAAGAAAATTTGAGGGGGCAAGATGTATAGTTTTAAACAGAAGATAAACAACATGAGATAGAACAATAAACCAGTACGTTTGGCAGCAAAGGTTTTCCAGTTGTGATGTTTACTTACTTTCAAGAAATGATTTCTTCTGCTTCTAAAACAACAACAAGAAGCTTTTTGTTGCAATTCTTTGTTCCTCGTAGTCAAATTACTAGGGCTCTCATTGGCAACTCTAATCAAACATATGGTGGGCAATCTATTAATATTTGTACACAAGAAAAAGATATTATAGCAATCAACAAAACTTGTTAAGAAGAAAGATAGTGACTTACAGAGAAAAAAGTTGATTAACCTTCAAGGTCACCTTCATTAGATTCCTGCCAATCACCTAGCTCTTCAGCACATTCCTCGTACTCACTTAACTCCTCACAGTTGGAGTTACCCTGGGCCATAAATTTTATGGGTCTTTCAATCCTTTTTAGGTGAGGTTTGTAATTAGGGCTTCTAGCCCCCATCACAGTCATCACGGGTTTGCTTGGCGTTGTAACCTTCTGTTGCTACTACTGCCATTAAATTGTCGAAATTATCATGGGGAACATCTAAGCCCTCATAAGGAGTGACGATGTTATTGCTTCTCTCAGCCATAGTTTGGTTAAGATCTTTGATGTCTTTCTTGTATACCATTTGCAACCCACACTTCTTTACCTTGATTTTATGGGTTTCAATTTCAATTCCAATATGACTAAATCCATTTGCATCACATTTTCACAATGGTTTTATGTCTTCCTTCTCATAGTATTGAGGAAGCAAATAAATTAGCCAAATGTGATCTAAATTTAATAATGGAACAATTGTGTCAATTAAGCAAAGTATGGGAATAGTATATATTCCATTCACTACCAACCGATAGTAAAGAAAATAGTCTTCTTGGATTTTGTGACGTGGAAAAATACAATGCAAACAGCAATCCTGATCCACTCATTACACAAAAGAGAATAAGGTTCCTGTATACTAACTTCATCCCCAATACTTTGATGCCTAAACCACTTTGGAATTTCACTTCCAGGAAAAATAATATCATATCTGTAGTCAGGAATAATAGTGAGAGAGTGAGGGAGCTGAAGGGACTTTATTATCATTGCAAAATACATGTCAATGAAGCCTTGATTCTCAGCCAGTTTACTGCAATTCGTAAAGTAGAGACATCTCCAAAGTAAATAATTTGGTTGTAAAATATCTAGTAGTGTTTCCAGTGAGGTACAACCGTTTCCCCAAATATAATCAAAATTTAATGGAAGCTTTGGCCAAGATCGAAGACTCATGCAATTGTCTACCGACAAGCATTTCAGAATAGATAGTTGAAAGATGTTTTCCGGAAGGCAACTAAAATTATTTCCACTTAGACATAAAGATTTTAAGGAGAATAAGCAACAAAAGTCATTGGGGATTGCATTGAGATGGCAATAACTTAGATCCAGTTTGGTCAAAAAACACAAATGCGATAAAGAAGTCGATAACAAGCCCAAGTGATTGGGACTTCTTTGCATAAATAGACCGAAGCCTAGTGTTTTAAGATTTTTAAAAAGAGCATTAGAATAAGGAATAATTCCTGAAGCAGTTGCACTCACATTAACTTCCTTTGCACTTTTCTCAGTCACCAAGGTTTGTAGTAGTTTTGAGCATCCGGAAAGATTGAGATCTTTAAGCCACTTCATATTAAAAAAGGTACTAGGAAGAGACATGAGATTTTTGCAATCTTTTACATTCAATGAAGCAAGCCCAGTCAAATTCCCAATTGATGTGGGTAATTTTGTAATAGTAGTGCCATCCAAGTAAAGCTCTGATACACTTTCCATATTTTCTCCAAACTCGGGAATTCCTTTTAAATTTGAGCAACCAAAACGAATAAGGATCTCAAGAGACTCCATTTAAAACTTGCTTGGAAGACTTCTTAAGTTTTTGCAGCCTTTTAGGTTAAGAAAAGTGAGTTTTATATGAACTCCAATTGATGGGTGCAAGGATCGTATATTTATACAACCCTCAAGAACCAATTTCTCAAGATTTGGGATTTTGTTGAAGTCAAGGGTTTCAATCAATTTTAGTGATTTCCTCAATTGGATGAATTTCAAACTATCAAAAGACTGTAAGAAGTCAAAAAGGGATAAAAAAAAATTAGCTTCCATAAAAACTTTCCGTTTAATGAAACTTAAAATTAAAGTTGTATAAGGTACCTAAATTACCTTTTGTTGGAAACTTGATGGAAAATATTTTGAAGGGTATCCACTCCAATCTAGAAATCTCAAGGTGTAAGGAAGATATTTGGCCTCATGCAAAAGTTGAACATTATCAAGAATGAGCAATTTAAGATCATGAGCCTTTGAAAAGCATTTGGGATTCCAATATGCCTCTTTTTGTTCATGCAACTTTAGGACTATGCCTTGAATTGCTTTTGTTCCCTAGTAATCATGAAGAGCACATATTAGTTAATTTTAAAATGTAAGATTACTAAATCCACTCTAAGTTTACTCTATTAAATAAGAGTAAAACTTAGGTACAATACCTAAGGTGTAGTTCATTTGGTTCTCCAATAAAATTCAATCCCATAGTTGAAATGAATTTAATTATCCTTGAAAATGGTAACATTGTATTGTATTTTGTCGGTGCTAGCAAGTTAATTTGATTTGAGAAACTAATATATTGAACCTAAAGTATTGTATCTAAGTTTTAACCTTGAATATTATAATAGGGTACATGGTCTAGTTTTCTAAAAAAATGCTTACTGTATTTTCTGTTAGTACATTGTTAATGTCCTTAACCAGCCATAGTTTGCCACGCTTCCTTGGCTCTTTAGGACACTCCTCATAAACTATGTTCTTTCCCATTTCTTGAAGTAAATCATGCATCCACAAGGTACCACCACGAAATTTGACAAGAGATTTATCAAAAAGGACCACCAATCCAACGTCAAGAAAAAGGTCAAGATAATTTAGTATTTCTACTACAACATTTTTCTCCTTGTGATTAAAGAAACAAGCAATATTTAGGAATATTTCCTTCTCTGTTTCGTATAGTCCTTCAAAACTTATTCTAAGTACTTGGAGAATATCTTTTCAGGAAATTGCTTTAGTCTGTTTAATGTACTTTCCATTGATTGATATTTCTACCAAACAAAAATGAACCCAAAATCTCAATAGCTAAAGGAAGCCCATTAGCATAATATACAAAATCTTTGGACAACTTTAGATAATCTTTGGGAGGATGATCTTTTCTAAAAGCTTTCAAACTCAAAAGACGAAGAGATTCAACATGAGTCAATAAATTAGACTCATATATGTCATCTACTCCTAGAGTCTGTAGCAAATGCTTATCTCTTGTTGTTATGATAACTCTACTACCTAAACCAAACCAAATTTGTTTCCCTACTAACTTGTTTAATTGGTCTAATTGATCTACATCATCAAGTACTATAAGAATCCTTTTATGACATAACCTATTCTTGATCACAAAAACTCCTTCACTAACATCTTGTACACTCATATTTTCATTCAAAATTTGAAGAATGAGTTGTTGTTGTAATCGAACTAAACCATCTTTTTCACAAACTCCCCTAATATTAGCAAGAAAACAACAACCTTCAAACTTATTTGAAATCATATGAAAAACAATTCTAGCAAGAGTTGTTTTACCTATTCCTCCCATCCCCTAAATCCCTATGATGCAAACATCGTTTGACCCTACATCCAAACATGACTCCAATTTCTCCCCTCGAGAAATTATTCCTACTAGGTTTTTAGTTTTTTTTTTAGAATGGATAACTTAATTTATGCCATAATTCTGCCACAATGTTTTGGATAATTTGTTACTCAAGCCTGCAATGAATAGATAAAAATATGTGGTTAATGTAAACCACAACAAATATGGTTAAAAAAGCCAGAAAATCCTATTTTCTATTATGTTGATTGAAAATTAATTGGCTCAAGACAAAACTTGAAAGAACTACTGACATGTACTTAGATCTACATAAGGTTTAAAAAAATGCTATATATCAGGTGGGTGTTATGTGAATCATTGAAAGAAAGAAATGTCAAATTGGATTACCTATTTTGTACATGCCATCCTTTGAGATTGGCTATTTCCCTCAAAGCAGTTCTCCATGCTTGCACCTTCTCTATGTATTCCTTGAAATGTTCTTCATGTTTAGCAAAGGTTTGGGCAAAAGTACCTATCTGTTCTCGTACAGTAGATGGATCCACATCATAAAAAATTGGTAGAACCGTCATTTTCATGTCTTTCATGCACCCACTGATCTTTACAAGTTCATCCAAACACCATGTAAAAGATGCTTAGTTTTTTGAGAGAATAACAATTGCAAACCTTGATTCTTCTATTGCTTTCAAAAGCTTTGGTGAAATATATTTTCCTGTCTCAAGCTCTTCCTCAACTCCAAAGGTGAAAATGCCCTTTTGTTTTAAGGCAAAATATAGATGGTCGGTAAAACTATTGCATGTGTCCTCACCTCTAAAACTGAGAAAGACATCATATTTCCATTGTGGTGTTGAAGAAGAAAATGATGACGAAGATGAGAGAAATTAAAAGAAAAAAAGAAGAAGAAGAGAACGATTTTATGTGGAGGAATACATCCTCTGTTTTCTATTAGGTCAAAAACTCTCTTCTTCTTTTTTGGACAAAGTAGGCATGCAAGTTCTCTTTACATCCAATAATCGACCTTGCAAACTTAAAATTATAATATTGTATTTATCACTACAAAATAAGCTCTGTGCTTTTAATAAATTTTTTTCTAAGTATGAAACCTCTTGATCTTTATATTCAGGATGAACCCTTCCCTATGTCAATGCATGCAATCATTATATCCTCACGCCATTGTACAATCACAGCTAAAATGACACATCCTTTTAATTTTCCTAAAAAGAATACTCTATCTGTTCCAAATTCTTGGCCCTCTAGTAGTCCCATAAGGTAGTTCTCTTTTTTAAGTCAATAAATAAATTTCTCAACTTTCCCTTTATTTTACCTTTTTAATTAAAGACAATGCATTATTCTCTCTAAAAACAAAAAATACCTAGCATTAAATTTTGTTCCCTTAAAAATTTGGATTTTCTTAATAGGACCAACAACATAGAACGGAGGTAATAGAAATTTGGTATATTTTACAAGCATTCCCTAACATGCCAACAGTTAGCTGTAACATAATAATAAAAATATTAAGAGAAAAAAGTTTGTAATTTAATATTTGGTATAAAAGGAGAATAAGTATGGACTCATTTTTACTGTCCTTTTTGTTACATTAAAGTGGTCAAATCTATATATATATATATATATATATATATATATATATATATATCTAAAAGTTGAAGCATAGTATTTATTGTTGATACGCTCTAGTTGAGCCATATTAGCAGTCACATCATTATTCTTTTTATTTCCAAATTTTCCTATATATATATATATTTTAAAACATTTACTCGTTTAAGGTGACTTAAAAACTCCACTATTTAAAAAATTAAAATATCATTTAGCCATTATTTTGATTATTAATTTTCCAACAGTTTTCACTCCCTTATACCTTTTCATCTCCCCACTACGTTCTACATTAATATTACTATTTTTCTATCATTTTATCTTCCTTTATTTTGACTCTTCTTATTTTCATCATCTTACTATAAATTTGACAATTTCTCTTCCATTCTATGCATACTTTTCTCCCACAAAAAGAGTTACCTCTCTCTCTCTCAATTTGTTTTTTATTTTTTATTTGATTTATGATTTTTATTGCATCCATACTTTAGGTTGATGAATTTTTGTGTAAATTAGAATATTTCTTTGAGTTGATATGATTTAGTTTTGTGTTTTAAGTTGTTATCATTTTTATTCTCTTTGATTGTTTAATATTATCCTATTGCATTATGCATATAGTATATAATAATATAATGTTATTATATTACATATCATAACTTGGATAATTTGATGTTTATTGCTCTATATTATATTTTTACTCTTTTTTCTTCTCATCTTATTTTATTCAACATTTAAATTCAGCCGCATCTTCCATATCATTAAATTATGCAACACAAATCAAGAAAATGACTAGACACACCTACCTTCCTTCACCATACATTTGGAGAAGCAAAATATATGTGTGATAAAGGGCCATATAATTTATAATTTAGCTAACATTCTTTGAATGTGTCTAAGCCTATAAATTGAGCAATTTGTAGACTTAAAAGGCTATTAAGAATGGACTTTCTGAATCAAGACTAAAATAAAAGGACTATTATATATAATTTAGATAAAAACCATAATCATAGATATATAAAAAAAAAAATTTGCCACAAATTTAAATTATGAAAACTTAATAATTTTATATTATGTGTTATCATCTTCTCTACTTCTTCTTATTTTTCTCAAAAATATTATGTATCAACTTTAAAGAATGCCAACAATATTGACCTTATGGGAAAATTTACATAAAATATTGAAAAAAAAATGTTTTATATTACAATCTACTAAAAATGATTTTTAAATATTTAAAAATTTCTATTTTTTATATCACTGACATGTTTTACAGCTACCATACGTGGTAACTTAAGTCTTAATATTCTTAAGTTGTTTTGGCAAAAAGGAAAAAAAAAAAAAAAGTTGTCACAAAAGAGGAATTCATGTAAAGTTTTTTGCAAAATAAAATACCTATTCTATACGACCACTAAACTTGATAATTAGCAAATGGTGGAACCACTCGCAACAATATTTGCATAGTTATGTAGCTCCAATTAAAGCAATCTAGCATACTTATAGTTTTCAAAAAACACATTTTGACCCGTGGTTAAACGTTCATCTTGGGTAATTTTAAATTTTCATACAATTTTACTTTTACATATTCATCTATTTTAATTTATATTTATCTAAACAAAAAAATTTTAATTTAGATATTTATAAGTAAACATTGAAATAATGATTTATGAAGAATAATATATATATATATATATATATATTATCTATATATATTCATCTTATGCGGTTATAACTTTACGTATAATTTTGCATTTATATATTCATATACTTTAATTTAGATGTTTATAACTAAAGAATGAAATCTATGAACAAGGTAATTGAGAAGGGGTTTATCACTTACTCCGCGACACTAACTGCTGCATGCAGTTTTGGTGTTGGTGTGTGAGTATATTCTCTTATCTCATCCTCCTTCCCCCATATATGTGTGTGTGTGTGTGTGTGTGTTTCTCAAAAAAAAAAAAAAAAAATAAACAAGGTAATTAAAACAATCATATTTCTAATCTTCAAAAAGTCACCAATTTATTTTTCAGAATAAGGCCTTTTACATTTCCTTGGAAATTCATTTCTTTAAAAAAAATAAAAAAATAAAAACTTTGACATACCACTAATCTAACCACTTCATGCATTAAAAAAATTTAAGGCTCATTATTATTGTTGGGTTTTAAGACTTTAGGTTTAAATGTATTAGAATTTCAATTTGTAATATTGGCAAACCATGATCAAAACATTTAGTCTTGTTTTAAACTTGCTCAAAGTATGTTTAAGTGTAAAGTTGGAATCAAGTGTTCTACAAGATTTACTGTGTAAATCTGCCTGGCTCGATCGATCAAAAATTAGACTCAATCGATCAAAACTCATGCAGATTGTTTTTCTGCAGAATTTTCCAACTCAGCCCAAGCTCGGTTTGACGTATAGGGTTTTATGTTTTTTCTTAAGTATAGAAGGAAAAACCTTAGCCACGTTTTGAGGTGGCTCTTTATGCTGTGTGTGTAAATCTCTTGTGAGATCTAAAGGTATTTGCCTTCACATACATTTAGGGTTATCAAGATCTAGATTGATGTCAAGAGTTTGGTGATCAATTCAGTTGCAAATTCAAAAGCTTAAAGATATACAAGCAGGAGTGCTTATGCTTGTTGGGAATCCAAGAAAGAAGTAGTCCATGGACTCGGAGCTGTCACATAGTCGTAGTAGTAAGTTTCCTACTCGAGGTAGCAATAGGATGTTAGTGGTCTAAGGCGCTATTGTGTAAACTTCAATTCTTTCATAGTGGGTTTGTTTTACCTTGAGGATAGTTAGGTTAAATCCTCCCCAAGTTTTTTACCGGCTTGGTTTTTCTGAGTTATCATATCGTTGTGTTATTTATTTTCCGCACTATTTCAATGATATGATTTATATATGTTAACCTAGATCTGCATAATTTACCTAAGTTAATCACCTGGCTAAATAACTAGGTTAATCTGGTTGTGTTTAAGGGGTCTAAAAACTGTACAAGTGGTATCAAAGCGGGTTAGCTCTTGTATTTAGATCTTTTAATCTAAGAGTTGATCCTTGATCCTTGTTATCATGGATAATTTTAAGTGTCTTACTGTTATTAATTGTGATGATTTGAATAAAAAGGACATTGTTGCTTCTGTTGATCTTATTGATGCCTATTAAACTCTCCATAAGGAATTATTGAAATTTATGAAAATTGCTAAGAAATTCAAGGAAGAGTTAAAATTGGCTAATCTTGAAAAAGAGGAATTGGTTGTTAGATTAGATGAATCTAATAAAAAGAATGAATTTTTAAGAAATAAAATTTCCTCTCAAGATGAGAAGATGAAAAGCTTGGAACAAGAGTTAGTTGAATCTAAAGCTAAAATTGAAAATTTGACTAGTACCAAGCCTGCTACTGATAATAGAAGTGTTTCTGTTTCTGTTAAGCCTAAAGCTGAAAAAGTTTATATCTCTCCTTTCAAGAGGAATAATAAAGAAAAATGCTTATTTTCCTAAGTTAGACAAAGGTAAAAGTTCTGATGTAGATGCTGAAGTTTTTAAACCTATGTCTAAACCTACTTTTAAAGAGCATAAGAAATCTGTTTTTGTGCCTACCTGTCACTTTTGTGGTGTCGTTGGTCCTATTAGACCAAATTGTTCTTTATTGAGGCAAAAACCAAAATCTGAGACTAGATTTGCTGTTAAGAATACTGATGTTCCTAAATTTGTTCCTGTTTGTCACTAATGTGGTGTCTCCGATCATATTTGTCCTAATTGTCATAAATTGAAATTTAAACATTCTGTATTTCAATCTAGGATATATGATGATATTTCTATTGTCATAAGTCCAAATAAATTGTTTTATATGCTTTTGAAAAATTTGAGCTTGTTGGCTTGTGAAAGGAATTTGCAAGATTTAAAACTTTCTCAAAAGATTGGTGTAATCCCTCAAATACACTGCTTCTCATGGATTTTCGCCTACAATGCTGAAGATTTGTGCTATATGGGTGAGAAAAGATTCTCTAAGGTCAGTGTTGCTGACTTGTCCCTAATTTAATTCTTTCAATTATTTGTAGACATGTTTTATTTTTGTTTTTGGTTGTTTTGTATTTTAAGGTTTTTTTTTTTTTTTAAAATCCAAAAAACGTTGAAAATTTTCAAAAAGAAAAAAATATTTTATTTTGTGGCTAGTTTTATTTTTCTTGAGGATTACATGAATTATAATATCTATCTCTTGATTTAGAGCATGCTTGACATTGTGGAGAAACTTGAATGGTATGTGTTATATAAGTGCTAAGCTATTTATAATTTTGTGTGAGTATGTACTAGTTTGTACATGTACTCAATGATTAATTAAGAAACTGATATTTCTTGTTTGTGTATCCTCTATAGCTTAGTTAAGCATTGTCATGCATTGCATTTGCATTTTTAATCATTTAGCATAATGTGTGCTTTCAGTTTTGGTCATAAATTTTTTTTTTTAAACCAAAAAGATTTTTTTTTTTTTTTTTTTGTATTACACATCATGAATATGTAATTGAGGTTGGCCATATTATCTTTACATAACTTGTTTATGTACTTTGTTTAGCTTGGATGAGCTTATTTTATTGCATTTTACTAGTTTGAACTTTGTAGTGCATGTTATGTGGGAGATGTTTATAGTTTTTGATCATTTGATCTTAATCTTGAAGTCACATGTCTTTGATTGTCAGACTTGATCTTAATGAGAAAGACATAAATAATCATCTCACCACTGTTTACTAGCCAATCATGAATACTTTAGTGCATATTGTAAGATTTTGTGCCCGAGAAAGTGTAGCACATGCACAAAAAAAACATAAGGAATAGCCTTGGTTTAAATACTAAAATTGGTGTGTACATTATTGGACTATAATTAAATCAATCAAATAAAATTGGTGTGTACATACATTCTGGCTATCTTTTTAATAAGTTTCTGATCAAATAAAATTGGTGTGTATATTATGAGGCAAATCAAGAAATTTACATAATTGCAAGCTTTTATTCTAGGAGATGTGGGAGTTATATGATGTAACTCTTTAAGGGATAGTCTCTTTTAAATTCATCACTAAATTCATGTGATGAATTTTGTAGAAATTGTGATTGATTACTATTTACTTATCACCTCACATGTATCTCATACTTTTGCTAGTTTCACACACTTCACAAGATATTCTTTGCTAAGCTTCGTACACAGAATTGTGTGTGAACTTGTTTTGGCCATCCAAGATTATGTTTTCTATGGTGTTTGATGAAACATATGTTTAAGGGTTAGCAAAAGTTGTCTTTGATGATTAAAAACTTTGTTTTTGGAAAATCTGGGTTGAATTCAAGTGTTTTAGAAGAACTTTTAATCTCATACCCATGCATTTCATTCATGAAATATTGTGCTTTGAGGAGTTTCTGCAAAAAATTGCTTTTTTTTTTCAAAAATTTAAGTTTTCCAGATTTTCGATCGATCGAACTTGTTTCTCAACCGATCAAAATTGCGTTAAAATTTTTGGTTTGAATATGCCTGGCTCAATTGGTATACAATCGATGCTTGACCAATCAAAACTGAAAAATTTTTAGTTTTTATGTTTTTGACCAAATTTTTTCATGCATCATTTATGTTTAGAATTCACATGCATAGCATTTTTTTTTTTTTCTGTTCATCTTGCAGTTTTGCAGTCATATCTCTCATTGTTTTCACACACAACATGCATACACTTTGCTAAATTGGGTACTTAACTTGATTTAAAAATTGATTGATTAATATTTGAGTTCTTTGTACATTTTAGTATATGCTCTTTTTTCTGTGTGAACTACAAAAAATATTTTTCTTAAGAGATATGATGGATAATCAAATGTTTATGGGTCACATAGTGTCAAGTTTGCATTTATTGAAAGAGATAATATTTTTCTTCAAGTGAATCCTCAACTTAGTTTTTAAGTTTGGTTTGTGTGTTTTTATTTTTATCCCCCCTCCTATATATTCCTCTAAACTGTTTTTTCTCAAAACTTGTTTTGTTTTTCCTATTTTTATAGGGGGAGAAAAGTTTTTTTAATCTTTGCTCTTCATAGGGGGAATTGCCTCTATTTTCTATAGAGCTGAATTCATTTGTTTCCTTGATTCTCTATTTTCTCTTGACTATTGTTGCGTACGTTTTCTGTTTACTCTTTATTTGAGTTGTCTTTGTCAATACGTGACAAAAAGGGGAAGTTTTAGATGAAATGTGAAATGTGGGAATATTTATGGAAAATACAAGTATGTTTTGTTTAAGGGGAGTTGAAATTGTTTTTGAAAGGGGGAGAAAATAATTTTTTTTGATGTATCTAACTTAGGGGGAGAGTTAGTTTGCATATTTGTTGTTTTACTGTTTTCCTGTCTTTCTTTCCACACATGTGTTTATGTGTTTGTTAAGTGTTACAGAAATATACAGGTTGATTCATTCGTACTGCTGTCTACACTTGCAACTAATGAATAGTAGTTGAGTTGAATTTGTTGTGCTGGGCAATGTTTTATAATGGGCTTTTTTTTTTTTTTTTGGTTGTTACTTTGAGCACTTTGTTTAAGTTTGTGTTTTGTCACAGATTGCCAAAAGGGGAGTTTGTTGGGTTCTAAGACTTTAGGTTTAAATGTATTAGAACTTCAATTTGTAATTTTGGTAAACCATGATCAAAACATTTAGTCTTATTTTAGACTTGCTCAAAGTATGTTTAAGTGTAAAATTGAAATCGAGTGTTCTGTAGGATTTACTATGTAAATCTGCCTGGCTCGATCGATCGAAAATTAAACTCAATCAATTGAACTTGTGCAGATTGATTTTCTGCAGAATTTTCCAACTCAGCCCAAGCTCGGTTTGACATGTAGGGTTTTATGTTTTGTCCTAAGTATAAAAAGGAAAACGCTAGCCACGTTTTGAGGTGGCTCTTTATGTTGTGTTTGTGAATCTCTTGTAAGATCTAGAGGTGTTGGCCTTCACATATATTTAGGGTTATCAAGATCTAGATTGATGTCAAGAGCTTGGTGATCAATTCAGTTGTAGATTCAAGAGCTTAAAGATATACAAGCGGGAGTGCTAGTGCTTACTGGGAATCCAAGAAAAAAGTAGTCCGTGAACTCGGAGTCGTCACGTGGTCGTGGTAGTAAGTTTCCTACTCAAGATAGCAATAGGATGTTAGTGGTTTAAGTCGCTATTGTGTAAACTTCAATTCTTTCATAGTGGATTTGTTTTACCTTGAGGATAGCTAGGTTAAATCCTCCTTAGGTTTTTTACCTGTTTGGTTTTCCTAGGTTATTATATCGTTATGTTATTTATTTTCCGCACTGTTTCAATGATATGATTTATATATGTTAACCTAGATCTGCATGATTTATCTAAATTAATCACTTGGCTAAATAACTAGGTTAATCTAGTTGTGTTTAAGGGGTCTAAAAATTGTACAATTACTTCCATTAAGATATTATGGATATCTTAATTGATTGTTACTAGACTAGAGAAACACCTTTTATATTTCCTTAAAAATTCAGAAGAAAGAAAAAAAAAAAAAGAAAAAAAAAAAAAACCTTAAACATACCACTAATGTAACTAACATCTATAACTATTTAAGACATCTATGATATCTATTTCTTATTGATAACCATAAAAATTACAACTAGCAAGGGAACATACAAAGTAATAAAGAATAAGTGAAGGGAGGAAAAAAAAAGAGAAATCAAACATCAATTAGTAACCATTAAATGAAAAATAAAGAAGTCATCAAGAGGATTAAAGAAGAGAAATCAAACATCAATTAGTAACCATTAAATGAAAAAAAAAAGAAGTCATCAAGAGGATTAAAGAAATAGAATAAAGATGACCAAATAAATGACATTAAAAACTTTACAGTGCAATAAAAAATCAACCATTACATTCACTTAATTAAATCAATAACCAACAATTAATGGTTGTAATACAAAATTTGAACTTAACAGTTAAAACTAATCAAACTCTAACTATGCAGATTATATTTCCTAATAAAACTAAAAATGAGATGCTCTTCGTTCATAATAGAAACTAGTATGTAAACCCATGCTACCGCACGGGAATGGATATAATTTAATAAAATAATAAAAATATATATATTGCATTTTATTATTTAAGTGATACTATTGGTTTTGTTTTGTTTTTTTTTTTATTATTATTAATCATGAGTTTAGTCATATTTAAAAGACTTAGTTTATTCATGTTAATAAATCTTAGCATTATGTAATTTTTTAACAAATATTTTTATCATACAAAATTCTAAAGAAAGAATGCTGCATAAATATATATATATTCAAGGTTGATTCATAGACGGTACATATAACTATAATTAAGTTTCTTTATCGTAAACAATTTTTAACAAAATATTTTAATCAAGTAAATGTGAATCTCATAACATGCATCTCATAATAATATATAACAATAGAATAATGTGAATCTCACTAAAAAAAATTTAATCAATTAAAAGTCACTAAAATTATGAGCATAAAACGTAAAGACAAACAAATAGGATAAGTGTTAATTGTATATATCATCTGCAATATAGCTTGAGTTCATGTCTTCATCAATCATATATAAGTCTGAGTTTTGATAAGTAAAGATCTAAGAAGATTGTGGTTCAATCTTGAGAAGATTCTCATATTTAATAATTAAAAGAAAAAAAAAAACTATATATCCAAAATCTACCTTTGCAGTAAACACTATATATCTCTTTAACATTTCAAAGGAAAAAAAAAAAAAAAAAAAGAGCCCATCATCAATCCTATAAACCAAAAATTCTTGAGAGAAAGAGATTGAGAACATAGGACGAAAATAAATAGATCTAATGAAAATAAAGAGTGAGAGCTAGATTATAAACCCCATAAAACTTGCGAACAAAAAAATAATAATAATAAAAGAAAATCATATCTAATTAACAATTACCTTGCATATGAAGCCTGCCTTTGTAAAGGAGATATATAATTGATCTGCAAAACAGAGGGAGAGAAAGAGAGATTAGATTGAATTTTGCAGAGATGGAACGAAACAAAAAAAAAAAAATCTTGATAAAATAGATTTAGTAGAGAAGGAAAAATTGAATTTTGCAGAGGGAAAGAGAGAAAGAGAGGGGAGGTTCGGATAAATATGAGTAGGCGTGTTTTTTTTTTTTTTTTTGAGAAAAAAATACATGAAATCAAAAAATTACAATAAGAATCTATAGAAAACATCTTCTTATATAAGAGAGTTGTATTGGAGATGGGGAGATGAACCTTGAAATACGTAGGTGTGATGAACCTTGAAATATGCAGATGTGGGGAGATGAATCTTGAAACACGCAGGTGTGATGAACCTTGAAATACGCAGGTGTGGAAAAAAAAAAAGAACACATCAAAACTACAATTGATCCACTTTGATTTAGACAAATGGAACCATATGAATCTTGACACATGGCACAAAATTAGGATTCTAATTTAGAATTGCAATTGGAGATTCTCTCTGCTTCACCTATTATATATATATATATATAGATTATATAAGAAATAAAGTAGGAAAATTTTATAATATCATTTTTTGACATTTCATTTAACCTTTTATACACACACACGCACACACTAGACTCATCACATGTGTTTTGAGGGTATAATAATGTTCTTTTTTATTTATTTGTTTTTTTTTTTTTTTTGATATAGTGTTATAATGTTTAAAATTGATATATAAATAACTCTGTGTATATAATGTAAAATAATGTTTAAAAATGAGATAGAGAGCTGTAAGAAGTTGAAACCTAATGGGATATTTGAATTTATTGATTGGGATAAGAATTGTGATAAGTAAAAAATTTTGATAATTGTATAGAATTTGGATAACAAAAAATTTTGGAATGTTTTAAAGGATTTAAAAAAAAAAAAAACCATAAAAATTTCAGGATAAGAATGAGTAGTTTTTACGTGAGGTAGTGGATTTTTTTTTTTTTTTTTTTCGAAGAAGAAATTTTGTATTTTTTTTATTATAAACATAATTGAAGTATTTGAATACAAATAGATAACAAATACAAATACGAATCAAACATTTGAATACAAATGGGTGGTGAGAATAGCAGTTATTTTTTTCTTTTGTACGTGAGATAATATTACTCTTTTAAAAAATATTTGGAAGAAGTAATTTTGTATATATATAATTTTTTTTTGGATAAGGATAATTGAAGTATTTGAATTTAAATATATAACAAATACAGAGAAATCAGACATTTGAATACAAAAGATTGGTGAGAATAACTGTTTTCATTTTATTTTATTTTTTTCCTTTTGTACGTGAGATAGTATTACTGTTTTAACCTTTTTTCCTTTTTTGTGATAAAAAAATTAAACTAAAGGTATGTTATTATAAAATTTGTATGAGGATATTTTGGTATGTCAAAAATTAAAGATGAAATAGGAGAACCCTCTTATTAGAAGTCTACATATATATATATATATATATATATATCATACACCATAACTTTTAAAAATCTAATGAAAATTTCTATCTCTCATTTAATGACTATGTTATACAAATCATCAACCAGTAAATATATGATAATGGTAAGAAACGTTATAGATGAGATCATGAAAAATATGATAAAACTAACTAAAAAAAAAAACTCTTTATAAAGCTTAGGAACCAAAATAATATTTTATCTAAAAAATTATCACGCGCAATGCGCAAGTTAGTGACTTGTAAGTAATAATAGTGACTAGAGATTAACCGTGAATGCATGACATTATCTCTTACTACAAACATATCTATTCGCATGTATAACAAATAAATGTATAAACATCATGTAATTTCATATAGTATTCTTTTGTCAGAGTTGATCTCGCTAAGATCTTAAGTGAAAATTTATTCATTGGCTTGTTACATAGGATGATTTGGTATCTTGCAATGGAGGTTGAAGTAATATAAAGATTATAAAATTAAAATATTATTAATAAATAAAATGTCAAACCAAATAATGAGTGTAAAACAGTTGGTATAAAAGGAGAAATTCAAATATTAAACTAAAGGGAAAAATGCAAAGACCCATAAACACGTTTTATGTTCTTCCACCTTTCCTTTGCTTTATCATCATCCAAATAGAAATTGAACCCAAACTAAATATATTTATAATAAAAATAAATAAATAAACAAATAGAGAATTCACAAGCATTGCATAAAAGAAGGAAGAGGACCTTGAGAATGTGGATCACGTTGTCAAGGAGAAGAGAGGCTTGAATGATTGTCAGAAAAAACTGTGTGCGCTCGGTGTGAAGAAAAACATTTAGCGAGAGAAGCTCTCTTGAGGAGGAAAATTATGCTTGAATTGAGGAAAAGAGATAGTTGTAGAAAAGTAGGTCTGAAATTAAAGCAAAAGAGTAATGTAAAACTCAAGAACCTCCTGAAACAACACTAGATTCAATGTCCATTCACATCCTCGGTCTTGGCCTTATTTTTTTGCTGAAACCAACAACTGTTTTTGTTCATTATGTTATGTATATACGTGTGGGTAAAGTCTCACATTAACTAATAATAACAAGAGTAAATAATTAATATAATATAGTTGAGCCCAAACTCATAAGTTTTTGTTTTTGGGTTAAATGGTATCCCAGCACATTTCAATTGGAGTCTCCAAGGTGTTTGTTGTGTAATTGCTTCTTAACTTTTAACATTGGGCATTGGGTATTTGGAAGCAAAGAGACATAGTGACATGCAAGCATGCATGCACATATTTAATAAGGGATTTCTCTCTAAACAGTCTATTTGTTCTTTTACAAATTGAAGATGCCAAGAACTGTTTTGCACTATTTATGATATCATCGTATTGAAAATGTAATCTTAAAATTCAGTGGATTTCTATTGTGTTATAAAAAAATTATGACTTTGCTAATGGATTTGCACCATGAGCTATGCCTCTGTAAGTTCACTAGTGATTTTGCTTATTACTTGCCCAGGATCATTTTTCCCATGGTGTGCATAAACAGAACGAAAGTATGCTAAATTAAACCTCTAGTAATGCATGGGTTAGGGATGGCAAAATTGGGTTCTTGGCCCATCAATCAAACTATCAAATAGTTGGGTCTAGTTCCATGGTGTGAATAAATGAATAAATCCTTGAACTAAATAGTTTGTTGAAGTAAGCAAAAAGTCAGAAACTAAACCGACCAGGTCTAGACATTTTATGGCATTGGGTTAAATTTAATGCATATAAGCAAACAACTCTTTTTACTAATGGCGGTATTCAAGAGACAGCAAGGAATAAACATTTTAACTGTAATGATATATATAAAATTTTAACTGTAATGAGATATATATATATATATATATATATATATCTGAATATATATATATATATATATATATATATATATATATATAAAACTCAAAAGTACAATGGGATGTTATCAAAATTTATTTATAAAAAAAAATTAAGAAAAACAAAGACACGAGAAAATTTTTATTCTTTCGACGAAACAAATATTATGCAAGTGGTCATCTCTCTCTTTCTGACATCTTCTAGGAAAAACCACTGAAAATGATAACTAGGAGAAAAAAAACATTCATAAAAAGCCTTTTTTTTTCATCAATTATACAATGTCTATTACCAATTCAAACTAACAACTATGCCTCTTTATCAATTATAATTTTTATATCGAAACAGAATTGAAAGTTCGGAATTTTATTGAGTCTTTAAAAAAAAAAAAACCTGAGTACGAAAAATTATGATTACCACACTGAAATCAAGAAAGAAGCTACTGCTACCCAAACACTATTTTATTTTTTTGTTTCACTTTCCACTTTATAATAGTTAGTGAAACAGTTTTTATTTGACGATTATAACTGCTACAAGAGGAGAAATTCAAATATAAAACAGGAAAACACAAAAAAACCCAGAAATAAATTTTACTTATCTCCCTGTTCTACTGTTTTCCCATCACTCAATCGGAAATTGAACACAAACCAAATATAAATTTAATTAAAACCAAAAAACAAAAAAAAAAAACAGAATTCACACAGAGTATTGAATAAGAGAAGAGAGAGGACCTTAAGGATGCGGTTCACTTTGTCATGGTCGATGAGATGAAAAGAGAGATAGACAGTCGGTTGAAGAGGAAAACAGAGAACAGAAGAGAAATTGTGGAGGGTATAAAATGTTGATATAATTGTAAGAGTGGATTAGCTAGAGCCTAGAGAGATACTATTTAAAGCAAAGTTGTGAACATGACAATTAGTGGACTAGTAGATGGTCCAATTACGAAACTTCTTATCTTAATTATTACCCAACTTGTGGACTAGTATCTCAAAAAAAAAAGGTCCAATCTGTGTGGACTTGTACGAATTAGACTCAAAGGCGCAACAATTCATTAAAAACAAATAATTTTAATATTAGAATGTGACATAGACATTAGAATAGTCGGTGGAATGGTTGAGCACATGAGCTCGTTAAAGAAAGTAACAGGGACCACTAGCTCACTACACAACCAAATCAGTAAGACTGAATTTGAACCGTGGAGCTTGAAATGAACTAATCAAAAGCTTGTAGTTTTTCATGCTTTGATAATGTGATTATTTGGATAGACTCATCTTTTGCGGGTGCTATATGCACAAAAATCCTTATGAATTTGATGTTTTTCCTAATGATTGTAGTCTTCCTTTAAAAAAGTAACATTACATCAATAGTATTTTTGCAACAAATCTTAGGAAGTAGACTGTTATTGGTAGGTAAAAAAGTGATGTCAACGGTAAGCCAAGATTAGAATCAATCACAATCGATAACCTAGGACTTATTGTAAAAATATTGTGGACATAAAATTACTCTTAAAAATTAACCTTAATTCAAGTTCAGATGAAAGATCTTTATCACATAAATAAAGAGTGGGGCTAGTTATTAAGGCCAACCTGGAATGAGATTCATGGGAATCTTCTATATGACCATGCCCGTTTGGCAGAATGTCAATATCAACCCACCTGTGCATGCCAATTTAGGTTAGTTGGCCGCTAGTTATAGAGTATATAAATTACTAATAATATATGGGATTAATTAATAAAAATGAATGCATAAATTTAAAAACAAGGGACAAGACAAACATTATCTTTCTATTATTATTATTTTAATATGAACCTATTGTGGTTTAACTAGCTCTTTTGAACCAAAAAAAAAAAAAAAAGGTACCAGATGGATCTTTACTTTGACAATTGGTTTTCTCTGACTATAATGGTACGGATGCCTTGTGGGCTGCTGTTTTAGGCTCTGATGGGTTAATATCATTCTATAATCTTCAAAAGGGAAAGGGTGTCACTCCTGAGGCAACTAAGATAACACAAGAGTCCTGCAGTATTCCTGAGCCTTGTGATCCATATTTTGTGTGCTATTTTGACAACTGGTGCCAATGCCCTGCATCTCTCATCTCTGAAAATAATTGCAAACCTCAGACTGTCTCAACCTGTAATAGCTCCCGAAGTTCAGTAGAACTATTATATGTTGGTGAGAAGCTTACTTATTTTGCACTTGGATTTGTTCAACCCCTTCTGAAGTCTAATCTAAATGCATGCCAAGAAGCTTGCCTTGCAAGTTGCTCCTGCCTTGTGCTGTTCTATGAAAAAAGTTCTGGGAATTGCTTTCTATTTGATGAGATAGGGAGCCTGCAACGCTCCATTGAAGGTTCTCCTGGTTATTTTTCATACATGAAGGTCCCAGTTAGCGGTGATGGTACACCAAGAAATGCAAGAAGAATGGAAAAGAAGCATATTTTATTAATTGCATTCATAGCTATTGCAACCATAGTGGTTGTTCTTGGCCTAATTTATGTGGGATTCTGGTATTACCGCAGAAGGAAGAGATCGCTGGAATATTCTGAAGAAATATCAGAAGAAGATAATTTCTTGAATAGTCTTTCTGGGATGCCTGCTCATTTCAGTTATAGTGATCTCTGTCAAGCAACTAGAAATTTCACTTCAAAGGTTGGTCAGGGAGGGTCTGGATCAGTCTACCTAGGTGTTCTACCAGATGGTACCCGCTTGGCTGTGAAAAAATTGGAAGGCATTGGGAGAAAAGAACATTCATAGAAAGCTGAAAGCCTATTTTTTACATCAATTATAAAATGTATTTTTCCCAATTCAATTAACAACCATATCACTTTAACTGCAGGAATCAGATGAAGCAAAAGGGATTCAGTCTCCAAATACCCTTTTGTTCTTAAAAAAATTGAACGAGACAACTTATGCATGTCCAGCATATAGACTCTTGTAATTCCAACTTAATTGGTACCTTAAGATGTACTAAGTTTGTGATTCCAAATCTTCCAATTCTTCACCCGTAATCTTTAGTTGATTTCAAACTCTTTAAAGTTAAACTTCTAGATTTTTTATGAATTAAAAAGTGAACAGATAGGATTGTATTTGGTTTCTTTTCAAAGTATGTACACAATTGCATTTAACTTTGACCTTTTGAACAAATTCCAAATCAGGTATGTACACAACAAATAGACTCTTGACCTTGCTTTTTTGGTTTTTTTAAACGTGTTACATGGGAAGAGCATAATTAGTACTATAATAACAAAGTAAAAGAGAACATGATAATTACCCAACAAATAAACTAGAACTCACGGATAGAAAGCTAAACTTTTCGGTCATATTTAAAGGGGATGGAAATGGAAAAGAAAAAAAGTGAAAAGAATGTAGTTTTTTTTATAGTATTTGGTTGGAAAGTGTAAAGAAGGGAATATTGGTGGGACCTAGATCTACCAAAATGTTTTCACCTTCAAAATGCTTAAGGGTTGTCCATGGGCCGGGTTGGGCCGGCCCGGCCCATTTTCACTTGGCCCATGGGCATAATAGGTTAGGCATAATGAACTATTAACTAGTTAACGGGCCGGGTCAGGCTGGACCGAAAGAGAAAATCTCGGCCATGACCCTGCCCATGGGCAATGCCCATTTTGTCTTTAGCGAGCTGGACTATCGGATTGGGCCTAATGGGTTACCTATGGGCTTGTGTTAGCATATTATTTTATTATTTTTATAAGGAAATAAACAACTTTTTATAAGGGAATAATCAATCTATTTTCTTAAAGGAAAGAATTAAAGAATTTAAAACTTGATTACAAATTTTTTTACATTCAAATCTATTTAATTTTGTGTTTTGTTGATGGAAACTTATTTAATTTTTTTTTATTAAGGCTTTAAATAGTTTTTTATTTTATCTTTAATAAAAAAAAATGTCAAATGGTTAATTCAAATTTGCTAGACTACTAAAAAAATATATATTTAGTAAACTAAGTTTAGCACAATTACTTTGAGTATCTTAGTGGTTGAGGGAGTTCTCTTATGAAATTCCTTTATATCTCAAGATCAATCCTTCATACACTTCCTATATATTTTTTTTGTTATGAATTATAAGTTATTGATTTGCTAGACTACTAGAAAAATATATATTTAGTAAACTAAGTTTAGCACAATTACTTTGAGTATCTTAGTGGTTAAGGGAGTTCTCTTATGAAATTCCTCTATATCTCAATATCAATCCTTCATACACTTCCTGTATATTTTTGTTATGAATTATAAGTTATAGGGTTGGGCCAATGGGCTGGGCAACAGGTTGGGCTACTGGGCTAGCCCACCAAGTACCCATGGGCATAAAAACTAGCCCACGGCCTAACCCACTGGACTAATAGGCTACCCATGAGTCTTAAAAACAACGAGTCGGGCCGCCCATTAGCTCGGTGGGCTGTCGGGTATCTAGGTCGGATTATGGGCAGTGGGCTATTTGATGACCCTTAAGAATGCTGGAGAGAAAGAGGTTAACTAAAAAAAAACCTATGTGCATTGCTTTTTTATTTATTTATTTATTTTTTTTATACCAATTTGATTTTCTCTTTCTTTTTCTTTGGTTTTTCTCTTTTCCTGTATTTATCATTCGTTTTTTTTTTTTCTCTCTTTTTCTGCTTACATTTGTTTTGGATTCTTTGGCTTGTGTTTTTTTTTTCTTAATTTATATAAAAAAGGGCTAAAATACAAAACTAATCATCTAAGTTTCTCCAGAATTCATTTCAATCCTTTATCTTTTTTTTTGTTCATTTCAATCCTCTAAGTTTCAGATTTAATCAATTAAAGCTTTTCCATCAACTTTGTTAAATTTAATAAAAAATAAAAACAAATCTGGAAAATATTTTTCAGATCAAAATTTTAAAATGATTTTAATGTGTTTCATAGCAAGTCATTCGATGAAAAAACTTACAATTACATTTATTTAAGGACAATGTCTAGATACAAAATTAGTTGTGACTCAATAAAATAAACATTACTACATATGTTAAAAATTTAACCATTGAATTGCATGTTATCTATGCTCTTAATGCACATGTCAAATTTTGTATCAATTAGATATTTATTTACTATATGATTTATAAACTTATATTTTAAACTAGAAAAACTTGCAATTTAAACAATTTATTGATGACATAATTATTGATCTTTAATTTTCTGAAAATTGTGCAAGCATTGAGAATATAAGAAGAAGATGTAATCTAATAGTAAATTTGTCAAAATTCACATCTAGTAAAAAAATATTTAGTAAAATTGTAGGTTTGAGTTATAACTAATTTTGTAATTAAACGTTATCATTTATTTAATTTATTTATATTGTAATATTTACATTTAATCAAAATGTTACAACATTCTATCCCAAAAAAAAAAAAAGTTATAACATAAAATGTATAACCTACCTTTTATCATTAAATTTTCTCCAAAAAAAAAAAACTTTTGTCATCAAAAAAAGAAGGTAAGTTAGATGATGAAAGAATTTTTTTTTTATTTAAATCATGAAATTTATTTTAAAATTTTTTCAACAGTAATACTAATTTTTTTTTTTTAGGAGAAGATATTAGTTTTGTTTAAGTAGATTTTCATGTCCTATAAACTCTCAGCTATCTACCCTTTAATGGACCCAAGTGAGAGTTTAAAGTGATGGAGCCTATTTAGGCTCAAAGCCTTTGTTAATGGACGAATCTGCCCTGGATAATGGCACATAACCAGGTGGTAACTAAAATGTTTTTTCAATGGTACTTGATGTTTATGAAATAAATTACCGTGTACAAGTTACAATCACATTACTTTGTTTTTATCCCTTTCCCTCTCTCTCTCTCTCTCTCTCTCTCTCTCTCACACTTCAAAGCTCAAGTATGACAGATTTCTGTGAAATTTCTGTAAAGTTCTGTGTCTCTCGGTGACTCTGATTGTTTAGGAGTACTTGGAATGTGGTAAGGAGAGCTGAATCAATTGGAAGGAAGGTTGCTGGAATTTGGTAAAATGGGTTCAAATACTCTGTAAGTCATTGGATTTCTTGATTATTGTTCATGGAGTCTCAAAAAATGGGTTCAAATACCCTGAATTCTTATTCGTGTTACTTATTTGTGCTAGTTGCTCACTACTTGAATGATTATTGGACTTTTCTGCAATGAGATTGTGTGTGTGCTTGTGTAATGTCATTTGAGTTTGAATGGAAATGGGTGCTACCGCATGAATTACATTGCTAAGCTATAATATTAATGTTTTACATTAAACTTTTTTTAAATTCTTGGAAAGAAAATCTTTAGAAGAGTTTAGTACTACAGGTAGAACAAGGTTATGTAGGGAATTTCCACGAATTCCTAAACCTGTAAGAAACAAAAAAAATATAGAGAAAACATACGTCAAAGAAAATAATCACAAGCACAAGACAGTATTTACGTGGTTCGGCAATTTGCCTACGTCCACGGAGTTGCAGAGATTTCACTATTATCAAGGAGAATACAAACTGCAGCTATAGACCCTTCTTTCACTACAAAACTGACTACACCACAAAACCCTAATTAAAAACAATGTTTTCTACTAAAAACCGGATTCACAATGGGCCAAAAAACAATGTTGTCCATGAGTGCTCCGGCTTAGGCCTATCGGCCCAAGTCTCCACTCTATAAACTAAGCCTCAAAAATTCTCTCACTAAAAACCATGCAACATCATTCGAGTCGGATCGGGTCATCAACTAAATAAAACACAAACTAGGCTCCACAAAGCCCAACAGGTTGGTCCCTCTGCTGTTGTTCCCATCCTCGAATTCTCCGGCACCCACAAGGTCCGCCTCTCTCTCTAGCCACTGGCATTCTACATTCTACGGGTGAAAGGGCACATAGACCCAACACCCCAAATAGAAACAGATTCCTTGTTACAACAATAGATTGGGACTTTACATAAGAATTCGTTTCTGAATGAAATTGAAGCATCTGATGCGAGTTTTAGAAATTGGAGCGTTATGCATGTTGGATTACTCTCTTCAATTTTCTTATCTTTTTGATCAATCAACAATTGATTTAAGGTCCCAAGATGTCTTTTATTGACACTTCAATGGCATACTCAATGATAATATGCTTGCCATAAGTATTCCATGCTTGCTTCACTTCCTATCTTGCAAGTGATCTGCTCATCCTTAAACAGAATGAATTACACCAGATGATGCTGCCATTTATGAATAACTAGTCCTTTCCTTTAAAATGCCTTTCTATACACTGATGAAGATGATTGCCGTACTCTTTTGCAATTAACCATAAACACACACACACACACACACACATACACACACACACAACTTGGTACTTCAGTTTATGAGCTGAATGCTACTTTTACTTGGTGGGTCAATGAAATGAGTTTGTTTTATGGACCTTGTTTGATGCTATACTGGAATGACCTTCTGCAAGCTCCTGTTAAGGCATTTTTTTTATCCAATTCCATCTCTAGATTGAGACATTTACGTCTGTATTTTGCCTATTATTTCAGGCAATTGTATCCAGGAATCAAATAGTTGATATTGACTATTTTTACCAAGGTTCGGAAACATGATGTCCAAAAAGGGGATACAGTGATTGATGCCACTTTTGGCAATGGTTATGATACTTTAGTAATGGTCAATATACTTGATAATGAATTAGCCAGGGTTGTGTTTATGCAATGGATATTCAGAATGATGTCTAGAGAAAACTTCTTCTTTGCTAGAAGAGTTGCTCAATCCAAACGAAGTGCACTTTTCTCACAGTTCCATTTATTTGTTTAACTTTTATCTGCTAAGAAAAGCAAAAACTGTACGATTGTTATTTTTGCAATGTTGCCTACTAATTCTGAATAATGAAGCTTCTAAAGTAATCGATTTTCAGTTTTAACATATACGGATCTTTAGTTCTAAACTGAATTCCTTTTAGTTTTCTTTTTTTTGATGCCAGGTCCAAAAGGTACAAAACGTCTTTAGCTAACACAGCTATTACAAAAGATTTGGTCCAACCAAAGAGAATGTATGGGGGACTTGATGCATGTCTTTGCTTTTGAGGTAATTTGAACAACAACTTGAGTTATAATAGTTATATTCGTTCTATTATAGATCAAGTAAATCAATTCTAAATGAGATTTGTACACATGTAATTTGTCTACAATACGTATGGGTGGATCTCTTTTCCATAATATCCTTCTTATCTGCACAATTTTCTTCTACATTACTTTATTAATTTCTTTCTTCAAGTATACAGTACTTGTAAAGATACTAAAGGAAGTAATGGAGCTAAGAGGAGCAGAATCAAGAGCACAGATAAGAAGCAAAGTTCCTGTTCCAGAGATTCAGTTTGTATAGTAAACGAGAATAGTTATCTCACATAATAGATAGAAACGGCATGTAGTTTTAGTTCTGTATATGCATTTAATTCAGCATGTGACAAGCACGTGTATTAGCTTTGTTATTTTTGTTAGCTTCTAATTAGTTAGTTGCTGAGTGGTTAGTTACTAAGTGGAGGGATTTGATGTGTATATATATATATATACGCATCTAATTGTTCAGAATCGATTCAATTGATTGTTCAATGAAATAGAGTTTCAATTCTTCAGAACTCTCCTCTGTTTTCCAATATGGTATCAGAGCGATCATTTCTTGCTTCTGCCTAATTTCTTCGTTTCAATTTTTTCTTCTTTAAAAGCTAGGGTTTTCTTTTCGAATCTACATCAATGGGGCCTTCTGATCAAGCTTCTACAAGCATCACCATTGATGAATCACATCCCTTTTTCCTTCACCACACTGAGGGCCTTGGTGCAATTCTTGTATCTCAGCCACTGATTGGAGGAGAAAACTACCCTACGTGGGCACAATCTATAGAGAGAGCTCTTAGGATCAAGAATAAATTTTGGTTAATTGATGGCTCTGCTTCTAACTTCTACCATAGAGAAAGTTCCTCTTCTTTTTCAAAGCTGGTCACGATGCAATGAAATTGTAGTTTCTTGGATCATCAATTGTGTTTCCCCCAAAATTGCAACTAGTATGGTGTATCGGAGAACTGCCAAGGAAGTTTGGAAGAAGCTTCAGAATATGTTCTCTCAAGGCAATGGACCTAGGGTTTACCAATTGCAGAAAGATCTTGCTAGCATTTCTCAGGGGGAATTCACTATGAGTGATTATTTTACCAATCTCTCAATCTTATGGGATGAAATACAAAACTATGAACCACTTCCTCTTTTTTCTTATGAGAAGTGTGTGTGCCATGTGAATGAAAAGATTTCCAATTTTCATCACAAAGAAGCAATTATGCAGCTTCTAATGGGTCTTAATGATTCATTCTCTCACATTCGAGGACAAATTCTGTTAATGGATCCCATTCCTTCTGTTGATAAGTTATATTCATTGTTGGTTCAAGATGAAAGACAGAGGTCAGTTAGACATAGCAACAATGGTCCTTTTGTTGAATCCATAGCCCTTGCAACCAAAACAATGAATCTTGGTTCTGGTTCTAGGACTTTCAAGAAAGGAAAGGAGAGGCCTACCTGCAGCCATTGTGGATTGCTTGGTCATACCATGAAGAGATGCTACAAAATTCATGGATATCTTCCTAGATATAAGCCCAAGGCAAGGACAAACCAAGTCTCTTCTCTTGATTCTATTCAAGAGTCTATTGCAACACCCACTCCACAGCATTTTCCTTTCACAATGGAGCAATGTCAGAAACTGCTTGCCATGATTATAGGATCTGATTCTCACAATAGTTCAATTGCTATGGCCAACAGTGTTTCTTCCAACCAAGCTTCTACTTCTCAATCAACTCATTTGGCAAGTAATCTCAAGCATTTCATTTTCTCTGCTAAGCTTGTGAATAGATCTGCTTTTGGTGGTAGTACTTGGGTTCTTGACATAGGTGCAAGTGATCATATTGCTTGTTCTCTTTCACTTTTTCATTATTATATTGTCGTTTCCCATTGTGTTGTTGAATTACCTAATGGTGAATCTACTCATGTTACTCACATTGGTACTGTCAAACTATCTAATTCACTTACCCTTGAACATGTTCTTTATGTTCCTTCCTTTTCTTTAAATCTTGTGTTTGTCAGTCAACTCACTCAAAGATTGCCTTTTTGACTTGTGTTTTTGTCTCAATTTTACTTCATTCAGGACCTTTCTTGTTGGAGGACAGTTGGAGTGGGTGAAGTCCAACATGGTCTGTACTTGCTGCAGAATAGCATTTCTAAAACTCCACCTTTTCTGTCAGACCACCTCTCCACCAACAAATTTCCCAAGTCAGCTTTTTCAGCATCTCTCTCTAATAACGATATGTCCATTTTATGGCATTTTAGATTAGGGCATCCTTCTTTTAATAAATTGACATATTTGCAAGATGTTTTGCCTTCTTTTTCTTCCAAATGTAATGACATTTGTACCATCTGTCCTTTGGCTAAGCAGAAGAGGCTGCCATTTCCTTCAAACAATAATATGAGCATTGACCCATTTGCTTTGATTCATGTAGATGTTTGGGGTCCCTATTCTGTTTGCACTTATGATGGTTTTAGGTTCTTTCTTACCATTGTTGATGATGCCACCAGGTCTACTTGGGTATATCTCATGAAGGCTAAGTCTGATGTCAAACAACTTTTAATTTCATTCTATAACATGATTTTGACTCAATTTAACATTGGCATTAAGGCAATCAAATCAGATAATTCTCATGAATTCTCTTTGTCCAATTTTTATAGTGATCATGGCATTGTGCATCAAAAGAGTTGTGCTTATACACCTTAGCAAAATTTTGTGGTTGAGAGAAAGCCAACATCTTTTGAATGTTGCTAGATCTCTTAAGTTTCAATTCAATCTGCCCTCAACATATTGGGGAGAATGTATTTTGATATCTACTTATCTGCTTAACAGGTTGCCTATGCCTTTGTTAGGTCATAAATCCCCATTTGAGCTTTTGTTTCATAAACAGCCATCTTTTACTCATCTTAGAGTGTTTGGTTGCTTGTGTTTTGTTTCAACCCCTTCTGTCCACAGGTTGAAGTTTGATTCTAGAGCTTCCCCATGTCTCTTTTTAGGCTACCCTTTTAATATGAGAGGTTACAAAGTCCTTAACCTTCATACTAGGAAGATTACTATATCTAGAGATGTTGTCTTTCATGAGTCTATTTTCCCTTTTTCAAATTCTTCTTCCTTCTCTGGTCTCACATCTTTTCCTTTATCAGATTCATCTCCTCCTAATTTTGACTCTCCCTCTTGCCCAATTTCTGTTCAACTTCCTCTTACAGACCTCACTTCTATTATTGATCATGTTCCTCATTCTCATACTTGTTCAAACACTTCTTCTCCTTCTTCTATTCTGATTGGTTCCTTACCTGTTCCCTTAGGCCATTCTGATGTTTCTAATCAGTCTGCTATTCCCCCTAATCAGTATAATGTCCATCCTAATCAGTCTCCTGTTTCCTTTGATCATTCCTCACCTTTTGTCCATACTGTACCTCCTGCTTTCATTCCACCTCTTATAATATCAACTAGACTTTCACACAGACCTGCTTATTTGCAAGCTTATAAGTGCAATCAGGTGTCTCAAGTTCCACCTAGTACTGCTTTCCCTTTATCCTCTTACCTGTCTTCCCACAAATTGTCTCCTAGACACTTGCATTTCTGTAATGCTATTTCTTCCATTAAGGAGCCTAAATTCTATCACCATGCAATTAAAGATCCCAAGTGGAGAAAGGCTATGGGAACTGAGATTTTTGCCCTTGAAGCTAATCACACTTGGACCCTCACAGCTCTCCCACTCCATAAAAAGACAATTGGTTGTAAGTGGGTCTATAGGGTGAAATACAAATCTGATGGCACTGTGGAAAGATATAAAGCTAGGTTGGTGGCTAAAGGCTTCACACAGAAAGAGGGCCTTGATTATATTGAAACTTTCTCCCTTGTTGCAAAGCTTGTTACTGTCAAATGTCTTCTTGCAGTGGCTGCTATGCAAGGCTGGTATCTTTGTCAGCTTGATGTAAATAATGCCTTCCTTCATGGTGAATTGAAGGAAGAAGTCTATATGGATCTCCCACCAGACTTCCACAACAAAGGGGGGCTAGTATGCAAACTTACTAAGTCCTTGTATGGACTAAAACAAGCTTCAAGGTAGTGGTTTGCCAAATTTTTTGCTGCATTGGTTCTTCTTGGATTTACACAGTCCAAGGCTGATTACTCCCTTTTCATTAAAAAGACCTTTACTTCCTTTATTGCTCTATTAGTTTATATTGATGATATATTGATTGCTAGTGATAACAAGCAAGCAGTTGATGAGTTGAAGATTTTATTGGATCAATAGTTCAAGCTAAAAGATTTGGGTGATTTAAAGTTTTTCTTAGACCTTGAAGTTGCAAGGACTACTGATGGTATCGATTTATGCCAAAGAAAGTACACACTTGAGGTGTTGGATGATGCTGGCATGTTAGGTTGTAAACGAGCCAAAGTACCTATGGATCAGAATCTCAAGCTTAGTAAGTATGAAGGGAAGGAGTTGCAAGATCCAAGCTCCTACAGAAGATTGATAGGAAGGTTGCTATACTTAACAATAACCAAGCCTGACATAACTTTTGCTGTGAATAGACTCAGCCAGTTCATGGCACATCCTAGAGAGCCTCATTTGCAAGCAGCTCACAAGGTCTTGCAATATCTAAAAAGCTCACCAGGCCAAGGGTTATTTTTCTCAAGCAAATCAGAACTACATTTGAAATCTTTTGTTGATGCAGACTGGGCTTCATGCCCTGACACTAGGAGATCTGTCACTGGTTTTAGCATCTTCCTTGGTGAATCTTTGATTTCATGAAAGTCAAAGAAGCAACAAACAGTCTCAAGGTGTTCAGCAAAGTCTGATTATAGATCAATGGCAGTAGCAGTCTGTGAGGTCATTTGGCTCTTGTATGTTCTTCATGATTTTCAAATAAAACACCCTCAAGCAGCCCTCTTTTTCTATGATAGTCAAGTAGCCCTTCACATTGCTGCAAACCCTGTTTTCCATGAAAGAACAAAGCATATAGAGATTGATTGTCACCTAATTAGAGATAAGGTCTTGGACGGGTATGTTAGAATGCTACATGTTAGGACCAATTCTCAAATTGCAGACTTGTTAACCAAAGCCTTGAATGCTCAGCAATTTTCCTTTCTTGTATCCAAGTTGAATATGGTCAATATTCATGCCCCTCTTCCACTTGAGGGGGGGTGTAAAGATGCTAAAGGAAGTAATGGAGCTAAGAGGAGCAGAATCAAGAGCACAAATAAGAAGCAAAGTTCCTGTTCTGGGGATTCAGTTTGTACAATAAACAACAATAGTCATCTCACATAATAGATAGAAACGACATGTAGTTTTAGTTCTATATATGTATTTAATTCAGCATGTGACAGGCACATGTATTAGCTTTGTTATTTCTGTTAGCTTCTAATTAGTTAATTGCTGAGTGGTTAGTTACTAAGTGGAGGGATTTGATGTGTATATATATATATATATATATATGCATCTGATTGTATCAGAATCGATTCAATTGATTGTTCAATGAAATAGAGTTTCAATTCTTCAGAACTCTCCTCTGTTTTCCAATAGTACTAAATTTACATGTTGTCAGAGCTATAAGAGAATCAATCATGGCTTCAAATTGATTATCTTCCACCACCAATACCTTCTCAACATCTTCAGCAAAACTGAGATAGTAAGCTCCACTTTTCTTGCTTTCTAAAGTCTCAAATATAATGTTAGCGAAACTTGATAACAACTACATCCTTCAAAAGCATCAAATCGCAATCATACTTGGATTTGTAGATGGAACTCTTATATTCCATGAAAAAATTGTTAGAGATGGTAGAGGATTGATAAATATTAACAGATAAAGAAATTCCAACATATCATCAATGGATCTCTAGATCTCAAACATTGCTCAATTTGAACAACTCCACTCCGTAACCCTCAGTTCTTTAATTAGTTGTTGGATAAAATTCAGCACAAAAGGAATGGGAAACACTTGAAAGGAGATTCACATCTATCACAAGATTGACCTAATAGCAAGAAAAATGATGATTCAGTCAGTGCCTATCTACATGTCATGGAAAAGAGACAAACTAGCTGTTGTGTCAATTGAAAATGATGATGAAGAAATTCTTCAAGTTTTGTTAAAGGGACCTCCTAAAGAATATCTTCCTTTCTGCTCACCCAAGAGAACCAGAAATAAGCCAACCAATTTTGATGATCTTCATATGGCACTTATTTCTGAAAAGTATTCAATTAAGAATATTATGGAAGATAAACAAGAAAAGAATATCATTTCAAAGAATTTTACTTCCAAGAAATTTCATTGCATATGGTTGCCCATGAGCAAGAGCACATACTCAACCACCCAGCCTAACTCTTGGAGGAAGGTATGGCCACTTATTTCCAAACAAACTTAGAAATAAGTTTTATGTGGGGGTGGTTGAAGCATAGTGGCAGAGTTGTGTCATGTGCAATGGATTCTATCCAAACCTTTCGAGAGGCTAGCTCTTCATCAACCACAACTCCTGCAAGTCAATGCAATAGACTATGCTTTTCCTTCTATTTATGTTTCCAAAGTTAATTTTGATGAGCTTACTGATAAACGGGGATGCTACTGAGTTTTGGTGTGGTAAATAGAAATACTGCAGGTGCAATCATTGCTAATTGGTGTGACCTAAGGGCTAAGGCACAAGGATGCAGACAAGGATAACTTCAATCAATGGAACCCGGTTTATCTTTTGTTAGCCATCTAATCACAACAAATTAGGGAGATCACCAGCAAACATCACTATGTCTCCCAATAATGAATTACAAATGTGTCAAGAGTAGCAAAAAAGATCCAAAAATCACCCATTTACCCTTTCCCCTACCATCCTCAATTATCATATTCTACAATCTCCTCGAACATTGGTTGTTTCTGTTCAATTTAAACCAATTTATACCCAAATATCAAATAATATGATAAAGTTAACTTTACAAGCTTAGTAGTCAGTAAAAAGACTTGGAAATCCCATACACATTGGGCTTCTAATGCCAACAATGAAAACTAAGTTAATTATACATAGATTTATGCCAATCGTGTTAAAGCTGAACCAGTTTTGTTACTTAGTTTTGAGTCTCTTGACCTCACAAGTTGTAGTATCCGCCTAAGCTCTATCGTAACTTCTCTCATGCTTGGCCTCTCATCTCCCTTATTGTTAATGCATCTCAAAGCAAGCTCTGCAAATGCTTGAATATCTTCATTGCTTCCTTGGCCTAGCACCACATCAGCAACAATTTGGAATATGCGGTTCTCTTTCATTGACAAAACAAAGTAATCGACCAAAAAGTTATGCTTTAAGAACATTTCTGTGGGATGATGACCTGTTAAGACTTCCACTAGTACAACCCCAAAGCTATAAACATCACACTTTTCAGTGACCTGCAGTGTCGCTTCATATTCAGGGTCTACATAACCGCAAGTTCCCTCAACTGAACTACCTTGAAAAAAGTCTTCTCCAGGTGCAATTGAAACCGCAAAACCAAAATTTGATAGTTTAGCAGTCAAGAACTCATCCAAAAATATATTTGATGATTTGACATCCAAATGAACTATTGGCCTTAACCTACCATAGTGCATGTAACAAAGAGCATAGGATGTCTCAGTGGCTATTCTTACACGGTCAAGCCAGGAGATCCGGGAAGTAATCTTGTTGCATTTACCATGGAGATGATCAGAGAGAGTGCCATTGGGGATGAACTCTAGAACCAACATGGGAATTTTAGTTTCTAGGCAACAACCATAGTGCCTCACAACGTTCTTATGGCTAATCAATTGTTTTATTGTGACTTGTTGTAAGAAGAAATCTACCATTGTCTCAGTGGACCAACCTATTGGAGGGCCTTTCACTTTAATAGCTACTTCCCTCTCATCTAGTATTCCTTTGTAGATTGTTGCGATATCAGAGCCGAGGATTAGATTAGGATCATAGTTATTAGTAGCCTGTTGGATTTCCTTGGCAGAGAAAATCTTGATTGGCTCTGTATCTCTACCTTGGTTGCAAGTGATTTGCTTCTCTAGTAACATTGCTCCGTTTTGGATGAAGTATTCTTCTTTGGCCTCAAATACATGCCTTGCTTTCTCCATCCTGATACTCTTCCCTGCCCATATATAACATTATTAAACAAGTGAATATCACTTCATATGTAGTTCTTTTCTGCCAACAACTAACAGTATGACAAATTAAGGGGTAGGTAATCTCCAAAATAAGTTTATGGGGGAAAAAACACTTTCCCCTCTTTATGTTTGGGGTAGTTCTCAATTCCCTCATTTATCTTTAAAACCAACTAATTTCTCCCTCTATGTTTGGAAAATAAGCAAATACCCCCAATTTGTTATTTTCTCAATTAAATCTAACGAAAGTTTTTGAAGAAATTATTAGTTGTACACCATAAGGAAGAGAAAAAATTGAAGATTGAACTATGCAAGAAAGTTTAATTAGTCGCAGACCAGCATTATGTGCAAGAAAGTTTTTAGCTTAACATATGGAATGAATATAATTGTGTTAGGATATTTAGTCTTGGTTAATTCAATAAATTTTTTTTTTTTATTTTTTTATTTTTTTTTTTTGAGAAACAAACTAACTGCTAAACATTATAGAAATCACCATGTTTTGTTAATTTGTTTTTTATTTTTTATTTTTCAATTTGTTTATCCATATAAACATTATGATTTGAATCTAGACTAAGTAAAAACCAAAATTAAATTGTGAATCTTGGTAGTTAAATCGAAACTTTCAAACTATTTATCATTTCTTATTGTTAATTTGGAATTAAAATACAAAATACTTTCTCACCTTTTATCATTCCCATCATGATACTCCAGAGACTAACAGCTACAGCGAGAACTATGCAAAAAAAATCCCTGTATTTTAAAGTCAATAAATAAATTTCTCAGCTTTCCCTTTATTTTTCCTTTATAATTAAAGACAATGCATTATTCTCCGTTAAAAAAAAAAATACATAGCATTAAATGTTGTTTCCTTAAAAAGTCGGAGTTTTTTAATAGGACCAGCAACATAGAGTGGAGGTAATAGAAATTTGATCCATTTTACAATGATTCCCTAACATGCCAACGATTAGATGTAACATAATAATAAAAATATTAAGAGAAAAACATTAGTAATTTAATATTGGGTATAAGAGGAGAATAAGTATGGACTCATTTTATTGTGTTGTTTGTCACATTATAGTGGTCAAATAAGTAATAATAGTCACTAGAGATTTACCATGAATGGATGACATTATCTCTTACTACAAACATACTTTTTTTATGAAAAAAAAAAAAAGAAACCAAACCGACCAGTATTAGAGACAGCAAGGAAGTCTTGAGTTAGGAACTCATGGGTTCAGTCAGACAGGGTCAAATAATTGGTCCATTAATATGAATAAACATTTTAACTGTAATGATTATATATATATATATATATATATATAACTATTATGGGTCAAGCCAACAAATTTTTTTATTTTCAAAAACTCAAAACTTAAAAGTAAGATTGGATATTATCAAATTTATTTATCAAAAAAATTAAGGAAATAACAAAGACCTAAGAAAATTTTTATTTTTTCGGCAAAACAAAGTAGGCATGCAAGTAGATCTCAAAAAAAAAAAAAAAAAAAAAAAAAAAAAAAAAAAGAGTAGGTATACAAGTAGCCATCTCCCTTCTCCTGACATTTTCTAAAAAAAACCACTAAAAATGAAATCCAAGAGAAAAGAACATCATAAAAAGCCACTTTGTGACATCAATCATACAATATTTTTACGAATTTAAACTAGCAACTATGCCTCTTTATCAATTATAATTTTTATAAGTTTAGAATTTTAGTGAGGCTTAAAAAAAACTAAAAAAAAAAACCTGCGTCCTAAAAAATTATGATTACTGCACTGAAATCAAGAAGGAAGCTACTGCTACACAAACGCTAGTTTATTTTAGCGAAACTTTTTTTTTTTTTTTGACAATCTCACAGCTGCTACAAGAGGAAAAATTCAGATATAAGACAGGAAAACACAAAAAACCCAGAAATTAAATTTACCTTTCTCCCACTTTCCACTGATATCCCATCACTTAAACAGAAATTAAACACAAATCAAATATAAATTTAATATAAGAAAATCAGAGAATTCGCAGAGTAATGAATAAGAGAAGAGAGAGAGGACCTTGAGGATGAAGAGAGAGAGAGAGACAGTATGTTGAAGAGGAAAACAGAGAGCAGTAGAGAAATTGTGGACAGTATAAAATGTTGATATAATCGTAGGAGTGTAGTAGTAGAAAGATAACATTATTTAAGCAAAGCTGAACATGACAGTTCAATTACCCAAAAAAAAAAAATTACCCAACAAGTGGACTCGGTCCATTTAGTTCACAATTGTCCAACAAATGGACTCGGTCCATTTAGGAAACTTCTTCACAATTACCCAACTAGTGGACTCGGTCCATTTAGGAAACTTCTTCCTACAAACTGAACTCACCATGCAGAAAGTCAAAGTAAAATTGGAGGATAAAAAATTGGGTTGATAAAAGATATTATTTTCGTGCTATTTGGTTAAAAGGATGAAAAAGTAAATATATGAAAAATTCATTTGTATTATTAAAAAGAAAAATGAGAAGATAGAAAGTATTGTTTGTATATATTTACTTAATTATTGGGAAGAAAAATGAGAGATAGAATATATTGTTTGCATAAATTTACTCCCGTTACCATATACCTATCTTCATAACATACAATGTAATTGTAGGAGTGGAGTCTTAGGTAGAAAGATATTAATATTTAAGCAAAGCTGCGAAAATCACAATTACCCAACAAGTGGACTAGTAGGTGGTCCAATTACGAAACCTCTTCTTCTTATCTTAATTATTGAAGCAAAGCAGAACATGATAATTACCCTTGGACTTTTGTGAAGGCTAAATTCCAAGATGGAAATTTCTTTGTAATGAAAAGTTTACACATTTACAAATTTTGGTCAAATACACTTATGATCGTTCGAGCGAATATAAGAAAAAAATTTACAAGTTTGGACAAAACTCAATATTCAGTCGAGGAACAAAGTCATCAAACCTAATATGAACTAGACTCAACGCCATAATCCATTAAAAACTAATAATCTAACATGCGATCAAAAATAAATAAAGCTATTGGGTTCTAGCACAAGGTTAACCGGGTACTTACAGGGTCAGCCATTGTTGAAGCTTCAACCTCAGACCTTGAGATCGCGCCAACATTTCTTATTCTTCTTCTTCTCCGTCTCGCTCGTCCCTTCTCTCTCTGCAATTTTGCAGACTGCTGTTTTTGTATTTTCTCTTTAAATTTTTTCTGCGTTTCTTTCGTTTGTTGTTGTTGTCCGCATATTTCTCTCTCCCTTGCGTTTTTTCCTTTGCACTCTTGAGTCTTCTGGTTTACAACTTGCTTTCTGTCACTCAAAATATATGCTGTCAACCACTCCTTTTATTTTATTTTATTTTATTGGGTTTAATCAATTTTTTAATGCTTTGTAGTTGTACGGCCACTCTCCTAGCTTTTGTATTTATTTTTTATTTTTAAAATTTTCTTAATTGGTTGAATATTCAAATGGGTTTTAGCATAAAACAATTTATTCAAATGGGGCTTGAGCATGACTTAAGATAATTTAGACATAAGCTGTCATAAAAAGATTAGAAGAGTAAAATATTGAGCTTTAACAAAAAATTATTTAGGTTTGCTTAAGATTTAATATTTCTTATTTTGCCTTATGAAAGTTATGATATAAAAAAAGACAATTGAAAAATATGTCTTTATATTTATTTGGACTATTTTACGCTCTGTTTTTTTTAATATAAAATATTTGCAAAGATAAAATATTTTATATGTAAAATGTTTTTAAAAAAATATTTTCATTTTACAGTGGTTGATAGTGTATATGAAAATGTTGTGTAAAATATTTTCCGATTTTGGCACAATGTAAAATGGAAAAAAAAAAGGGTAAAAATTTAAAATTATGTTAAAGACACAACTTTGTGCCACAATTTGCCACTGCTACATAACGAGTTGTGATTAGTAAGGGTATACCAGTGGGCCATGTAGAAACACACTTTTACCAATCACAAATCGTCATGCGATGAATTGTGGCACAAAGTTGTGCCCAAAGTTATGTCCCTAACATAATTAAAAAAAATATATATCTTTGCAGATTTTATTTCATTTTTTTTTTTTAATTTTTAAATTCTGGCATCCTTGCATATACATTCATTAATGTTTATGCTTAAAAAAAAAAAAAAAAAAAGACACTTGATGTCAAAATAGTTTGGGTTCCAAGGTCTTAGTCTAACACTATACAGTAAAAGCACAACAAATCATTATTTTCTTGTGAGCTTTTTTATATTTTTTTGTTTGTTTCAATGAGCTACAAGTTTTAATGGGTCTCGTATTGCTCCAGAGGATTTTAAAATCCCAATCAGCTCTGGCAACATATTCTTGTTTTCCTCGTTCAAAAACACAATTGCTTAAAGAACTTTTCAAAGTTGACTTTTTTAAGGTCCAGTTGCCAGTTGGTCTTGTTAAACTTGGCTTTGCCCCATTTACAGAGAAGACAGAAACTGCAGCTATAAAACAGCTTGAAAATTAGATAAGCTAACGAAGATGAATCTTGATTCCATCATAATCAAATTCAAACTACATGAGTATACCAAAGACTCCTCCAACATCACTTAAAATTTTAATTAGATTAAGGCAAGAATATTATTTTTGACAGTAAAGGAAGATTATTTTTCACTCTCTCTCTCCCACGAAGGGTTGTTTGCTTATGTCAATTATAATCCTCTCAAATGCTATTTTTCTTACAGGCCATATTATAATCTTGAACTAAGTTATTTTCAATTTCTGAATCAAAGCTTAGCTTTCTTCATAGTTGATCTATTACCTGAACTATATATTGAACGACTCTTTCCTTCAGCATTATCATCACACGGTACCAGAGAATTGGGCCTGATGGACACTTGAGATTGTATGATAGGGATTGGGTGGAAGTTGGTGATATTCTCACTCAATCTATTCATTATTGTGGCAACCCTACGGTATGCGGCAGTGATGGTGTTTGTACAAACGAGCAGTGTAGTTGTCCTAAATCCATAAATGGAACAAGCTATTTTCAGCAAATTAATGACAAGTTGCCTTGCTATGGATGCTCCCTAGTTTACTCCCTTGCCTTGTGAAGCTTCCAACAATCAGATTCTTTTAGAGCTCGAAAACATCACAGACTTTCCCTTTAGTACAGAACCCCTCAACATATATCCAGATCACCGAGGTATAAACTTAGAGAGTTGTAAGCAGGATGCTTAAAAAATTGTTCGTGCAATGCGGCTACTTACAATCTGACATTTTTTCACTGACGTCCATCGATAAAGAAACAAATAATTGCTTTAAAGTATACATCAAGGAGCAGAATGACAATGTTCCTACTCCACATCAAACTCCTCCATATCAAAAACATCAGCTTGAAATGATATTGGGATCCAGCATCGCATCTTTCTTTGTACTATTTCTTTTTATTGAAATCCTTATTTTTCTATTTGGAAGAAAGGAAATGCTATTGACGATGAAGAGTATTATTTAGACCATGTGCCAGGAATGCCAAGATATTCCTACGATGATTTATAAGCCATTACGGAAAATTTCAATAAAGAGCTTGGTGGGGGAAGATTTGGCACTGTTTTTTAAGGGACTCTAACTGACGGCACTAAAGTTGCAATGAAGCGTCTTGAGCATTTTGGTCAAATCAAGAAATCATTTTTAGCTGAAGTTGAGATAATTGGTAGTATTCATCATTTAAACATGGTGAGACTGGTTGGATTTTGTGCTAAGAAATCCCATAGGCTTCTTGTTTATGAATACATGTCTAATGGTTATTAGATAGATGGCTATTTCATAAAATCTTGGAGATGTTGCTTGATTGGCAACTTAGAAAGAAGATCTCCCTTGACATAGCAAGGGGACTGACTTATATACATTAAGAATGTAGGCAAAAGATAGTTCACTTGGACATAAAATCCCATAACATTCTTTTAGATGAGAATTTTAATGCAAAAGTCTCTGATTTTGGGTTGTCTAAATTAGTTGACCATGACCAAAGCTAGATTGTGACAAAAATGAGAGGAACTCCTAGCTATATACTTCGGAATGGTTGAGTTCAGTGATTACAGAAAAAGTAGATGTGTATAAATATGATGATTTTGTAGTTTGTATGAGCTCAAAGAAAAGGAGGGGAAAAAGAAAAAAGAAAAAAGAAAAAAAAAAGTTTACTGCTATAAGAGTAAACATAAAAGTTTGACCTTCTGCCAAGGTGATCAAATTCAATGAGTAGCATGCGAGTCGCAACCAACCCAATCCAAAAATAACCCGACTGTGAGACCCGACACTTGAACCGTGCAGACTCAGACCTGCCCAAAACATGTCAGGTCGGGTTGGTCGGGTCCTGCTCAGCCGTACACAAGCGACTTTGACTGGTGTAATCCTATCCATCTCTCATTCCCCACTCTCATCACACATTTCCCCTTCCAACATGCTCTTTGTAACGAGAGCAGCACTTATTCCTATAAAGGATTAGTCAAGTTACATTTGGGGTACCTCACAATTACTTATAAACCCAAAATCCACTTAATAAAAGACTCAACACATGCCTGCACAACACATACTCAAACAATTCAACCCTTCTTGCCCATACTTCACAACAAGAAGCCAATGTTTTTCAAGATCTAGCATCCACATCAATCACACCAGCAGCCAGAGAAATCATCCAATTCATTCAGCATTCCCAAATCAAACAAAACACCTTACAACCAGTCAACAATCGAACAAAACACCAGACAATTAAATTGGTCATCCAAATAGATCCTCCAACAAGAAAGATCACCCGAAATCAGCATCAACAAGCAACCAAAAAAATTGACACCCCCCTAACTTTATAACCTTACCCTTCTGAGAAACTAAACCTTGAAACAAAACACCTGCTTTTTCTTGGCAAGATCATTGCTGAAAACGAAATCAACCAAAACAAATTCACAGCAATTAACCAAAGAGCATGGAAATCAATCACAGGCATATCAATTGCTATACTCAAGCCAGACACTTTCCTTTTCAAATTTAGCACAGAAGCTGACAAAAGAAAATCCTCACCTCCTGTCCTTGGAACATAGATGGAAATCACTTGATTCTGAAACGCTGGTCACAAGGCTCCCTAACAAAAGAGTTTGATTTCTCCAAGCTCCACTTCATCAAGGTACACAACCTTCCCTCTGAATATTTTTTTCTGCAAAAAAAATGCAAAGCTCATCAGAAGCGAATGAAAGTTGAAATAGAAGCGAACCTGTGGATTCCCGATGGATTGGAGAACAACAAACGATGCCTGAATTGAAAAATGTTTTTGTTTTCTGTTTTTGTGTTTTTATAGAAAACAAATCGTTGTTTACTTGGGTTCAATTTTAAGGGGTATCTCTATCCGTGAATGAGGACACGTGGTTGTTAAAATTGAAGAGTGGTCAGAAAATTCTGTCGTTTTGCTTTAAAAAAAAAAAAACGACTACCGCTTTACATGATTAATTAACTAATTAATTACTATAGGTATGGCTAAGTAACTAATTAATTTCTGTTCAGTGACCATATGACATGTCGTTTTACATAATTAATAGAAAACGACTATAGCTTTGTATTGTATTGCAGCTGCACTGTGATTAACAGTAAGTAAGCTATGATGTTGTTACATCGGGAGGATTATAGTGATAAAAAATTGTATAATGAAACAGTTAACAATTATGCGGAAACAATATATTTATTTAATATATTTTATTTATATTTTAAATAATTATTAAATTAATTATAATGTCATCACAATTTAATCTCGGTTCAACCTTAAAAATTTCAAACCTCTCTTCCTTATATTTTATTGAATGGTCTGAGTTTCAAAACCACGGTCTAGCATGCTTTTGAGCCCCATGTGTACCTTTTCACTAAGCCTAACTAAAGTGCCAATGGTAACATGGTTCGGACATAAGCATTGATATGGTTTTGTTCCATGTAAAACAATTTGTACCAAAATATTTAATAATATGATATAGCTAACTTCAAAAGCTTAGAAGGTGAATAAAGTGGGAAAATCTCACATGTTGGGTTCTTTATGCCACCAACAACAATTTAGTTAACTACTTAACTTTACATGACTTTTACTAAAATTCTCCAAAGAATGACAATCATTTTAGAAGGTAATTGTAACCTACGTAATTGGCTCTAAAGCTCAGGGTCATCACTTATGGTTGTGCCAGTAAGATTAATAAAGAACCTCTTAGTTTCGACAATTCCTTGCATGCAACAACCATTATCCTCTTTCAACCAAATAAGCCCCAGATTTGGAATGAGGCCTTATGAGCTTGTCACCAACACAAACAGGAATTTGTAAAATTCTCTCAGAATAATTTTGGCTATAGAGTTTTCAAACTTGTTAGGACATATGTAGTTCAAGTTGTTAGCATATGTCGCTATTTTATGTAATTGGTTTATCCTTAGACAAAACGCACTTTACTTGTAATTGGGTAGATTTAGGATGTGTTTAACACTTCAAGAAACAGTGTTTCAAGATCCAGTGTTGAAATCATCAAAGCCTGCCCAAGAAACAAGCAAGGAAGTGCAAGTTTTTAAAACTCGACACATACCTCGACACATGCATCTATCGAGCTTTAAGAAGCTGTTTTGCCCCGAGCCTCGACAGCTTCTCGACAAATCCTCGACACCTCTATTTGTCGAGAATTAAAGAAAACAGATTTTCAGTTCTGTTTCAAGTCCAATCCGTGAATGTGTCTTTGGGACTTCTTTTTTCTTAACCCTAAACATATAAAAGGATTATTTTAAGAGCCGTCAAGATGATGCAAGTTGCACATTCATTCAGAACTTCTTGTTCATGCAATTTGTGATCTGAAAGATAAAGTTCGTGCCCTAGTTCATCTCTGATGATTTGAAGAACTTTGTAGCTAACAACTCTCTCTCTAGTTGGTGTTTAAAGTCGCGTACTGGGATCTGCGCATCTGGTTAGTCACGTACTTGGGAGCCGTGCATTGAAAGGAGAAACTGTCACTACAGAACAAGTCCAATTGGGTATCGGAGTAAGAGTTCAACTGTAGGTTGGTAAGGTACTTGGGATTCCTTATTTGTAACTGCTTATTGTGATAATAGTGGAGTTTCGGGAGTGGTGACCTTAAATCACCTGGTAGGGTTTTTGCCGTAAGGTTTTCCCCATTCGTAAACAAATCACCGTGTCATTTTATTTCTGCTGCATAACTTAGTTTTGGTAATTTGTTTGTGCTGCCACGTGATATTGCATGTTAATTTGATTAATTAATAACTAAGCTAATTAATTAATCTAAGTTATCACAAGGCGTCAACGCAAGTGTGGCCTAGCAAGTGGTATCAGAGCAAGCACACTCTGATTAGGGTTTAGTCTATTGTGTGTGATCCATTTGACCCCTGCTGTCATGGATAGAGGACAATCTCTTATTATACCTCATTTATTTGATGGCACTAACTATGCATACTGGAAAGTACGCATGAGAGCTTTCTTGCAGTTTTTAGATGAGAAAGTGTGGCAAGCTGTGGAGATAAGCTGGACCAAGCCTACAGAAGCGCCGGCCAACTGGGATGATGCTAAGATCAAGGTGGCAAACTTCAACAGCAGAGCATTGAATGCCGTATTCAGTGCAGTCACCAATGAGGAGTTCAAGAAAATTTCCTCAACCGAAACTGCTAAGGAAGCATGGACCACCCTCCAGACAACCTATGAGGGCACCAAGGCTGTCAAAGATTCAAAGTTACAAAGGCTCACCACACGCTTTGAAGAAATTAAAATGGAGGAGGATGAGTCGTTTGATGAGTTCTATACCAAGCTTAAGGACATAGTAAACTCAGCTTTCAATTTTGGGAAAACCATCCCTGAACCCAAGATAGTGAGGAAAGTGCTCAGATCGCTGCCCGAGAGATTCCATGCTAAGATCACTGCGATCGAGGAATCAAAGGACATTGACAGAATTCCTCTGACTGAGCTAGTTGGAAACTTGCAAACCTATGAGTTAGGGCTGACCAGGTTAGGCAAGTCAAGCAAGAGCAAGAGTTTGACACTAAAGGCGAAGAGCAGTGATACGAATGATTCTTCAGATGATGAAGATTCCAAGATGAAGTCCTACATCACAAGGCAATTCAAGAAATTCATGAAGAATGCAAATGGAAAGGGCTTCAACAAAGACTGTAGACAATCCAGTTCTTCACAATTTAAGAATTCTGATAAAGGGAAGAAGGATGTCAAGGATGGCGGTCAGTATACTGTTCCCGCTGGGCCAAAATGTTTTGGGTGCCAAGGCTTCGGACACATGAAACAAGAGTGTCCTACGTACCTTAAGAGCATAGGGAAGAGCAAGCCACTTGCTGTTACCTTAAGCGACACGGAGCCCGAGGACGATTCAGAAGATGAAGACGACGGAATTTTGAATGCCTTCACTGCTACGGTTAATCCTACTGATGGGGTTACTGAAGAAGTGGATGAAGAGAAGGAATTGGTGGATTCCAAGTGTGAGATTATGGATGATCAAAATGATATCCACACCGCCTATGAGAAACTGTACAAGCTTTTTGAGAAGCATGAGAAACTCTATAGGCTGGCCATCAAGAAGCTCAGTGATGTGGAACTCAACCGTGAGGAGCTGTCCACAAAGGTTGATGAAGCGAATCAAGCCATTGGAGCACTGAGGTTCGAAAACAATTTCTTGGTTGAGAGGACCAAGAAGCTTGAAGCAGAGCTGCTTCAAGTCAGAGCACAATTGGAGAGGACGTCAAGTGCAAAACTGGACGAGATGCTGAGTGCTCAAAAATATTCTTCAGATCGTACTAGATTGGGGTATGAATTCTCTCTCTCTAATACTCCTACTACTAGTACTACTGTGTTTATTCCACCTGCTAATAACATTGAAAATGAAGATAAGAGTGCTAAGATTGATTTAGCTAGTGAGAACGTAGACAAGGGCAAGTCCATCCTAGGAGCACCCCCTAAAATTGAGAATAGGGAATCTAGAAACCCTAGGAATAAGAAGGCTAACTCTCAAAAGCCCAAACAGAAGAAGCCACATCTCTGTTATCATTGTGGTGTTGCCGGTCACACTTGACCAAATTGCTATAAGTGGCATGCCACTCAACAAAGCAATGGCACAATAGCATCTGAGAGCCAAAATCAGCTTCAGTCTTCTCTCGCTCCTCTTGGAGACATTCTTAAAGCCATCATATTCCTTTCGAACTTGAATGGTTCATATTCTTCTCCCTCTTCACCGGTTCAAGAATCGACCAAAAGGAAAGGTTCTTCCAAGGTGTGGAAGGCAAAGGGATCTAAGTGATTTCAGTCATTTCTTCTTCTCTCTTCTGTTTTTGTGTGTTGCATTATTTGTGTGGTTCTTTACTGTTTTGAGTCAGTCTAGTTTTATGATTTGTTTTGCTTTACATGTTTTTGTTTGTGTATTTTCAGTTTTGTGTTTTATTTTTGCCTTTCTGATAAAAATAAAAAAAAAATTGAAAAATTGAAATATACAAAAACAGTGTGTGTTTGTGTGCATTAGTTCATGTGAACTTTTAAAATGGCCATTGAAACAGAGTTTTTTAAACTTTGTATCACCTGTAGCTTAGATGAGCATTCTTCTGCACAACTAAGCAAGTGAGCTTTGTAACTCTTTGTTTGTGATGAGTAAGGTTAAGTGATCTCTTCTACTTAACACTCGTATCACTCTTTTTGACGGGTTGAACTAGAAAATCCTAAGAGAAAGGCATAAATAACCATCTCACCACTGTTACTCGCCAATCATAATATGACATCTGTATGCTTCGGCATAGCAAAAGTGCAATGTTAATGACATCTGTATGCTTCGGCATAACAAAAGTGCAATGTCAAAAGCTTAACATAATTGGGTATTTCTTTTCTTTCTCTTGTATGCCCATGCATGATATGCTTGTTAAAAGAAAATATGCAAAGATATAAAAAGCAAAAAGATAAAAAATGCTTTAAAATATGGTTGCAAGCGTGTTTTCTAGGAGATGTGGGAGTTATAGGATGTACCTCGAAAGTGATAGTCCCCATCAAACGATTATGATTGTGTGTGAGTTAAAGTGATTTTCTCATATCTCAAATCATCATAGCATTGAGACACTTATGCAATCTTGCGATATTTTCACACACAACACGCAATACTCTTTGCTATTCTTGATACATGTGCAGGTACAATGTGATTTGGCCATCACAAGGTTTATATGCGTTAATGTATGCTCACTAAACTGTCTTGACTTGTTTTTGAAATATAAAATTAGTTAGACGTGTTTAGTGTGTGTGTGCGTGTTTTGAGATACATGTGCATCAAAATTCTTGTTGAGAGATGATTTTGAGAGCTTAATGTGTTGCTTGGATCTTTGGTTGAGTTGCTTGGATCTTTGGTTGAGTTGCATGCATGATTGCATTCATGTCTCTGTTTTTCTTCTTCTGAAAAACTGTTTTTAAAGGCATCTCGACACCTCCTCGATACCTCTCGACACATAGCTTTCTGTCGAGCTTCATAGACTCTTTCTTATCGCAGTCTCGATAGATACCTCGACACCTACTGGATCGATCGAGAAACTTTCTGTCTGCTCGATAGCTTCTCGATAGCTTCTAGATCGATCGAGGTTCCTTCATGGTTTATTCTTCTTCCTCGATACATGACCTCGATAGCTTCATCTGTCGAAGTGCTTTTTCTCGATGGCTGTCTCGATAGCATTCTCGACACCTCTCGATACCTGTAGTTGTCGAGAATTACTGAAGGTCTATAAGTATGTTCTTCGCGATTTCCTTCTCACTTTGCTTGACCTCTCTCGCTCGAAAAACCTGTTTTCTCTCCCAAAACTTTTCTCTCTCCCTCCAACCTCTTTCAAAGGCTTTCTCAAGTGTTCTTTTCGATCTTCATCACTTGGTAAGCATCTTATCCCTCATTTTCATGCATTTCATGTTTTATAAAACCCTAGGTTTTGTGTTTTTGAAAATTTTTGGGATTTTTCAAAATTTTTGAGGTTTTCATGAAATTGTTGAGTTGGTTTTCGAGATTTAATCTTCAAAACCACATGCATTGCATCACATTAGCATTCTCATTGTATTGTCATGCATTTAGATGTGTACAAATCTGTTGTGTGCTGTTAGGTTTGGATTGGGCTGAGCCTATGATGTTTTTATGTTGCATGTTACATGTTCATGCATTTTCCATGCATACGTTTTTTCTTTTCAGTATATTCTACCTATATTGAACTGTTTGGAACTTTTTTGTGTGTCTCTTCTTCTTTCCCCCCTCTCTATGGTTGCGTTAGTAGTATCTATGGCACCTAAACGTAAGTCCATTCCATCCCAGAACCCTCTGCGTTCTAAGGGATCGTCTTCCTCAAATTCTACTCCTCTTTCTGTCCGGTTCCGTGATGAGAAAGCTCATAAGGATTTCTCGTAGAACTTTTCTAAACGAGGTGTTCATTCGGAACGCCACGTTGTCCCGGCAGACTTTGCCGACACCGACCTTCCCGATATCATACACAGTCGGGCTTGGGAGTCACTGTGTGACGTCCCGGTCACATGTCCACTCGTGTTGATACAGGAGTTTTACTCCAACATCCACGGGATCGATTCTTCAGTACCTCTTTTCTACTCTTGCGTTCGAGGTATGCGCTTTGCTGTCACCCTAGAGTTAGTCTCTGAGGTTCTTCATGTCCCTAGGGTGGATAATCCTGATTACCCTAGCTGTGAGTGTCTCTAGACTGTGTCCAAAGACGAGATGATCTCGGCGTTCTGTGAGCGTCCTTCCTCTTGGGGAGATCATATGTACACACCATGTCGACCTTTTGCTAAAGGTCCTCGTTTCCTTAACATGGTGATGACTTTTGTTTTGCACCCACTCTCTCACTACAAGTCTATCACAGAGCCTCGTGCTCGGTTTTTGTTGTCCCTCCTAGAGGATCTCTCTATAGACATTCCTTCACACTTTATCTTTTCCATCATAGATGTCTATAGAGATACGGCCACCCGTGATAAGCTCATTTTCCTTTCTGCTATCACGAGGATTCTTAGCCGTTTTTCCGTCCCATTCCCTTCGTCCGATTCTTACCATGTCATGTCTGCCATAGACGCCGCTACCGTAAAACGTAGCGAGGCATAGTTTAGATCGAGACAGTCCGACGGTGCCACTCCTTCCACCCGTCCGACCACCTCCAAATCCGCTCAAGCATCTGCTTCTTCTTTGAGCGACGTCACATTAGGAGACATTATGGCGCAGCTACAGCGCATGGATGCTCGCCTAGATACACTTTCCACGGAGCTGTATCAGGTGAACGTTCGTGTTGGTCACATCGCCAGGCGACAGGTGACCATGGGCGGCTTTGCTTCAGAGGTTTCTCCTCCGCCACCTCATGTGTCGACTGAGTCTGAGACTGATGCTGAGGGCGATGACGATGATGCTTCTGACGATTATGATGATGGAGATGCGAGCTCTTCGGATGAGATGTCTACATGACACTCTACCCTTTGTCACTCGTGACAAAAAGGGGGAGTAGTTTGGTCTGTATGAGAGTAGTCATACTTAGGGGGAGTGTGAGCATAGGACATTTTTGTTAGGGGGAGTGTAGATTGAGGGATGTAGTGAGGTGATCATACATATTTTTTTTTTCATCTTTTCAGTGAAACATTGATCATGTATTGACATACATTGTATTTATTCTCTTCTTATATATGATGATGTATGTTTTTTCTTTCATCTACCTTTACATGTGTTGTTTTTTTTTTCTGTCTTTATACACATGTTTCTTTACTTGTATGCAATCTATTATTTCTGTTTCACACAAAGATGCTTTGATGTGTTTTGTTTATAAGTGTTTCAGAAATACAGGTTGTCAAAGTCTACTTGCCATAAACTCTCTTCTTGCAAAGTTTTTCAAGAGTTTGTGTTAGGATAGATTTTACTGTATGTAACAAGTGAGTATGAGTTGAGTGATTTATGACTTCTCTCATATTTTCATTTGTTTGTTGTGGTTTTGTCGCGGATTGCCAAAGGGGGAGATTATTAGGACATATGTAGTTCAAGTTGTTAGCATATGTCGCTATTTTATGTAATTGGCTTATCCTTAGACAAAACGCACTTTACTTGTAATTGTGTAGATTTAGGATGTGTTTAACACTTCAAGAAACAGTATTTCAAGATCCAGTGTTGAAGTCATCAAAGTCTGTCCAAGAAACAAGCAAGGAAGTGCAAGTTTTTAAAGCTCGACACATACCTCGACACATGCATCTATCGAGCTTTAAGAAGCTATTTTGCCCCGAGTTTCGACAGCTTCTCGACAGATCCTCGACACCTCTATCTGACGAGAATTAAAGAAAACAGATTTTCAATTTTGTTTCAAGTCCAATCCTTGAATGTGTCTTTAGGACTTCTTTTCTCTTAACCCTAGACATATAAAAGGATTATTTTAAGGGCCATTAAAATGATGCAAGTTGCACATTCATTCAGAACTTCTTGTTCATGCAATTTGTGATCTGAAAGACAAAGTTCGTGTCCTAGTTCATCTCTGATGATTTGAAGAACTTTGCAGCCAACAACTCTCTCTCTAGTTGGTGTTTGAAGTCGCGTACTGGGATCCGCGCATCTGGTTAGTCACGTACTTGGGAGCCGTGCATTGAAAGGAGAAACTGTCACTACAGAACAAGTCTAATTGGGTATTGGGGTAAGAGTTCAACTGTAGGTTGGTAAGGTACTTGGGATTCCTTACTTGTAACTGCTTGTTATGATAATAGTGGAGTTTCGGGAATGGTGACCTTAAATCACCCGGTGGGGTTTTTGCCGTAAGATTTTCCCCATTTGTAAACAAATCACCGTGTCATTTTATTTTTGCTGCATAACTTAGTTTTGGTGATTTGTTTGTGCTGCCACGTGATATTGCATGTTAATTTGATTAATTAATAACTAGACTAATTAATTAATCTAAGTTATCACAAGGGGTCAACACAAGTGTGGCCTGGCAAAACTAATTCAGAATTCCACCTAAAAGTATCTTTAAGAAGCACATATATCACAACATGTAGAGAACCCAAGCAATTTCATTTGACATCCATTTGCCTTCGTGGACATCGAATAAAATAGGAACATCCAAGTGTGTGTGTGTGTGTGTATACACACACACACACACACACACACACACACTTGGATGTCTATAAAGGTAACACTTAGTGTATAAATATACTAATAAAAAAAACTACATTCTTTTAACTTTTTTTTTTCTTTTCCTTTTCCATCCCCTTTAAATATGATTGCAAAATGTAGCTTTTTATTGGTGAGTTGTAGTCTATTTGTTGGGTCATTTATATTCGATAAAAAAATATTAAGTAAAATTATAACCTTATGCTATAACTAATTTTGTAATTAAATTTTACTATTATTTAATTTCTTTATACTGTTAATGGGCGAATCTGCCCTGAATCATAACACAAGACCAGGTGGTAACTAAAAGGTGTAAAAGGGAAAATTGGGGCATTAATATTTTTTTCAATGGTACTTGATACAGATCACAATCACATTACTTTGTTTTTAGGCGAAAATGCACTTTTGGTCCCTACATTTTGGGCCTATTCTCGATTTGGTCCCTAAATTGATTTAGCTCTTAGGTCAGTCCCTGATTTTTAAAAATCGTTTTTAAAATAGTCCCTACCGTCAACCTAATGACAGAAAATGCTGAGGTGGCAGACGGAATGTACTGTGTGCATAGTAAATTCTGATGTGGCTAATAAAATAAATATAAACAAATTATTTAGCCTTTAAAAAATAACACATCAACATTTTAATAATAAAAAATTCATGTAAAAAATTTAAAAATAAAATAAAATAAAAAACAAAACCTTAAATCTCATTAAATTAAATAATTAAATTTGTATTTTTTTATTGCTTTTCACTATTTTTTTGGAAGAACATAAGAACATGTTCTTCCCTAACATATCTAACACAATCAAACTCAACAAATTCTAACACAATGAACACCAAATTTTACAGCAAATCAAACCCATAAACTCGGTAAACAAACTAATCTCCAACAAACCCAAACCTAAAAATTTTCTTGGGAAACAAAAAAAAAAAAAAAAAAAAAAAAAAAACCCAAAAAATTCAACAAAGACTCATGCCCGAATCTCCGTAGCTTTCTTGTTCTTCTTCCCTAAGACCCATGGCTAAAAACCCATCTTCCCCACCGGCCCATGGCTAAAGAGTGAAGACCCATGGCCACACCCTACCGATCTGAGCCCAGATTAAACCCATAACCACCAATCTCCACCTCAACAAGCTCCAGCCACCGAAACATTCTAGCACCACCGAAACAACCAACCACGCCAAAACATCCCAGCTTCACTGAAACAACGAACCCACATAGATTCAAAGAAGCCCCAGCCACCGAAACAACATAGCACCGATGAAAACCCACACTGATTCAAAATCAAACAAGCCCCAACCACCAAAACTAACCCAGCACCACCGAAATCAAGTCAAACCACACCGATTCAAACCAACCCCTCACTGATTCAAGCAAACCCTAGCCATTGAAACCAACCCAGCACCACCAAAAACAAACTAGATCAGCACTGGTTCAAACCCATAATCACCGATTAAACATCTACTCATAACTTCAAAGCCAAAACGCAACAAATCGGAACCAAAGGAACCCACAACGGCAAACCACAAATCGGAACCAAAGCAACCCTCAGCCCGATAAGAAGCACTAGACGTTCTCAATCTCCTCTGCCCTCTTTCTCTCTCAGTCTGGGTAGGGTAGGGATTTTAGGATGGTTGTTTTCATTTTGGGATGGAATGGGTAGAGAGATTTTGATCTGGGTTGGGGTTTGTGGGATTTTTTGGGATAGGAACTCAATTTTTTAAGCTGAAAAAGCTTTTTTTTTTTTTTTTCTTAATTTAATTTAATTAATTTTTATTTATTTATTTATTTTAAAATTTATGAGCTAGATTTTTTGTTTTAATTTTTTATTAACTTAAATCTGATGTGGCATTTCAAAATTGCTAAATAAGTTTTTTTAATAATATTTTAATATCCACGTCAGCGCCATGTCAGCAAATGGGACACGCTGTCTGCCACCTCAGCATTTTCTGTCACTGGGTTGACAGTAGGGACTATTTTAAAAATGATTTTTAAAAATCAAGGACTGACCTAGGAGCTAAATCAATTTAGGGACCAAATTGAGAATAGGCCCAAAATATAGGGACCAAAAGTGCATTTTCGCCTTGTTTTTATCTCTCTCTCTCTCTCTCTCTCTCTCTCTCAAATTTCTAGCTCTCACTCAGTCACTCTAGCCCATCAACATTTGTCCTACATTACGAAACAGAGTTTTGGTAGTGGTTGGCCATTTGGGTTTTATGCTAAAATTTAATATTTGCTTCTATGCAGATGGATTTCTTTGTGAAACTATACTTACAAAAATCTGGGTTTTGTTCTATACCTTTTCATAATCTGAAGCTTAATTGCTTTAAACTTGTAGGTGAATTTCTGTAAACTTAATTTGTAATTTGCATGTATATATGTGATTAGATTAGATTAGATTCAATTTAATTTAATCCAAATGTAGTTGTATAAGTATGAAAGGAACTATTCTGATTGTTGATGAATCAGTTCGCTTGAGCCTTTGAGCCTCTAGTTCCTCTGATTTCTTTGAATGTATGTATATATGTATGTTTTGAATATTTGTAATGTGAATGCTGTGATGTAGGAACGGAGGATGTTCTGATGAGTGGGAAGAAGAAGACAACAGAGTTTGCTCACTTTTAAGTACTTAAAATCCTGGATTCCTTGAAATATTGATTTTATATAGTTGAATATTTGGTTTGCTATTTTCATTCTTTACAAATATTTTAATGCTTGCTAGTTCGGATTATAGTTGAGTAGAAGGCAATAGAAAAATTCCCGTCACCACCTCTTTTGGCATTATATATAGTGGGAACAATTGAAGAAAAGAATGTAAAATATAAAAGTGCACTTTAAATATAGCAAAGAGAAAGTTCTTACAACAATAGATTGGGACTTTACATAAGAATTCCTTTCTGAACAAAATTGAAGCATCTGATGTGAGTTTTAGTTTTTGGGGATTTGTGTGCTTGCATATGCATGTGTGGATAAAGTTTTTATAAATCTATGCTGGATTACTCTCTACAAAAAAAAGAAATACCTTCACCAACTCAAAAGAAAACAAAACAAAACAAAAAAAGAATAAGAGAAGCAAGTAGACAAGAAATTTATGCTTACTTACTAATGTAAATTTATATATATTTCTTTCTCTTTGAACTAATCTCTTTTCTTTTTCTAATCTTATTTTATCCATGTCCTGACTTCACATTAACATTAACATTTCCTTTTTCTTTTCTTTTTTTGAACATGCTAGTACTAAAAGTCTATTTTCTCATTCATTTATTAGATTTCTTTATACCTTTCATTTATTTATTTTTCAATAATTTTTTAATATTACAATATGATGCAACAAATAACCACATAATTTTTGTTGGTTCTAATTATCATGGGCCTCGAGTACAAGATTACTTTCATTTCCTCTAAAAAACATTGTTCTATTTCTATGTTCACTAGTTCACTAATGGCCTCTTAAGAGAAAAATAGTGATAAGATAGTGATAAAGCGATAATAGATCAATGCTAATTAAGTCATATGTTCAATAATAAAAAATCACATAATTTTATTTGTGATTATATTATGCTTTGTTACTTAGGAGATGCAATATAATTAATCGACTTTCTTTTATTATCTCTTATATTTATTAATTCATAAATGTTGATAAAGATTAATTTTTATTAGTTAATTTAACTAGTTTCATTCAAAAAAGTAAATTCATTGCTGTAGTTAAATGGCCACTTGAACATTTTGGTATGTTAATCACTTTTGCTTCAAAATTACAAGGGCTTTGTTAAGTTATACTTCAAAGGCAAGTGGAATGGTACTTAAATATTAGATTGATTAGATTGACATAGAAAAGAAAAGGAAAGCAGATTACTTTCACTATCATGATTATCTTTCATAAAATTATAATAAGACCACTGTTTGTTGTAGTTGAAAAGAAAAGAATAAGGAGAAGACCGAATCTATGTGCTTTAAGAAATTTGCCATCTCTTGTATTCAAAAACATTAAGAAAAAAAATTAAAAAATAAATAAAAACCAAATAATAATAATAATAATAATAATAATAATAATAATAATAATAATAATAATAATAATAATAATAATATATACTCTTTGAGAAATCTTTCCATATTTTTAGATTCTTTTTTATTATTTTACAAAAGATGACATGACATCAAGAGATTCAAGACAAAGACACTTTGAAAAAGTATATTTCTATTCCTTTTCCTTGTAGAATCTGAATCATTTTTTAAAAACGGGTATTCCAAAATTGATGTTATATTTTGTGTGCCTTAATCATGTCAAACATTGCTAGTAAAATTTGTTACATCTAATAATAATAATAATAATAGGTGAAATTGAGAGAAACTCAAATTAAGACAAATTAGAATTCCAAATTAAAGTTCTAATTTTGCGTTATGTGTCTAGATTTATGTGGGGATCACATCATAATTGAAACTCAAATTAAGATAGATTACTTTCACTATCATGATTATCTTTCATAAAATTATAATAAGGCCACTGTTTGTTGTAGTTGAAAAGAAAAGAATAAGGAGAAGACCAAATCTATGTGCTTTAAGAAATTTGCCATCTCTTGTATTCAAAAACATTAAGAAAAAAAAAAATAAAAACCAAATAATAACAATAATAATAATATATGCTTTTTGAGAAATATTTCCATATTTTTAGATTCTTTTTTATTATTTTACAAAAAATGACATGACATCAAGAGATTCAAGACAAAGACACTTTGAAAAAGTATATTTCTATTCCTTTTCCTTGTAAAATCTGAATCATTTTTTAAAAATGAGTATCCCAAAATTGATGTTATATTTTGTGTGCCTTAATCATGTCAAACATTGCTAGTAAAATTTGTTGCATCTAATAATAATAATAATAATAGGTGAAGTTGAGAGAAACTCAAATTAAGACAAATTAGAATTTCAAATTAAAGTTCTAATTTTGTGCCATGTGTCTAGATTTAAGTGGGGACCACATCATAATTATCCTTTCAATTATTCAATTCAAACCTAAAATTATAGTCCAATTTTGCTCCATCTGTCTCCATTTGAAAAATATATTTTTATATTTATTTGGACTATTTTAGTTTATTTTTCTACTTTTATTAATTTAACATATTTATTTATACTTTAAATAATTATTAAATAAATTATGACATCATCACAATTCGACCTTGATTCAACCTCAAAAGCCTTGAACCTCTCCCTCTTACAGTTCATTCAATGATCCAAGTTTTAAAACCATGGTTTAGCATGCTCTTAAACCCCATGTGTACCTTTTCACTAAGCCTAACTAAAGTGCCAATGGTAACATGGTTGAGACATCTACATTGATATGGTTTTGTTCCATGTAAAACAATTTATACCAAAATATTTAATAATATGATATAGCTAATGATGGAATCATACAAAGCGCAGCGGAAGAAAAATAATGTATATAACGGATCTACTTCATACATAAAAGTTAACATGTACTATTTAAGTTTCAGAATATAAGAACAAGAGAGTGTACCTTGGAGCGGTGAGTTTCAAAAACTTGAAGAACGGAAGCACTTGGGAATACTTTCAATCTTCACTCCAATTCCACTAACGCCCAAGATATGTGGTCTCTCAATCAGTTCCAAAGGGAGAATGTCAAAGAGTGTCTAACACTTTTAACACCACTTCACAAGAGTGTTCATACAATTTCCTATGAAATCTCTACAGAAAAATTCTGTGTGTTTCTTCCTTTGTATCTAACTGATTATCTAATTGGGCCGGCTTTTTGGGCCTTTCCAATTGGGCTTAAGTGTGTGGCTTGGAGTGGGACCAAAAGGGACCAATAAGACACTAGCTCCAATGGGCCTTAGGCTTTTCTGTCAACTCTTGACAAGTCCAAAGTTACCATTAACTATATTTAATACCACTATATAAATATAGTTGCACTCTAGGCCTTATTAATAAATTATATCCCAAGACTTTATTATACATGCAACCCCTTCATAAAATATTCATAATAATACAAAGTCATGAAAACAGACTGCCACTTTGTTTATTATTACATCTTAATTCCTTGAGTACCCGGTTTAATTCTTTAAGTTATTCATCATATATTTATGAAATCCAATTCCATAAATATATACTTTAGTAACTCCTTACTAAAGTGGTTAGGCCCAACTCTCTGAATAACAAACCCATTAAACTTATCTCAAGGGAATATTTTGTATCTCCATTAAAAGACTATAAATTCCTTCTTGAGAATATATGTTCCATCAACACTAAATATGGCTGCCCAACATACTGAGATTTTGACCGTTACTATAGATCTCACTCCTGATATATCAAAGCAACCTACACTTCATGATCAGGTCCATTATCCTCTCAGAATTAAGAGTTCATGCAAAAATAAGTCGTGAGTTTATTATTCATTTGACAGTCGTTAGGAGAATAATAAATCTCACACCGGTCCAGTTCAATATGTCTTAACTCTTAAAACATATCAATATATCAATTAGAAATCTCCATTTCCATGATCAAGACAAATCATCTTAATTGATATGATATAGTCTTCGCAGATGAAATGCCCAATTTCATCACCGACTACGAACTATAATTCTGAGTTTACAAAGAACTTGTGATTTATATCTTCTGTGACTAAATCACATAAATCACATACTATGCATCTCATGGACTATATGATAATGTCCCAATATTCATGTTACCAATATTTTCAAATAATAATACAACTTTATTAACCAAAACATTAAGTCATACATAATGTCTAACATAATAAAATACATAGCATCATACAATAGAATTTAAGAACACATACCCAATAGCTAACTTCAAAAGCTTAGAAGGTAAATAAAGTGGAAAATCTCACATGTTGCGTTCCTTATGCCACCACCAAAAATTTAGTTAACTACTTAACTTTACATGACTTTTACTAAAATTCTCCAAAGAATGACAATCATTTTAGAAGGTAATCATAACCTATGTAATTGGCTCCAAAGCTCAGGGTCATCACTTATAGTTGTGCCAGTAAGATTAATAAAGAACCTGCCAGCTTGGTTTCGACAATTCCTTGCATGCAACAACCATTATCCTTTTTCAACTAAATAAGCCCCAAATTTGGAATGAGGCCTTATGAGCTTGTCACCAACACAAACAGAAATTTGTAAAATTCTCTCGAAATAATTTTGGCTATAGAGTTTTCAAACTAATTTAGAATTCCACCTAAAAGTATCTTTGATTAGCACAAATGCCACAACATGTAGAGAACCTAAGCAATTTCATTTGACATCCATTTGCCTTCGCAGTCATCCAATAAAATAGGAAAATCCAAGTGAATATATAAGCACTTGGATATCTGTCTATAAAGGTAACACTTAGTGCATATATATACTTAAAAAATAAAAACTACATTCTTTTAACTTTTTTTCTATGCCTTTTCCACCCTCTTTAAATATGACTGTAAAGTGTAGCTTTCTATTGGCGAGTTCTAGTCTACTTGTTGGGTAATTCATATTCAGTAAAAAACTATTGAGTAAAGTTGTAGCCTTAGGCTATAACTAATTTTGTCATTTATTTAATTTATTTATATTGTAATATTTACATTTAATCAAAACATTATAACATTCTATCCAAAAAAAATGTTATAACATAAAATGTATAACCTAACTTTTATCATTAAATTTTCTCAAAAAAAAAAAAAAAAAACTTTTGTCATGAAAAAAAGGGTAAGTTAGATGATGAAAGATTTTTTTTTTTTTTTTAAATCATGAAATCTATTTTAAATTTTTTTCATCAATAATACTTATTTTTTTTTTAGGAGAAGATATTAGTTTTATTTAAGTAGATTTTCATGTCCAATGGACTCTCAGCTCTCTACCCTTTGACAGGCCCAAGTGAGAATTTATAGTGGTGGAACCTATTTTGGTTTAGAGCCGTTGTTAGTAGACGATTCTGCCCTGGATCATAGCACAGAACTAGGTGGTAACTAAGAGGGGTAAAAGGGAAAATTAATTTTTCTTTCAATAGTACTTGATATTTTGGAAATAAAGTACCGTGTAAATTAATACGCATCACATTACTTTGTTTTTATCCCTCTCTCTCTCTCTCTCTCTCTCTCGCTTCAAAGCTCAGGTATGACAGATTTCTGGCTCTAACTCGTCACTCTAGCCCATCAACATTTGATTTATTTTGGTTACCTAGTTGAGAGAATTTATGGGTTTTGGCAGATATGTTTGCATGTACTCATCAACCACATTTACAAAGATATTCATGGACTTTTTCTATACAATTCTCTTGTTTCAAAATTTCTGTAAAATTTTGTCTTTCGGCGATTTTGATTGTTAGGAGTACTCAGAATGTGGTGAGGAGAGCTCAGTCAATTGGAAGGAAGGTTGCTAGAATTTGGAAAAATGGGTTCAAATACTCTGTAAATCATTGGATTTCTTGATTATTGTTCATGGAGTCTTAAAAAAATGGGTTCAAATACTCTGAATTCTTATTTGTGTTACTTATTTGTGCTAGTTGCTCACTTCTTGAATGATTATTGGACTTTTCTGCAATAAGATTGTGTGTGTTTGTGTAATGTCATTTGAGTTTGAATGGAAATGGGTTTTACATTAAACTTTATGTGATTCAACTTTTTTTTTTTAATTCTTGGAAAGAAAATCTTTAGAAGAGTTTAGTACTAGAGGGAGAACAAGGTTGGTCCCTCTACTGTTGTTCCCATCCTCCAATTCTCCGGCACCCACAAGGTCCGCCTCTCTCTCTGGCCACTGGCATTTTACGCTTCTACGAGTTTGAAAGGGCACACAAGCCCAACACCCAAATAGAAACGGATTCCCTATTACATTCATGTGTAATTTTTAATAATAAAAAAATTCCCATCATCACTTCTTTTGGCATTATATATTGTGGGAACAATTGAAGAAAAGAAAGTAAAATATAAAAGTGCACTTTAAATACAGCAGAGAGAAAGTTCTTACAACAATGGATTGGAACTTTACATAAGAATTCTTTTCTGAACGAAATTGTACATTGGTGCAGATGATTACCAAACTCATTCATAATTAACCATAAACACACACACACACACACACACATTTTGGTACTCAAGTTTATGAGCTGAATGCTACTTTTGCTTGGTGGGTCAAGGAAATGAGTTTGTTTTATGGACCTTGTTTGATGCTATATTGGAATAAGCTTCTATAGGCTCCAATTAAGGCATTTTTTTGTCCAATTCCATCTCTAGATTGAGACATTTACGTTCGTATTTTACCTATTATCTAAGGCAATAGTATACAGGCATTAAATAGTTGACATTGACTATTTTTACTAGGGTTTGGAAACATGATGTCCAAAAAGAGGATATAGTGATTAATGCCACTTATGGAAATGGTTATGATACTTTAGCAATGGTCATTATCCTTGCTGATGAATTAGCCAGGGTTGTGTTTATGCAATGGATATTCAGAATGATGCTTTAGAGAATACTTCTTCCTTACTAGAAGAGTTGCTCAATCCAAAAGGTGCCCTTTTCTCACAGTTCCATTTATTTGTTCAACTTTATCTGCTAAGAAAAGCAGAAACTGTACAGTTGTTATTTTTGGGATGTTGCCTACTAATTTTGGATAATGAAGCTTCTAAAGTAATCGATTTTCGGTTTTAACATATATGGATCTTTAGTTCTAAATTGAATTCCTTTTAGTTTTCTTTTCTTTGATACCAGGCCCAGAAGGTACAAAACAGAGGAAGTCTTTAGCTAATACAGCTTTTACAAAAGATTTGGTCCAACCAAAGAGAATGTATGGGGGACTTGATGCATGTCTTTTCTTTTGAGGTAATTCGAACAACAAGTTGAGTTATAAAAGTTCTATCCATTCTATTATAGATCAAGTAAATCAATTCTAAATGAGATTTGTACATGTGCATTTTGTCTACTATACGTAGAGGTGGATCCCTTTTCCATAATATCCTTCTTATCTACACAATTTTTTTCTACATTACCTTCTTCATTTCTGTATGGGCATTACCCTCACCAAGCCCATTTGTCTATATAAGCCCATTGAACCGACGCCACGTGTAGAATCTCACACTGATTAAACGTCCGGGCTCATTCTGGGCAAGTTTTGGCTCTTACCAAGAGCCCGGGGCTTAGGAATGAAATCATTAACATGAACAACAAAGGTGAAGTCATGCCACGTCTGGTAAATATGCCCTCCAAGCAAGTGGCATTCGGAATGCATGGTATCACCGCGGAACACCCCTGTCGAGCTACTGTTACCTTCTCCCACTCGACACTAAACTTCCACTCAAGAGTAACAGCATTGGACCTCCCCATCGTTACCTAGGGAATGACTCTGCCAAGAATCAGATCTAACAGTGGAAGTGGTTCTAAGGCCACCATTACCTTCTCCCACTTGCCATCAAACACTCACTTAGAAGAAACAGTATTGCACCCCTACCTCCACTGACCAGGAAAATGATCATGATCCTTCCACTAACCTTGGCTATAAATAGGTAGGGAAGGTTCAGTTAAAGGGGGTTGGCAATTTGGGAAAGGAAAGAGGAGGGGGAGTGATTGTGAGAATCGGGGGAGCTAAGGTACCTGGGTTGCCGAGCGTAGGTCCACCCATAGTAGGAAATCCAAAATCTCACAATACAAATAAATTGTGAGCCCAAATACCTTTCAGGCCCATCAGCCATATTTGGGTGTGCACAATTGGTGCCATCTGTGGGAAGCTCCTATTCAGCTGTGGTTTTATCAAGGCAGACGCAAGAAAATGTCTGGGAGTAGACCTGAAAATTATGCTAAAAGTGGCTCCGGGGGTCGTCACGAGGGTCTACGTGGGGAGAAAGGAGGTAGAAAAGGTGAGAGGACTGGCAACATCACGAGGCGGAGGAGTTCGGGCTAGGAGAGAGGTCATTTCAAACTCCTTGAACAGCATCTGATGCTTCAGGCCGCAACTGCCTCAACAGGAGGGATTAGGAGCTTGAGCGGAGGGATCGAGAGCTTGAGCGCTTATGCGGGATGGTAAGAGACCTAGAATTGCAAGCAAGGGGCAGACACAAGAAAAGGGACTACGACGAGCGAAGAGAAAGATCAGCAAGTGTAGGGGATCACCGTGTGGCAGGGTCTCATCAATCTGGTTTTCATCGGCACCACGAACGATCATGGGAATATGCAGACCGTGACTTGACTTCCCTGGACGAAGGGCAGCCGTGAAATGTGGCTATGGACACAATGAGCAGAACGCTACACCAAGCTGCCTGATCACCATTCTCAAGAGACATTGAAAGCGTGCCTATGCCGAGCAGATTCACACGACCACCGTTAAATTCCTACACTAGAAAGACGGACCCTGTAGAACATGTAAGCCATTACATTCAAATGGTGTCTTTACATGCTCATAATGATGCGTTGATGTGTAAGGTTTTCCCTTCGAGCCCTGCCCCACTACTTTGAGGTGGTTTAACGGGTTGAAGAAAGGCTTGATCCATAGTTTCTCGGAATTGATCCAGAAGTTTGGCATATGATTCATGACTTGTAGCTGGGTCCCACAGCCCGTAACTGTGTTACTGTCAATGAAAATGGCGGCTGGGGAGACCCTTCGCAACTATGCTAACCAGTACTAGGAGTTGTATAATGAGATCGGTGGAGGCAATGAAAAGATTGCTGCGAGCACCTTTCAAATGGGGTTACCAGATGAATCTAGACTAAGGGAATCATTGACGAGAAGGCCTCTCGAGAATATGAGGCAATTGATAAGGCGAATTAAGGAGTATAAACGGCTAGAAGACGATCAGTTACAAAATAAGGGAAAAGCCCGGTCATAAATTATCCTCAGAATGTTGGTTTCCAGCCCAGACCCCGGAAGGATTTGAGGATCCAAGAGCCCGAGCTAGGAGCAGGAGGAGTGAATGTAGCTTTTAAGGAACCAATGCATAGGATTGTCGATTGGATAAAAAATGAGCCGTACTTTAAGTGACCGAACAAGATGGTGGGCGACCCATTGAGGAGAAACCAAAACTTATACTGTACCTACCACAAGGACAAGGGGCATACCACCGAGCAATGCAGGGTATTGAAAGACCATTTGGAACAGTTGGTGAAGGCTGGGCATCTGAAAGAGTTCGTGGTAGCAACAAGGGATCGTAAGGTAGGGCAAGATGGTCGGTTGCACGGGAATCCTCTCCTACCCCCTTTAGGAGTAATAGAAGTCATCCATGTAGTTCCAAGGGGCGTTTTTGCTGTCGGGACAAGGAGAGTATTAACCGTAGAACTGGCAAAAAATCCCACGGACGAGCATTTTCCCGAGAAAAAGATGATGTACACGAAGCAACCCATTGCATTTGATGATGATGATATGGACGGCACCATTCAACCGCACAATGATGCTTTAGTCGTCACAGCCCGTGTAAGGTGGTTCGTAGTGAAAGGGATAATGATAGATCAATGGTTCCCTTTCCAAGAACTTATGAATGGCTACCATCTCCAAAAGTCACAAAGTTGTGTTCCTTCTCCTTGAGAGTTTTGAACAGTGATTTATCTCCGGTCATGTGCCTCGAACATCAGCTGTCAAGATACCACAAGCACGAATTAAACACTTTCAAAGTGGTATGAACGAAAAGACAAGCATGAGATAAACACTCTTGACCCTCAAAGAGACACTCTTCTTCTTTTGCTTCATTCAAAGATAAGTAAAGTTTTATTTTCAAACCATCAAATTTATCACACAAATGTCTATTCCTTCTCTTGTATTCAGCAATTAAGGAATTAGACTCACACAAGCTATTATGAATATCATGATTTCTTTGTTCTAAGGATTTCAGCATGTGTACAAAAATTCAAGCATGTTTCTTAGATTTGAATGAATCTAAAAGTTCATTGCTAGGACAATCTTTATAGATACTCATAGAGTCACTTTCACAAACACATGAACTACACTTCATGTTAGCCTTAGCCATAACACTGTCCATAGCAAGGCAAGGGGTCTAGGATTGCACTTAGGTAATGAAACCATAACAAGTACACCCACTCTGATACCAATTGAAAGCTCAAATTTGTGTTAAAAACACAAGAGCTGTTTAGACCTCAAATTAAAAGATTATGGCTTGGTTAATTTTACTCTAACTTAAACTAAGTGCGGAATAGAGTAAATGCGAGCGAACAAACAATACAACTACTATAAGCTATATTCATTAAAGCACAGTAATAAAATGAAAGCTAAAAGAGTAGCTAGGAGAGATACAAACACAAGATAACACTCCGATGTGTTATCGAAGCGGTAAATCGATCTACTAAACAATAAATTAGGATACATGAATAGCAAAAGACCCTCCAAGCCTAGTCTACCCAATGAACCTAAGCCCCCCAAGCTCTTACTCCAATAAGGCTTCTCAAAACCATGTCTTGTCTAGCTTTATGGATCCCGCAATGTGCCCGATTGCATCCACCAAAACTTGGCTTCTTCCAATACTTTCTAGAAGCACCAAAAAACTCACTGGACACTCAGTATGGGTGTGGTAAGTGTTTAGGTTATCAACCACTCAAGGATTTAGAAATGGAGAGGTAGGAGTAGAGGAAAACCACAATGGATGGTGTAGAGAATTCTGGGAATGACAATCTCACACTCTCAAGGGTTTGAGGCTAGGGTTTTCTCTTCTGAAAAGCTCTTTACTCAATATGCGAGTAATGACAGTATATATAGTGTGCATGAGGATGTAGTGGAGCAGATAGGACAAAATAGCAAAACAGATTGTTTCGCGCGGGAAGGCTTTATCCGCGAGACACTCGCAAAAACCAGCTGTCACCATTTGTCATGACTCTTCGCATTCTAGTCATATGCAAGGCACATGCATCTCTTCGTGGGATGCTTAGTTGTGAGCTACTCGTGAGACCTCTTCTGTCTTTAAATGCTTGAGTCTTTACACAGTCTCTCTCTTTATCACACAACCCTTATAATTAAATCCCACAATAAATACAGGGTATAAAAAGATTGAATAAACTTACAATCAAATTTGGCACGGAATTAAAGCCAACACAAAATAGTTGTAAATCGCAACTTTACAGTTGAAATAGTGAACCTTGACACTAGTCTTAACACAAGCTTGACACTGGCATCTATCGAGATTTAATGAAGGTCCTCGACACTAGTTCAACATTTCTCGATCTATCAAGCTACGCTGATCTAGAATATTCAAATTAGAATTTCAGCCCATCATGACTTGGATTACTAGGGTTTGTTTACTAAACTCGTAGAGGGTATAAAAGCTTTATTTTAAAGTCATCAAAAACACAAAGACTGAATTAGAGAACTCATATACTTTTGGAGAAGTAACTGTGTTCTTGTGCCCTTTAATTAGGGTTTTGTAATATAAGTGCTTCCCGATCTTCAACGTTTATTTAAGTGAAACTTTGCATCCAATAATAAACATAAATTGCTGGCAAATTAATCATGTACTAGGATCCATGGAAAAGGGAAGAAGTCTCTACAAGATTAAGTTCAATTGGAAATTGGAGTGAAAGTTCAACTGTAAGTTAGTAGTTTAGGATAGTCCAAGGTAGTGGTAAAATTCTTTGTATTTGTAACCACTTGATTCTTGATTGGTGATTCTTGAAAGTGGTGACCTGAAAATCACCTAGTGGAATTTTTGCCTTGTAACCTCATTAGTCAACAAATCACCACATGAATTTAATTTCCACTACACTCTAGTTTATTTGGTAATTTATTTGTGCCTCCATGATTTGTGTGTAATTTGACCTAATTAATCAACTTGTTTGTTGCACATAACATGGCACATGTGTTCTTTCTATTGGTGGTTGGAGCTCAACGCTCCAAACATGTCTAGAGCCAAACCAATCACACTTGTTCACCATCTTGATTTCACCTTAAAATAGATGTGTAAAGGAAACATAAAATGGTGGATATATGAGAATCAAAGTTCATTACTAAAGTGAGATATTGTCCTTGTCTTATTTTGTAGTCATCATGAATATATGCAAACACAAAAAATTGCACATTTGCAAATTACTTCAAGAACAAAGCATCAATCAATTGATAGAGTCGGTAATGACTCTTACAAGTTACTACATAGGATGTTCTCCATTTTATGTTTAAGAATTTATTTCTTAGATTTAATTGTATACAAAATATTATATTATTTAAATTTACTTTTTAGGGGTATCATTTAAAATTTTTAAATAACATAAAATTAGAAATGGATGGGCTTAGTCATTATTTAAAACTAGCATTTAACCCGCACAATGCACAGGGAACATTTTACACATCTAAAATACCATCAATTTGACATAATTATACAATAAATACAATAATTAATATGCTTATTAAAGGCTTTGTTTTAATAATGCCAATCAATTCAAAAAACAAAAATGACAATTGTGGGATATAAAGTTAGGTTTAATAACATTGTCAAAAGTCCAAAATTCCCCATAGCAGAAAATAAAGTCTAAGAACTCATTAACCCAAAAAACATTTAGTGAGCTAAGCCATATTCTAGCCCTGATGAACTGTAAGTGCCAACTCTATTTCATTTGGATGAATTGGGCCATCATCATTCACCTATAAAAGCTATAGCACGTGGAAAAAAAAATGATGACAAATACGTATCTTCTCACATGCATTATTATTATTATTATTGTTAGGACATATGTAGTTCAAGTGGTTGTTACCATATGTCACTATTTTATGTAATTGGCTTATCCTTAGACAAAACGCACTTTACTTGTAATTGGGTAGATCTAGGATGTGTTTAACACCTCAAGAAACAGCGTTTCAAGATTCAGCGTTGAAGCCATCAAAGTCTGTCCAAGAAACAAGCAAGGAAGTGCAAGTTACTAAAACTCGACACCTACCTCGACACATGCATCTATCGAGCTTTAAGAAGCTGTTTTGTCCCGAGCCTCGACAGCTTCTCGACAGATCCTTGACACCTCTATCTGTCGAGAATTAAAGAAAACAGATTTTCAGTTCTGTTTCAAGTCCAATCCGTGAATGTGTCTTTGGGACTTCTTTTCTCCTAACCCTAGACATATATAAGGATTATTTTAATGGCCGTCAAGATGATGCAAGCTGCACATTCATTCAGAACTTCTTGTTCATGCAATTTGTGATCTGAAAGACAAAGTTTGTGCCCTAGTTCATCTCTGATGATTTGAAGAACTTTGCAGCCAACAATACTCTCTCTCTCTAGTTGGTGTTTGAAGTCGCGTACTGGGATCCGCGCATCTGGTTAGTCATGTACATGGGAGCCGTGTATTGAAAGGAGAAACTGTCACTACAGAACAAGTCCCATTGGGTATTGGGGTAAGAGTTCAACTGTAGGTTGGTAAGGTACTGGGATTCCTTGCTTGTAACTGCTTGTTGTGATAATAGTGGAGTTTCGGGAGTGGTGACCTTAAATCACTCGGTGGGGTTTTTGCCGTAAGGTTTTTCCCATTCGTAAACAAATCACCGTGTTATTTAATTTCCGCTGCATTACTTAGTTTTTGGTGATTTGTTTGTGCTACCACGTGATATTGCATGTTAATTTGATTAATTAATAACTGGGCTAATTAATTAATCTAAGTTATCACGAAAGGTCAACACGTTTGTGGCCTGTCAATTATTATTATTTTTTTGTCCATCTTGAACATGCCAACTACAAAGGTATACATAATAAGAACAAAATGGATTCTTTGGTGTGCTAAATGGATGATTGTTGTCCATGTTTAAATGCAACCTCTAAAATGTGACCTCAAAAATGATAGAAGTTAATACAACATTTCGAGCTCCGCATTTCAAAAAATATTTTCTTTAGTAGAAGTGCACTTCTATTCATAATCCACTCAAACTATTTTTGCTAACTATAACAATCACAAAAACTAAGGAGAACGTATTCAATAATAATAAAAGGTAAAATTCCAATGTATAAATACAAAGAAACAATATTTCAATATCTATTGGAAGAAACACTCTAAATTAAATCTATGAAAAGTTGAAAACCACAAAAGAACATAAAAAAAAAAAAATTGGAAAAGAAAAATAAATTCATATTTTTTCTCTGCCAATTTACACTTTGCTCAATCTTTTGTTGCCTAAATTCTAAGAATGCATCTTATAATCCTAGCCACCAAATCTCCTCCATGGAAATTTCAAGCGTGTAATGGTCATGAGCACTATAGTGTCAAGAAATTTTTTACTAAACTAATGTCCAAAGTTGAAGCACATACATGCTAGAGGAATTGCATCTAAAATCTCATCTTTAACAAATTTAAACACATCAAGTAGTTTGGATATTTTCTGTTTTTTTAACTCTTTACATCAGAGAGCAAGGTAAAATTCCTTCTTTTCACCAAGTATAGACATTTCCTTCACTTAGATAGACTATTATTTCTAGTTTAATGTTTGGTTCTTTTTTTTTTTTGGCCAGGAAAAACACTTCTTAGCATATGAACAATTCAACATAGTTCTCCAAATTTACCTAAGACACTGTAGACACACCATGTCCTCTATTTTTTAGTGTATTTCTTTCTTTTTGACCCTTTCCCGCAAAAAATAAAAAATTTAGAATGCATAGTAGAAAGAAGAACACCTATCCATTTCTGAACAAACAACATTAAAAAGAAATTTCTCAGGTGGTACAAACTACTTTATATTCTTCCTAAATAGCACTTAAATTAACATATCCAGAAATTGGGTTTTATTAAATACTCCAGAATATGTAAATAAAAAATTCAAAACTCATTCAATAATTAATTATTTTTATTCATATACCAAAGCAACAATACCTGAATCATCTTCTAAAATATATGCCTTTTCTTGTTCTTTGTTAGGACATATGTAGTTCAAGTTTGTTAACATATGTCGGTATTTTATGTAGTTGGCTAATCCTTTGACAAAACGCACTTTACTTGTATTTGGATAGATCTAGGATGTGTTTAATACTTCAAAGAACATGTTGTTCAAGTTTAGTATTAAAACCATGAAGATTGGACCAAGAAACAAGTGAAGAAAAAGTGTGTACTAAAGCTGGACACCTGGCGGATAGCTGCTGGACACCTGCGGACAGATAGCTATCTATCGAGATATCTATCGAGGTATCTATCGAGATTTAATGAGGCTCGACAGCTGCCCGATCGATCGAGGTATCTATCGAGGTTACGGGAATTCAGTTTTCCAGATCTGATTTTTGGGCCAGGCTTTTGTATTTGTGTAGGGTTTCTTTTCTCACAACCCTAGGCATATATAAGGCATATTTTTGAGGCCGTCACATGAGAGAATACAAGGAGAACACATGCAAAAGGTGACCAAAGCCTAATTCTCTCTAAAAGAAGCTACTGCGTCTTTGCGCCTTAGGGTTTTGTAACCAAGTGCTTCTTAATCTTCATCGTGTGTATGAAGTGAAGAACTTTGCAGCCAACATTCTTCTTCCTCAAGTTGGTGAGTGAGTCACGTACTGGGATTCGTGCAAAGGAGTTAGTCACGTACTGGGATCCGTGCATCAAAGGGTGGCGTTCATATATTGAAGAGTTCAGAGGTTCTGAAGCAGTAGAAGGTTTCTGCTGTGAGTTCATCTACGGGGATTGTAGAGTCTAGTGACAAAGGTTTTGTACTAGATCTGAAACTTCTCTTTACTATAGTGGATTGCTTTTCGGGAAGGTTTCCCCCCAGGTTTTTTACTGTGAAACTGGTTGGTTTCATTGGTTTTCCTGGGTCATCATATCTTATCTTATTTATTTTTCCGCTGCACTTATATTTGACATGATATTGATGTTTGTTTGTTTTAACAAGTTTTATGCACAATAAATCTAATTAACAACTTGGGTTTAAAACTTGTTAATTCTATCAACCGGGGTCTAAATTTCCCAACAAGTGGTATCAGAGCAGGCACACTCTGATTAGGGTTTAATCTTTGTTGTGTGATCCATTGACCCCTGTTGTCATGGAAACTCTTGATTGTTTTGATTTGCATGATCTTGTGTTGAATGATGATGTGATATTCATGATGCCTATTGCAAGCTTTATAATTTTTGTATGAAATCTCTTGAATGTTCTACAAAATTAAAAGCTAAATTTAAAAAGGTCAAGCTTGAAAAAGATGATTTGATTGCAAAATTGGATGAAGCCACTAAGTTGAATGAGAATTTTAAAAATCAAATTTCATCTCAGGTGGACAAAATTAAGAGTTTGGAAGAGCAACTAGTTGAATTTAAAACTGATGTTGAAAAATTAACTAGTGTCAAACTTGTTGTTGAGCCTAACTCAAAAGAAAAGGATTTTTATATTCCCCCATTCAAAAGGAATAATGAAGAGTTGAAGGCTAATATTGCTAGGATAGACAAAGGTAAACAATCTGATGTTAACGCTGAAGTTTCTAAACCTATGTCTAAAACTCCTCCTAGGTTGAATAAAAATTCTGAATTTGTCCCTACTTGTCATCATTGTCATATTGTTGGTCATATTAGGCCAAATTGTCCTAAGCTAAGGACTCTGTCAACCTCTAAGGTTAGACCTCCTTCTAGGAAGCCGAGTAGCTCTAAAACTGCTCATGTTTGTCACCATTGTGGTGTTTCTGGACACACTCGTCCTAATTGCTTTAGGTTGTATCCTCATAAGCAATTGTCCAAATGGTCACAGGTTTCCTCTCAAGGACCTACACCTTTGTTTGGAGAGTTATTAAAAGTCTTGAGCTTTTTAACTCAATTTCAGGAGAATTTTGATTCTTCTATGTCCTTTAGTAGTCATACTAGGACATGTGCCTTTTCATCTTCACGGCCAAAGACTCGTGCTGTGTGGGTGAGAAAGGAGCCTAAGACTTAATTGTCTTTTCTGTTTGTCCTCTGCTTTAATTCTTTCTATCTAAAGTAGGACTCTCTGTGCTTGATTTCTTTTCTGCTGTTGAAATCATACTTTCATGCATCTACACCATTCTATCATGTTCTCATGCATATGCATCTTTCTTTCATGCATTCATGTTGTTTGTCTATTTTTGTGTGGTTGTTTAGTTTTTATTTTGTTTTGTTTTCAAAATAAAAAAAAAATGATGAAAAATCAGCAAAATACAAAAACAGTGTGAGTTAGTGTGCATTAGTTCATGTGAACTTTTGAAATGGCCATTGAAACAGAGTTTTCTAAACTTTGTATCATCTATAGCTTAGATGAGCACTCTTTTGCACAACTAAGCGAGTGAGCTCTGTAGCTCTTTGTTTGTGATGAGTAAGGTTAAGTGATCTCTTCTTCTTAACACTCGTATCACTCTTTTTGACGGGTTGAACTAGAAAATCTTAAGAGAAAGGCATAAATAACCATCTCACCACTGTTACTCGCCAATCATAATATGACATCTGTATGCTTCGGCATAGCAAAAGTGCAATGTCAATGACATCTGTATGCTTCGGCATAGCAAAAGTGCAATGTCAAGGACACTTGTATGCTTCGACATAGCAAAAGTGCAGTGTCAAAAGCTTAACATAATTGGGTATTTCTTTTCTCTCTCTTGTATGCCCATGCATGATATGCTTGTTAAAAGAAAATATGCAAAGAAATAAAAAGCAAAAAGAAAAAAAAATGCTTTAAAATATGGTTGCAAGCGTGTTTTCTAGGAGATGTGGGAGTTATAGGATGTACCTCAAAGGTGATAGTCCCCATCAAACAGTTATGATTGTGTGTGAGTTAAAGTGATTTTCTCATATCTCAAATCGTCATGACATTGAGACACTTATGCAATCTTGCGATGTTTTCACACACAACACGCAATACTCTTTGCAATTCTTGATACATGTGCAGGTACAATGTGATTTGGCCATCACAAGGTTTACATGCGTTAATGTATTATAACTAAACTGTCATAACTTGTTTTTGAAACATAAAATTGGTTAGACTTGTTTAGTGTGTGTGTGCGTGTTTTGAGATACATGTGCATTATATTTCTTGTTGAGAGATGATTTTGAGAGCTTAATGTGTTGATTGTATCTTTGGTTGAGCTGTATGCATGATTGCATTCACATCTGTGTTTTTCTTTTCTTGAAAAACTGTTTTTAAGGCATCTCGACACCTCCTCGACACCTCTCGATACCTGGCTTATCTGTCGAGATCTTCAGTTGCATGATTATCGCAATCTCGACACCTCTCGATAGCTAGGTGGATCGATCGAGAAAGTTTCTGTCTCCTCGATAGCTTCTCGATAGCTGTTCGATCCATCGAGGTATGCTCGATAGCTCCTCGATACCTCTCGATCGATCGAGAGTCTCTGCATGCATTGTTTTCACATGTTTTGCATGTTTCTTTTATCTTGTCATCCATAGCATCTTGTTTCATCACATTCATGCATTTTTATGGATTCTTTGTGCCCTCTTGATCATCCTTGATCATCTTTATGTTTCTCGGTACCCTCTGTCAATCGTGACAAAAAGGGGGAGAAATTAGAGAATTTGTGGTTTCTTTCTTTAAGATTCTACAAGTTAGGGGGAGAAATACATGCCCTTGTAAGGGGGAGTTGTGTTTCATCTTGTTAGGGGGAGTGTTTATCTCCTTGTTCATGTACCTAGGTCTTGTGACCATTTTTACATACAGCATGGTATTTATCAAGTGGTATATATATGATGATGTATGTTTTCTTCACCTATCTTTACATGTGTTGTTTCTTTTCTATCTTTATACACATGTTTCTTTACTTGTACGCAATCTATTATTTCTGTTTCACACAAAGATGCCTTGATGTGTTTTGTTTATAAGTGTTTCAGAAATACAGGTTGTCAAAGTCTTCCATGCCATGAACTCTCTTCTTGCAAAGTTTTTCAAGAGTTTGTGTTAGGGTAGATTTTATTGTATTCAATAAGTGAGTATGAGTTGAGTGATTTATGACTTATCTCATATGTTCATTTGTTTGTTGTGGTTTTGTCACGGATTGCCAAAGGGGGAGATTGTTAGGACATATGTAGTTCAAGTTTGTTAACATATGTCGCTATTTTATGTAGTTGGCTAATCCTTTGACAAAACGCACTTTACTTGTATTTGGATAGATCTAGGATGTGTTTAATACTTCAAAGAACATGTTGTTCAAGTTTAGTATTAAAACCATGAAGATTGGACCAAGAAACAAGTGAAGAAAAAGTGTGTACTAAAGCTGGATACCTGGTGGACACCTGGCGGATAGCTGCTGGACACCTGCGGACAGATAGCTATCTTTCGAGATATCTATCGAGGTATCTATCGAGATTTAATGAGGCTCGACAGCTGCCCGATCGATCGAGGTATCTATCGAGGTTACGGGAATTCAGTTTTCCAGATCTGATTTTTGGGCCAGGCTTTTGTATTTGTGTAGGGTTTCTTTTCTCACAACCCTAGGCATATATAAGGCATATTTTTGAGGCCGTCACATGAGAGAATACAAGGAGAACACATGCAAAAGGTGACCGAAGCCTAATTCTCTCTAAAAGAAGCTACTGCGTCTTTGCGCCTTAGGGTTTTGTAACCAAGTGCTTCTTAATCTTCATCGTGTGTATGAAGTGAAGAACTTTGCAGCCAACATTCTTCTTCCTCAAGTTGGTGAGTGAGTCACGTACTGGGATTCGTGCAAAGAAGTTAGTCACGTACTGGGATCCGTGCATCAAAGGGTGGTGTTCATATATTGAAGAGTTCAGAGGTTCTGAAGCAGTAGAAGGTTTCTGCTGTGAGTTCATCTACGGGGATTGTAGAGTCTAGTGACAAAGGTTTTGTACTAGATCTGAAACTTCTCTTTACTATAGTGGATTGCTTTTCGGGAAGGTTTCCCCCCAGGTTTTTTACTGTGAAACTGGTTGGTTTCATTGGTTTTCCTGGGTCATCATATCTTGTCTTATTTATTTTTCCGCTGCACTTATATTTGACATGATATTGATGTTTATTTGTTTTAACAAGTTTTATGCACAATAAATCTAATTAACAACTTGGGTTTAAAACTTGTTAATTCTATCAACCGGGGTCTAAATTTCCCAACATTCTTCATGAGCACAATTCCAGCAATGCAAAATAACTACTAGAAATAATAATCTCAGATCGTAACATCAATAGAAAGAGGGTAAACCCATAACTATATAGTCTAAACTTTAAGATTTTAAACCATCCAAGTTGAAATTTGGCATATACATGAATTATTAAGTTTCATACTTGACAGGGAAAACTCAGCAAATCTGAATTTCAACAAAAAGTGAAAGTGTAAGAAGGTTTTTTAAAATGGCAGGAAATAATCATACAACCATATTAAATAAATGATCCCTTGATATGAAGTAACATAGTTTTTTAACAAATCTTTGCTATTTCTTTGTTTGTTCCTACTTCCAATTTCACATTGAATAAAATTGTCAATAAGTCTACACTCTAAGCTTGGGCAATACTCCCAATGCTATCAAAACAAAAAAGTAGAGATGTTAATTTGAGACCAAAGTATCCAAATTAAAATATTAAACCTACCTATTTTTCAATAGGGGTGAAAGAAGAATCCTAGAAATGTTAAAGGGAAAAAAAAATTTAGCTTCTGATTTAAGAGTCAAAAAGTACATATTAAATAATCTTATTAAACTTTTTTTGTTCAACGTTTTTTTAATCAAACATTAACAAATGATAAATAGACAAATTTAAATAAAAGTAAAAAAGGGGAAACTAATTTGTCCTGACCTTTCAACTCAATTCAGGAGGTTTTCTTGAATAGTTACTAATAGTTTAATAAGCTAGAGCAAAAATGATAAATCTACATTAGTACGTGAGTAAAAAATTGTCATTGAAAATGCAAAATTACTGACAAACGGCAATGTAAATGAAGCTCTAAAAACTGAGATCCTATAAAACATGTGTTGCATGCTAGGTAATTAACTCTAATTATCTAAAAACCATGGAAAAACATGGCAGATTTACTTGAAATAAACAGAAAGAAAATTGAGCATTTGTTAAAGCCAAACTCAAGTTCAATAACACTAAAAAATAATTCTATGCTCTATTTCAACACACACAAAGTTTTTGCATACTTGCATCATCAAATCTTGTACCTTGAAAAATTACAAAATTCATTACTAAATCTCCTTCATATCATGTTCTATTTTTATGCTTTCTATTAGAAGTAGGGAGAGACTCACCAAATTTTGTCATTAGCAAAAGAATTGTTAGTGTATATAGCTGTAAGATAGATTAGTAAACAGCCTATTGGGAAGATTTCTGTGACAACTACTTGGGTATCACCATAACTAATGACCCATATGGAATAATAATAGAGAATTAGGAATCAATAATCATAACAATTCATTTTGCGAGGAAAATAAAAAGGATTTTTTTTTTCTAATAATACTTATAGTAACAGCATCTATTTCATTCCCTCCAATTTCTCCAACCATGAATATGGCTGTTTTAAGTTTCTCAGCACTAAAAAAAAAAAAAAAAAAAAAAAAAAAAAAAAAAATTCTCAACACAATCTATCAAACATTAAGGAAAAAAGAAAAAGAAAAAATGTAAATAATAATTTTAACTTTGTATTAAAAGCTTAAATCAAATGATAGGCTCACCATCAGGATTGTGATAGATCCCATTGAAATATGTAGACGTCCAATCTAGTTGAACATTGAGAGAGCTTCTAGTAGCTAGCTTTGAAATATTCTTTTTTTGCAATAAATATGTCAATTATATTTGTTGTTTTTGCGCAATACAATAAAATTCTAGTTGTAGAATTATTACAATTATAGGTATGTAGTTTATACAATGCAATTAAATTTTAGTAATGGCATATTACAAACCTTAATGAAACTAACAACACCTTAAATCTGCCAGGATTAAAATGGTCTCAAGGAATGTGAATGACACTAATAGAGTTACTGGTTAATAAGAGAAAGCATCGCTGATAGCTTAAACGAACTTTAATGTACTTATAAGTGGAGTATAAGATCTTTTATGTACTTAGCAGTGATTAGCAAAATCACTTTCACACCTGCTAGAGAAGCCCCCAAATGGATGTGGATGCCCAAGATTGATGTACTAATCTAAATAGAAAAAAATTACATAAAATGTTGTTTACAATTGAAATTGCCAATTAGTTATATGTAATAGAACTTTTTAAGAACACTGGTAACAAACACACATAACAAAATGAAACACATATTCATTACAAAACAAACAAAATCAAAATTAAATTGCTGAAAACTGTAATAGGGTGGGAAGATGAAATTTGGGATTTGATGTATATACATGGTTGTATACAAAAAAGAAAGGAACCAAAATAGATTGAATTAGAAAGAGTGTGCACCTGTATTAGACTCCACGTCACACACTCACCTTTGCTGAACCTTGACAAACAAACATTTATCACCATCAAGGCTTCTATCAACTTAAGAAAAAATGAAGCACACAACTTTTCCCATATATTTTTATTTTAACAGAAAAACACATAAGACTAACAAAGCATATCTGAAAGTAATCCAGTATGTATTCAATCTCTCAACAATCATCTCCTTCTAGCCAAAACAATTTTTTTTTTTCCTAAACTTTGAATAAATAGAAGTCATGAAAAATAAACATTACCATGATGCATGATAAAGCGATACGTATATTTACCATTGCAAATAAACATTACCACTATTTGGATTGCATTTGATTCTACTTGGGTTTTACAATTTTTTTGCAAATATTTTTTGAGGCTTTGGGAATGCCTTTTCTATTAATGTACTCCTATTTGGTAAGTGCATTTCTTGTATTCATCTCTCAAAAAATAGTTTTGTTAACTCTCACAATTAGTCTCAAATGAGACTCAAAATGCATGGCACCTAGTCACACCATACTAAAAAACATCCATTATTGCAAAGTAGGCACATAAGTTATAGAGTCAATCCTCTTAAGAGTATGGATGATACACAGTTGTGGTGCATGATTAGAATACACATCATGCTTACATAATCACGATGCCACATTTGAAGAGGCATTTTTTTTTTTCATTTTTGTATGATACCTAAGATTGTACATGTGTAATAAATTGGGAAAAAATGAATTCAACAAACTATTAAAAAGGTCATACCCATTGTCTGAAGTTAATACCTGATTCTTCAAAAGAATGATAGATTGAACAAATTGAAAAGCAACCCCCAAAGAGATCCATGTTACTTCTTCTAAAAGACCTAGAAAAGGAAAAAACCCAATAATCTATTGCTCTGTTTTGATCTTTAAAGTATCCAAAAGAGACTGGAACTCACTTAAGAACTTTTATTCCATTCATCTGAGTTTTAACCGGACACCATAAATAGATGCCCACACATCAATTTAACCAAATACCCAAAACAAAACAGAACAAAAATAATAATAATACTAATAACTCAAACACCTTAATCAGAAATATAACCCAAAAAGTCAAATTAAAAACAATCCAACCAAATTTTTTAAAACTTGATCTAATTTAACCAAATACCCAAAAAAAAAAAAAAATCTAACTCAAACACCTTAATCAGAAATATAACCCAAAAAGTCAAATAAAAAACAATCCAGCAAAATTATAAAAGCCTGATCTAATTTAATGTATAGACGAAAAGCAAAGAGAAAAACTAACCGGTAGCAATTTCGGAAGGATGGTAGACATTCGGAGGAAGTAGGCTTTTATATGAATTCTAATCTTGAGAGAAATTGAGACAGACCGAATCTCTCTCTCTCTCTCTCTCTCTCTCTCTCTCTCTCTCTCTCTCTCTCTCTCTCTCTCTCAGTTCTCCTTGTATTTTTGCAACGTGTCTCTCTCTCAACCGTATTTTGGCAGAAAAACCTAAAATAAGTATCAATGCAACATTCAATTCTATACTTATTTAATCCCAAAGATTTCATTAAGATTAGAAATAGAAGTACCCAAACTAAAATCAATATTTTTAGTGAACTCTGTAATCTAAAAAAAAAAAAAAAGCAAATATCTAAAATTGAGAAAACAAACTGACAGGCCACAAACGCGTTGACCCCTTGTGATAATTTAGATTAATTAAATTAGCCCAGTTATTAATTAATCAAATTAACATGCAAGTTTACGTGGCAGCACAAACAAATCACCGAAACTAAGTTATGCAGCGGAAAATAAATAACACGGTGATTTGTTCACGAATGGGGAAAACCCTAAGGCAAAAACCCCACCGGGTGATTTAAGGTCACCACTCCCGAAACTCCACTATTATCACAACAAGCAGTTACAAGTAAGGAATCCCAGTACCTCACCAACCTACAGTTGAACTCTTACCCCAATACCCAATTGGACTTGTTCTGTAGTGACAATTTCTCCTTTTCAATGCACGGCTCCCAGTACGTGACTAACCAATGTGATGCGCGGATCCCAGTACGCGGCTTACTCCTTTTGCACGAATCCAAGTACGTGACTCACTCACCAACTTGAGGAAGAAAGAATGTTGGCTGCAAAGTTCTTCAAATCATCAGAGATGAACTAGGGCACGAACTTTGTCTCACAAATCACAATTTTCATGAATAGAGAAGAAGCAACTTGTGTCTTGTGATTTCTGCTTGTTGCACTTTTTGACGGCCCTTAAAATAATCCTTTTATATGTCTAGGGTTAGGAGAAAAGAAGTCCCAAAGACACACACACGGATTGGACTTGAAACAGACTTGGAATTCTGTTTTCTTTAAATCTCGACAGATAGAGGTGTCGAGAGGTGTCGAGACAGCTGTCGAGGCTCGGGCAAAACAGCTTCTTTAAATCTCGATAGATGAATCTGTCGAGGTAGGTGTCGAGATTTAAAAACCAGCACTTCCTTGCTTGTATCTTGGACAGACTTTGACGGCTTCAACACTTAATCTTGAACCACTGTTTCTTGAAGTGTTTAACCCATCCTAGATCTACCCAACTACAAGTAAAGTGCGTTTTGTCTAAGGATAAGCCAATTACATAAAATAGCGACATATGTTCACAAGTTTGAACAACTACATATGTCCTAACACAAACATTTTGATAGAGAATCCAAAAACCATAACAAAATCGAATCAAATCTAAACCTACCAAACAAAAAAAAAAATCAATTAAAAGTAACGTTTTATACCCAAACTTGCAAAATTGAGAAAAAAAAAATGTACCATTATCGATGTCAGTTTCGACAATTTGATGGTCTAAACCTGGAAAGGGAACGGACGGTGGTGGGGAAACTAATAGTGATGGCATGCCTTAGATATTTGTTGTTCGGTGTAATTGTGATATATATAGTATAACTCACATAACCAGATACCAAAACATAAACAAATAACTTTATCAGCACAAAATCCTCAATGCTCGTAAAGAATTAAAGTTTCTCTAAATACAATCAGTCATACCTAGAAGCCAAAAACATAAATAAACAACAAAATCAGCACAAAAACCTCAATGTTGTAAAGAATTAAATTTTCCCTAAAATAATAACCCACACCCAGAAACCAAAAAGCATAAACAAATAGCTCAAACACCAAAAAAAAAAAAAAAACCTCTATGCATGTAAAGAATTAAACTTCCTCCATAAATAACCCAAAATCCAAACCTTCTCTAAGTCTTTGCTTCTCTGTCTATCCGCTCTAATGGGCCCCGCCATCGATATCGGCTCCATAACACCATATTTCTTTGACACTGCCACCATCGCAGTTGCCGCCGAAAGAGCCGGCGAGGCACTTAACCCTTCTGAACTCACCATTCCTAAACCCCCCCCCCCCCCAAAAAAATCCTAAATAGTAACGTATCAAGAATTTTTTTTTTTTATTGTTTTCTTTCATTTTAGGTGTAACGTATCGAGAAAATTTTGAAGGAAATTGAAGATTGGATGCAAATTCAGAAGCGGAATTAGGGATTAGAAAAAAATTTATGAGAAAATGGGATTGTTTTTACTGTTCTGTGTATGGTTCCGACAAAATTTGCTCTCTTTCCCCTCAAAATGGATGGCCTTAGATATTTCTGCATTTCAAAGCCATGGGCTAAACTAATCAAAGCCTGGATTCATTAATACCCACTTCAAGCGATCCATCAATAGTGACACTCTTGACCGCTAATCTGCTTAATGTATAAGTGATGAAATCGATTGGAATTTTTGGTCATTAGAGGATAGTATGGATTTTCTTTGCAGGGAAGAAGTGATAGAGTTAGGGACGCACTACTCTATAATAAATATGTGCTCTGGAATGGTTTTTTTTGAATGGAGGTTTTTTTTTCATCAGATTGAACAGAGGCTTAATGATAGGAGAAAGGCCTTATCGCCTCTCTCTCTCTCTCTCTCTCTCTCTCTCTCTCTCTCTCTCTCTATGTGTGTGTGCATATTATTTTAACTGGTTAATTTTTTTTTTATTTATAGAGAGGCTTTTAAACGGTGTTGTAGTATTGCCAAACAATATAATTTATCACTTTTTAACTTATACTTGTTAGAATTTTAGATAGGTATTTTTCCTACACAGCAGCACACCTTTAATTGTAGGAAAAAGCTTCTGATATTATATATAGTATATGATCCCCATCAAGTTATAATATTTGTCATGATAAGCTACTAATGTTAAAACACAGACTTAAAAATCTAGCTTGGTACCGCTTGGAAATTTTTGTTGTTGCCTATCCTCTCAAATTATTGTGAGAAGTGAGGACTGTATATTGGTCATTAATATTCTCTTTTGGGTACTTTAGGACTATGTGTTGGTCTAGGTTTTTGATTTGATGTTTTTCAATTATATAACCATTGTAGGATCTGGGTCTTTTTTTTTTTTTTTTATGGGACAAAGAAAATACAGGATTATAACTTATAGGTAAGTAAATATTATTATTTATTTTTACAAATGAATTAATTCTAGTTCACTAAACATCTTTAATTAGTAGGAAGCACTGCATCTTGTGGAAACATACAAAATTCAAAGATCTGTTGTTATTGTGAGTTCCAGTTAACTCAACTAGAAAAATCTTTAGTTGTCGAATAAGAGATATGGGATTCTATCTCTGCCTATGCATAAAAAACTAATTAGTATTTTTTTTAATGATAAAAGACAATAATCAGAAATGAACACCATAGTTTGAAACTCTCTCTCCACATATAAGTAAATAAATAAATCTATATATATATATAGACTTACAAAAGATTGATTTGTAGATACTCAATTTCTTCATATGCAATTTTTAAAGTTTCAATTTTCTTAAATAACAACTGATGATGTGTTAAAATTGTCAGTGAGTGGGAGGCCCCAAATCACGCCGATGATTACATATGGAATAAGAACAAAAAGACCAAACATAAGGCACTAGTGTGGTACTAGTCAAAAACCTTCCAAAGGTCAAGTTAGTGGGTGAGAAATTGTTAGGTTCCAAAAGTTTAGAAAAATTGGCAAATCGTGAACACAAATTTGTCTAGATATAAATCCTAGAGTCTATAGGTATTATTAGACAATGCTCAAGATTCAAGAATATACAAGCTGCAGAAAGAAGAGTTCAGAAACTGCTTGGTTTGATCGATCGAAAGACAGGCTCGACCGATCGAAATACAGGTCTGCAGAATTTTAAGTTTGGTCCAATAGTAGTTCAAGCCCAAAAACAATTAGGATTTTAGATCTACTTCTTCTAGTATATAAAGGAGACCCTAAGCACGTTTTTAAAAGGCTTTTCAGAGAGAAAAGAGTGTGCCTCTTTTGTATTTACGGTTTTGTACCTAAAAAGCTCTCTCATATCTTCTACTAGTGTTATTCCTTGAAGAATCTTAAGATCTGGTATTGTAGAAGTTGCTGTCGTCTCCAATCATCAAAGGTGCTGATGATTTAAACCTTCAAGGGTGGTCTTGGAGTCACAAATAGGAGAGTTTGTGTTTTTTATCACAATTGTGGGTGCTTGTGTTGCAAATGCCAAATAGAGAAGGAGTTTGTGGATTTGGAGGGGGTTAACCTAGAACTGAATAATTTATCTAACTAATCACTTGGTTAATTAATTTGGTTAAACAATCTAGTTTACAGGGATCTAAAACCTAACAAGTGGTATTAGAGCGGGTTAGCTCTTGATTTAGGTTATTATACCTAGAGTTGATCCTTGATCCCTATTATTATGGATAATTTTAAGTGTCTTATTATTTTTTATTGTAATGATTTGAATAAAAAGGATACTATTGTTTCAATTGATCTTTTTGAGGCTTGTGAAAGGAATTTACAAGATTTCAGTCTTTCTCAGAAGATTGGTGTAATCCCTCAAATACACTCTGCTTCTCATGAATTTTCACCTACAAAGCCAAAGACTTGTGCTATATGGGTGAGAACAGACTTGCTAAGGTGAGCGTTTTTTACTTGTCCCTGATTTAATTCTTTTAATTGTTTGTGGACATGTTTTGTTTTTGTTTTTGGTTGTTTTGTTTTTTAGGTTGTTTTTTATTAAAAAAAAAAATCCAAAAACATTGAAAAAGACAAAAATATTTTATTGTGTGCCAAGTTTTAATTTTCATGAGAATTACATTAATTATGATATCTCTTTCTTGATTTAGAACATGCTTGACATTGTGGAGAAACTTGAATAGTATGTATTGCTCAACTAAGTGCATAATTATTTTAAGATAAATATGATTTTGTATGAGTATGTACTAGTTTGTATATGTACTCATGGGTTAATTAAGAAATTGATATTTCTTGTTCAGTACAATCTATAGCTTAGTTTAGCACAATTATGTATTGTTTTTGCATTTTTTAATCATTTAGCATAATGTGTACATTTTAGTTTTGGTCATAAAATATTTTTTAAAAATCCAAAAAGATTTTGTTTTTGTTTGTATTACACATCATAAATGTGTAGTTGAGGTTGGCCTATAAAATTTGCACGTCATGACTATGTACCTTGTTTAGCTAGGATGAGCTTATTTTTATGCACTTTGCTAGTTTATGCTATGTGGTGCCTATTGGTGTGAGTTTATAGTGGTTGTGCAAATGTTCTTGATTTTGAAGTCACATTTTTGTTTTTTTTAAGGACTAAAAAATTCTAAGAGAAATGTATAAATAACTATCTCACCACTATTTACTAGCTAATCATGAACACCTTAGTACATCTAAAGAGTTTTTGTGCTCTAGAAAGTGTAGCACTTGCACATAAAATATCATAAGGTGTTGCCTTTAAAAGAAAAGAAAAAGTTGAAAAAGAAAAATATGCTTAAAAAAAATTTAAAATAAAAAACAAAAAATGATAAGGCAAAAAGAAAAAAAAAAAAAAAAAAAGCATGATTGCAAGCTTATTTTCTAGGAGATGTGAGAGTTATATGATGTAACTCTTTAGGTCATAGTGTCTTTCAAATTTATGTGATGAATAATGTAGAAAGTTTGATTGATTAATATCTACATATCAACTTATATGTATCTCATGCTCTTACTAGTTGCACACACATCACAAGTAATTCTTTGCTAAACTTTGTACACGAGATTATGTGTAAACTAGTGTGTAAACTAGTGTGTATTGGAAAAATATGGTTTGTATCTCATACAAAACATACGCAGCAAAAAATTAACGGATCTACTTCATTCGCGATTGATAACATGCACTATGTAAATTTCAGAATTAAAGAATAAGAGACTGTACCTTAAAACGATGAATTTCAAAACAAAAAATCAGAAGCACTTGGGAACACTTTTAATCTTCACTCCAATTCTACTTTACACTCAAGAAGTGTGGTCTTTCAATCAGTTTTTAAAGAGAGAATAAGAGTGTCTCACACTCATATACACATTACTTCATGTTCTTACCAAAATTCTGTATGTTTCTCTCCTGATAACTGGTTATCTAATTGGGCTAGCCATTTGAGCCTTTCTAATTGGGCTTTAAGTATATGGCTTGGAGTTGGACCAAAAGAGACTAATAAGACACTAGCTCCAATGGGTCTTAGGTTTTTTTTGTCATTTCTTAACAAGTCCAAAGTTACTATTAACTATATATAATACCATTATATAAATATAGTTGCATTCTAAACCTTATTTATAAATTATATCCCAAGACTTTATTGTACATGCAACCCCTTCATAAAATATTCGTAGTAATACAAAGTCATGAATGTACACTGCTACTTTGAAAATTACTACATCTTAATTTATTGAGTACCGGTTTAATCCTTTAAGTTATTCATTATATATTTATGAAATCCAATTCCATAAATATATACTTTAGTAATTCCTTACTAAAGTGGTTAGGCCTAACTCTCTGAATAACCAAACCCATTAAACTTATTTCAAGGAAATATTTTATATCTCCGTTAGGAGACTATGAATTCCATTTTGAGAATATATGTTCCATCAACACTAAATGTGGCTGTCCAACATACTGAGGTTTTGATCGTTACTTTAGATCTCACGCCTAATATATCAAAGCAACCTACACTTCATGATCAAGTCCATTATTCTATCAAGATTAAGAGTTTATGTAAATAGAAGTCGTTAGATTTATTATTCATTTGGTAGTCATTAGGAGAATAATAAATCTCACAGTAGTCCAGTTCAATATGTTTTAATTCTTAAGATATATAAACATATCAACTAGAAATCTCTATTTCCATGATCAAGACAAATCATCTTAGTTGATATGTTATTGTCTTCACAGATGAAATGCCCAATTTCATCACCGACTACGAACTAAAATTCCGAGTTTACAAAAAAACCTATGATTTGTCTTTTGTGACTTTTCACATAAATCACATACTATGCATCTCATGAACTATATGATAATGTCTCAATATTCATGTTACCATTATTTTTAGATAATAAAAAAAATAACTTTATTAATCACAACATTAATGTCATACATTGCTTAATCTTTCACTTGCCTTAAAGACTATTGTACACTAATCTAACTCTCATTTCCTCCAAATGTGACTTGAAATCCTTTGGGGCAAAACTTTGGTAAAAGGATCCTCTAAATCCTTTGCACTATCAACCTTTGCTACTACTACATCTCCTCGAGCAACAATGTCTCGAATGATGTGGTACTTTCTTTCTATGTGTTTTTCTTTTTTGTGATTCCTTGGATCCTTGGATTGTGTAACCGCTTCACTATTGTGACAGAACAGTGTAATAGGAACTTGCTTAATTCTCACAACACCAAGATTAGAAAGAAATTTCTTGAGCCAAATAGCTTCCTTTGCAGCTTCACAAGCAGCAACATATTCAACTTCCATGGTGAAGTCAACAATACAAGATTTCTTAACACTCTTTCAACTTATGGCTCCACCTCCTAAGGTGAACACACAACCTAAAGTGGACTTTCTGAAATCAAGATCTGATTGAAAATCTGAATCTGTATAACCAATAGGTATCAAATCCTCACTATGATAAAAAAGCATTTAATCTATCGTTCTTCTTAGATACTTGAAAATATGCTTTATAGCTTGCCAATGTTTAAGTCCTAGATTTGATTAATATTGGCTGACCATGCCAACTGAATAACAAATATCCAGTCTAGTACAAAGCATGGCATACATGAGACTTCCTACTGTAGAAGCATAAGGAACTTGTCTCATCATATTTTCTTCTTCAAGAGTCTTAGGCCTTTGCTTATCAGATAGAGGAACTCCATGTCTGAAAGGAAGTAATCCTTTCTTGGAGTTTTGAATGCTAAACCATTCTAGAACATTATCTATATATCCAGCTTGTGATGAACCTAACATCCTATTCCTTCGATCTCGCCAAAGCTTGATCCCTAGAATATAGTTAGCTTCACCAAAGTCCTTCATATCAAATTGGCTTGACAACCAAACCTTTACTGATAACATTACCCCTATATCATTTCCAATGAGTAGAATATCATCAACATAAAATACTAGGAACAATAATACTTTATCTTGATGCCTTTTGTACACGCATGGTTTATCTAGATTTTGTTCAAAACCAAATGAATTGAATGATTGATCAAATCTAATGTTTCATGATCTAGATGCCTGCTTTAGTCCATAAATGGACTTTTTCAACTTACATACCATATGCTCTTAGTTCTTTGCTATGAAACCTTCCGGCTGCAACATGTAGATTTCTTCTTCATGATTGCCATTAAGAAATGCAGTCTTGACATCCATTTGCCAATCTCATAATCATAATGAGCAGCAATGAATAAGAGAATTATGATAGATTTAAGTATGGCTACTAGTGAAAAGGTTTCATATAATCTATACTTTCTTTTTGTGTATACCCTTTTGCCACTAGTTTTGCTTTAAAGGTTTCAACCTTTCCATCTATTTATCTCTTGCTCTTGTAAACCCATTTGCAAACAATAGGTTTAATGCCATTAGGTGCCTTTACAAGATCCCATACATAATTGGAATACGTAAAATCCAATTCAGATTTCATAGCTTGGACCCAATGATTTGCATTTATATCATTCATTGCTTCATCATAAATGTAGGAATCTGATTCAGCCTCTTCTGAGATAGTTTCATAAGTTTCACCCAAACCTATAAATCTTATAGGAGGTCGACTAATTCTCCCACTATGATGAGGCACCTATGTACTTGTCATCTCATAAGTAGTATTATGTTGTGTATCGAATACAACCACATCATCCCTAATTTCATCTATTGATTGTTCAACTACAAGTTCATTCATTTCAACCAAAACAACTCTACTTCTAGGAGTAAAATTATTCATATAGTCATTTTTCAAAAATTTAGCATTTGTACTAACAAAAACTTTGTTATCTTTATGACTATAGAATAAACCTCCAACTGTTCCTTTTGGATATCCAACAAAGAATACCGCTTTTGTTTTAGACTGCAACTTGTCAGACTTTCCTTTCAACACATGTGCTGGACAACCCCAAATATGGAGATGTCTCATACTAGGCTTACGCCCAGTCCACAACTCTATAGGTGTTTTAGGAGCAGACTTCGAAGGTACCAAATTCAGAAGATATATTGCAGTATTTAAGGCTTATCCCCAAAAAGAAATTAGTAGAGTTGAATAGCTCAACATAGATATAACCATATCCACAAGAGTCATATTCCTTCTTTTTGCTACACCATTTTGTTATGGAGTTCTAGGTGCAATCAACTGGGATATAATCCTATTTTTAGTCAAGTAATCCATGAAATCCCCAAGAAGGCATTCGTCACTTTGATCATATCGAATGGCCTTTATGCATTTATCTAATTGATTCTCAACTTCAACCCTAAACTCCTTGAACTTTTCAAAAATTTCAGACTTCCATTTCATTAGGTACACATAACCAAATCTAGAGTAATCATCAGTGAAAGTAATGAAATACACATAACCACCTCTTGCTTGGATTGACATAGGACTACATATATTTGAATGTACTAGTTCTAGCAACTCTTGGGCTCTTCTACCTTTTGCATTAAAAAGTCGTTTGGTCATTTTACCTTCCAAACAAGATTCACAAGCTGGAAAACCATCAAAGTTTATGGGCCCTAAAAGTCCATCTTTGATAAGTCTTTAAATCTTATTTAAATTAATATGATTAACGCAAGTGCCAAAGATATGCATCATTAGTAGAAGGAAACTTTTTCTTTAATGATTTCATATGAGAGTTATTATCTAATTCAGAATTATATAATTCATGTTTATCAGGAGTTAAAATATAAAGACCATCCACAATATGTCCAGAACAAATAAACATTTTATCCTTCGATTTTAAAATATTGTCTTTCAGGATAACACAATGTCCACGCTTACCTAAATAAGTTGCAGAAATTAAATTCCTACGAACATTAGGTACATACAAATAGTCTTCCAATATTAAAACTCTAGACTTAAAGTATAAACTAAACACTTCAGTAGCTACAACTGGAATCCTGCTCCCATCAGCCAAAGTAAGAAATAGCTCTCCTTCATTCAACATTCTAGTCTCCTGGAATCCTTGCAAAGAATTGCAGATATGATTATTACAACCTGAATCCACACACCAGGAATCCGTGGGATTTTGTACTAAACATATTTCAAGAAGAAATGAACTTTTCATACCCTTATTCTTGGCAGTTTTGAAAATTGGACAATTCCTCTTCCAATGTCCTTCATCACCACAATGGAAACACTTTCCTTTGGTTTTCTTTCCTTTGTTGGCAACTTCTAAGGCAATTTGTTTACCATCTTGGTTGGTGAAGTCCTTCTTTTTCTTCTTCCTACCCTTGCCTTTCAACTTGGGTTGAGAAGTAGAAGCTTCAGCCATGTTAGCATAAACACTAGAAGTACCAAGAATGCCTTCTGCCGCTACCAATTCATTCATCAATTCAGACAAAGAATAAATCTTTTTGTTCATATTATAATTAAGTCTGAATTCCTTGAATGATTTCGATAGTGACTAAAGTATCATATCCACTAGGGATTCTCCATCAATATCGGTACCTAAAACTTCCAGAGTATTCAAATTAGAGATCATTTTAAGACAATGCTCTCTAACTAAAGTTCCCTCAGCCATTTTAGTATTATAAATTTGCCTCATAGTTTCTTGCCTTGCAGAACAGCCTTGCTCACTAAACATCTCCATCAGGCTTAACATAATGTCTGGAACTAGTTCCACATCTTGCATTTGATGCTGTAGAACATTTAAAATAGATGCTAGGATATAGCACTTGGCCATCTCATTAGATTTTTGCCAACAATCATATCGTTTTTTTTTTTTCCTCAAGAGGAGCATCTAATGAAGAAAAGTTAGGACATTGTTGAGTGAGCACATACTTGTGCTCTTCAGCAGTAAGAACAATGTCCAAATTTATTTTTCAGTCAACATAATTGGATCTAGTCAGTTTATTTTGATTAAGAATAGTAACAAGTGGGCTAAATTATGTCATGATTTAAATATAAAAACAATAAACATGAATATAATAAGTAAACTGGACATTATTAATTTAGCATATAAACATATAGTATGAAACCTTAATAAAACCACAATATAATATATGCAACGACAACCCAATCCCATATTCAATATCCCTCAGCATATAGTGAATATTAAATACTATGATTGATTGAGAACTATTCTCATTATTAGTGTTATAATGATAACTCTTATCAAACACTAATAATATGCCGTTATATCTTTAGCCTCTAAATAATTATAGTAAAAACTTAGCATAGAGGATACTATAATATTTAGTCTAGTGTGTACCATTATCTACAATCATGTGTAACCACATTTCATCTCCCTTAACAAGTTTATCTTGTAGTACCATGATTAAAAACACCCTCCTCATGGAATGCAAAGCTCAAGGCTAAGACAAGAGATTTGATCAAACTACTATAAACTAGGATATTCAATCTTGTAGCACCATGAAATAAATACTCTCTGCATGGAATGCTAAGCTCGAAACAAAGACAAAGTATATATTTCATTCTACTATGAACTAACAATGGAGGCTATGAGATCCATCCCTTGTATCTCTCTCCTACTAGAAATTTTAAATTAAATGTTTTTATTTAGAAATCATGTGTAATCCAATCACACACAGCCTTTCACTTAATCCATTTGAAAACACTTAGAAAAATTCAAAATTTACTTCTTTTGATCGATTGAATGTGCCTCTCGATCAGTTGAAAAAATTAAAAAATTCAAACCTGACAATTTGCCTAGCTCGAACGATCGAAAAATAAAATTCGATCGATCGACTAGCAATCAAATATCAATCGAATCAAGTAGATTGGCCCTTATTTCACTCGATCGATCGAAAGCAATTTTTGACCAATCGAAACTCGTGAACTTCGAATTTCCAAAATTTTTCTAAGGCAATATTCAACTGTTTTTCATGAACAAACAACCATCATATGATCATAATAGACAAAGATTGATATCAAACCTAAAATCCATTGATGTTATAGCCTTAAATTTCAATTGAACATACTTAAACTCAAATTTAAACAACATCATAACATCAATATCTGTTTTTATCAAACAAGAATTTCATAACCATGTAGAAAATTAATTGCGTAACTTTATACCATCATGAAACTATCATCTTTGATTCCAAAACTCACAAAACCATGTTATACAATTCGAAATTAAAGGCCGCTCTGATACCAATTGTTGGAAAACACATGGTTTGTATCTCATACAAAACATACACATTAGAAAATTAATGGATCTACTTCATTCGCGATTGATAACATGTATCATGTAAATTTTAAAATTTAAGAAGAAGAGAGCGTACCTTGAAGTGATAAATTTCAAAACAAAAGGTCAGAAGCACTTGGAAATAATTTTAATCTTTACTCTAATTCCACTTTATACCCAAGAAGTGTGGTCTCTCAATCAGTTTCCAAAGAGAGAATAAGAGTCTCTCACACTCACATACACATTATTTCATGTTCTTACCAAAATTCTATATGTTTCTCTCCTTATAACTGATTATTTAATTGGGCTAACCTTTTGGGTATTTCCAATTGGGCTTTAGGTATGTGGCTAGGAGTGGGACCAAAAGGGACTAATAAGACACTAGCTCTAATAGGCCTTGGGCTTTTTTGTCATTTCTTGACAAATCCAAAGTTACTATTAACTATATCTAATACCATTATATAAATATAGTTGCACTCTAGGTCTTATTTATAAATTATATCCCAAGACTTTATTGTACATGCAACTCCTTCATAAAATATTCGTAGTAATACAAAGTCATGAATGTCGACTGTCATTTTGAAGATTACTACATCTTAATTCCTTGAGTACCCAGTTTAATCCTTTAAGTTACTCATCATATATTTATGAAATCCAATTCCATAAATATATATTTTAGTAACTTCTTACTAAAGTGATTAGGCCTAACTCTCTGAATAACCAAACCCATTAAACTTATCTCAAGGAAATATTTTATATCTTTGTTAGGAGACTATGAATTTCATCTTGAGAATATATGTTCTATTAACACTAAATATGGCTACCCAACATACTGATGTTTTAATCGTTACTTTATCTCACTCCTGATATATCAAGGCAACCTACACTTCATGATTAAGTACATTATTCTCTTAAGATTAGGAGTTCATGTAAATAGAAGTTAGGAGATTTATTATTCATCTGACAGTTGTTAGGAGAATAATAAATCTCACAACGGTCTAGTTCAATATATTTTAACTCTTAAAACATATCAACATACTAATTAGAATTCTTAATTTCCATGATCAAGACAAATCATCTTAATTGATATGTTATAGTCCTCGCAGATGAAATGTCCAATTTCATCACTGACTACAAACTAAAATTCTGAATTTACAAAGAACCTGTGATTTATATGAAACTGATTTATATCTTCTATGACTTTTCACATAAATCACATACTATGCATCTCATGGACTATATGATAATGTCCCAATATTCATGTTACCATTATTTTTAGATAATAATAAAACAACTTTATTAATCACAAAATTAATGTCATACATAGCATCATACAATAGGATTTAAGGGCACACATCCTAACAATTGGCCATCCAAGATTATACACTTTGTGATGTTTGATGCAAAATTCTTTGAGGGTTGGTTTAAATTTTGAAAAGAAAAATCTAAAATTTTTTTGTTGAAAACTTAAGCTGAAAATTATGTGTTTTGAAAAACTTTAGGAATCACTTACATGCATTTCATGTCATGAAAAATCTTTTGAAAAATGATTTTGCAGAAAAATTTCTAGTTTTTCAAAAAATTTTGTTTCTTTGAGCCTCAATCAATTGAATCTATTTTTTGATCAATCGAAAAAGTTAAGTTCTCAAAACCTGACCTTTTGCCTAGTTCGATTGATGTTTGATCGATCAAAACTGAAAAATTTTTAGTTTTTTTTTTCTTTTAATTTTTGACCAATATTTTTTTCTTTTAATTTTTGACCAATTTTTTTTTTCCTGCATCGTTTATGATAGGATTCACGTGCATTCTATTATTTTCTATATCCATCTTACGGTTTTGCAATCATATCTCTCATTCTTTTCACATAACATGCATACACTTTGCTAAAGTTTCCCCAAAACTGTTTTTTTTTTTTTTTTCGAAACTTATTCTAATTTCCTATTTTTATAGTGGGAGAAGCTTGTTTTTAACCTTTGTTGTTCATAGGGAGAGTTATTGCTTTTCATAGGGGGAGTTGCCTCTATTTTCTATAGAGCATGAATTTTGTGGTTCCTTAGTACTCTTTTTTCTCTCATGTTTACTATCAATCTACTCTTTGTTTACTCAAAACTGTCAAAATTGGAAGGATATTAACAAATGGCATTAAGAGTAATTTATTTGCTTAATTGATTTTATTCATTCTCTCTAAATAGATTGTTATTGATTTGTTTTTGTAATTGAAAAAAAAAAAAAAAAAACTTGTTTGAAAAATATGGGTTAACCCGACCCAACTTGCAACCCGATTGACCCATTTAAAAATGGCTCGTTTTGACCCGTGACCTGTTTGACTTGTAAACCCAATTGACCCGACCTGCCCCGCCCTGCCCGTTTTGCCATGTCTACCGATTCCAACAAAGGCCTAAATAAGATTTTTTGATCATGTCTGGGAAGTGGCACGATGGTCTCCCTTGTCTGACGAGAGAAGGGACATTACGTGGGGCTCTAGGTTTAGGTCAATCATTCCCTAATCACCCCTCTTAGTCTTTATTTCTTCCTTATGTTTGTATATATAACATTCCTTTGATTAACATTGTTTTTTGTTGATGATTCGCAGATAAGCACGTCACCATTTTCAAATTTGGTCTTGTCAACGAAGCAAGTTTGGACAAGATCTTAAAGGCTGAAGTGTTCGTTCATAGTGACGGTCAACTCAAAGTGGCACACCTGATTCTTGGATACACCCTTATATCCAAAAGCTTTTAGGCACCGAAGTGTGTCATAAGGGCCAATGACCCTCGCTTACACCGGATAAGCATTGCTATTGCGGGTTTCCTTCTTCCTGAAGGCGTCCCTATCCCAAAAGGCACCCTGACCACACAACCTAAACTAGAAGGCATCCCTACATTACCTTTTCTTAAAGTGACCTCCTCCCAACCAATCATCAAGGAAGAGGAAGAAATTGTTGAAGTCCCAGATTCTAAGGACAAATTCGACATCTTCAACCAACCTTCTTCCTCAAGAAGTCCAGCTGGTGACCTCGGCACTTCATCTTCAAAACTAGAAAGCCTCTTGCAAGGAGAAATCACTGTCTTAGACACAATGTCGATTGAACTCAAGACCTATCAAAGCCTCTAAGACCTAATGGAATCTCAGATGAAGGGTCAAGACCCAAGTAAGATTACCAAAACCAAACCTCCCTCCCCTAAGGATCAAGAGCAAGGGAAATCCAAACAACCTAAGCTTCCCTCCCTTTCACCCACTTACCCAACCCCAATGTACCGACTAGGCTGATCTCAAAAGAAAAAGGGATCAGCCTAAGGGCGAAGATGTGGTAAAGGGGGGAAAAAGTCTTCCTTCAAAGGAATTTGAGCCCCGGAAAGGGGCCAAGTAGGCCCAGACATCTCAGACGGCCGTGGAGAAGAGGGCCAAGGTTCAAGCCCCTGCAAAAATACAAAAATACCCCTTTAAAACCAATAAATTTGCAAAAATATCTTTGAAAACCATAATTATTACAAAAAATACCTCTTTAAAACCAAAAACTTTCAAAAAATACCCCACTAAAACCAACAAATCTGCAAAAGTACCCCTTTTAAAACCAATAAAATTGGAGAAATACCCCTTAAAAACCAATCAATTTGCAAAAATACCCATGTAAAATCAATAAAATTGCACAAAATACCCTTAAAAACCACAAATATTATAAAAATATCCCTTTAAAACCTATATATTTGCAAAAATACCCTTGTAAAACAAATAAAATTACAAAATACCCCTTCGAAAAAAAAAAGAAAATTGCATAAATACCCTCGAAAACCACTAATATTACTGAAATACCTCCTAAAAATCAATAAAATTGCAAAAATACCCCTATAAAACCAATAAAATAGCAAAAATATCCACAAACAACTAATATTACCAACATGCCTCTTAAAAAAAATTTGCAAAAATGTCCCTTTAAAACCTATAAATTTGCAAAAATACCCTTGAAAACCATAAACATTCCAAAAATACCCCTTTTAAACCAAGATATTTGCAAAAATATCCCTATAAATCCAATAAAATTGCAAAATTACCCTTGGAAAACACTTAAATTGCAAAAATTCCACTATTAAACCAATAAAATTGCAAAAATACCCTTAACAACCACTAATATTACCGAAATACCTTTTTAAAACCAATAAATTTGAAAAAATATTCCTATAAAACTAATAAAATTTCAAAAATACCCATGTAAAACAAATAAAATTTAAAAAATACCCCATAAAACTAATAAAATGGCAAATATACCCCTTTAAAACTAATAAAATTGCAAAATTACCCTTGAAAACCACTAAATTTATAGAAATACCACTTTAGAACTAGTAGATTTGCAAAAATTCACTTGAAAACCACAATTATTACAGAAATATCCCTTAAAACCCAATAATTTGCAAAAATACCCCTCTAAAACCAACAAAATTGAAAAATTCAGCTTTAAAATGAATAAAATTGTAGAAATTCACCTTAAAAACCAAGAACTTTAATAAAATACCCTTGTAAAACCAATAAAATTGTGAAAATACCCATGAAAACCAATTGATTATAGAAATACCCTTTTAAAACCAATAAATTTGCAAAAATACCCCTTTAAAACAAATATATTTGCAAAAATACCCCTGTAAATCCAATAAAATTGTTAAATACCCTTGAAATCCACAAATATTACAGAAACACCCCTTTAAAATCAATATATTTGCAAAAATACCCCATTAAAACCAAATCAATTGCAAAAATACCCCTTTAAAACTATTAAAACTGCAAAAATACCCTTCTAAAATCCATAAATTTGCATAAATAGCCCTGTAAATCTAATAAAATTGTAGAAATACCCTTTTAAAGCCAATAAAATTGCAAAAATACCCCTTAAACCCAATAAAATTGCAAAATTACCCTTGAAAACCCAGTCCAACCATTAAAGTCCAGCCATTTAGAACAATGTCTTGAGACTTGAGACTATCTACCTTTTTTGGTTGAACAACTAAGTTGGGTTTCATATGTAAGACACGTGATTTTCAGTATAAGGAATAATGATATAGGTCAAATAAGGAATTTACTTATAACACAAACAAGAAAAATATAAATCATCTCATTTTTAAAGTGCCTAACAATTTATCATTAATCCCAACAATCATTAAATATACCTTTAAAGAAAAAAAATCCACAAATTAGGACACCTGTTACATTAAAAAAAGCATTAGATCATAATGTTATAACAAATTAGGATACAACAAACACAAATTATAGCATATTTCATATTTATATATATATATATATATATATATACACACTTGGAAAATCATTAGATCTTAATATTAAGTAGATATGATGTCAGTAAAGAACTAAAATAAGTTAAATTAATAGTAGGTACATAATGGTTTAATAAAAGACATGTTTTTCTACAATCGCATATCCTTGGTGCGATGGTCACTCTACAAGTATAAGTGCTTGTGGGGTATGGGGGGCAAGGGCCGGGGTACAAGTCTCCAAGAGGAAGTTTCACACACATATATACTTAGATTATGCTAGAGAAGAAATTCTATCTTGTATAAAATAAAAAATAAAAAATAAAAAAAGACATGTTTTTTCTAGTTCATTTGCCAATATAGAAAGGTATAGTAATTCACAGTATAATAATAATAATAATAATAATAATAATAATAATAATAATAATAATAATAATAATAATAATAATGTATATATGTATGTATTTGTCTTCCTTGCCTAATTATTTCTCTTTAATATAGTTTCAAAGATAGATATTTTCCATTGTACTAAACTTGAAATTGCATATCCATAAGTTGGTACTTCTCCAAACATTCAACTGCTCTTAGATCTGTGTTGGCAGTAGGGCGGCAAAAATGATCCAATACCAATTATCTCCCTCATAACAGGCCTAAATTAAGTAAATATTTATCCCATACCGCCCCAACACCTCCCCCCCCCCCCCCCCCCAAAAAAAAAAAAAAAAAAAAACAAAAGGTAAATCTTCCTCCCACCCAATTAAGGGGTTAAATGGGTAAAGAATTATTGGGTGGCCCAATTAAATGAGCATTAATGGACTGAGGGATACCCATCTTATTATTATTATTATTATTATTATTATTATTATTATTATTATTATAAGTCTAAACCCTAACTATTGATACAACATTTTGTCTACTCCTAATTTTCGTGAAGTATTTTGATTTTAATCCAAATAACTCTAAGTGGCATTTTTTTTTAATCAAAATTATCAAAGATTGAGTAAATGGAATCAATTTAAGTCGATTGGGTGAGATGAGATAATATAGTAGCAATGGTAGGAAAGAGAAGATAAAAGTATTCCTCCTTAATTAGCTTCTCATGGTCAGTCTTTGGTTATAGAGGTGTGATGGCGTTGGGTGAGATGGAAATTACTCAATGATATAGTGATTATATGTGAGGACTGAGGAGGATATGAATAGTCAAAATTTGATTGTCAGTGAACAAATTAAGAATGATGCTGACAATGAGAAGGTAATTTTGGATGCATGTGACGAGTGAGATTAGGGTGATTTTGCTGGTTAGGTTATTTACTTGTTTTAAAAATTCAAATTTGTTTGTTTAGTTTTTTAAACTAGATATAACTTGGTAATTTAGTGGTTAATAGTTGATGTGGCAGCATATCACATCAATTTATAAAGGATATGACTTGTAGTAAAATATGAAATTCTTCTAGCATTATTTGATAAAGTATCACGGTTAGTCAGGTCAATATTTTTCGTCTACTAATTAATAACATAGAAAATTTGATGCATCAAAAGATTAGGCATTAAACTGACATATTTTAAAATATTAGTGATCAATTTGACACATATGGCAGATGTTAGGACCAAAAGATAATTTCTTCAAAATTATTTCTAACATCTTAGCAATCTCTCTAGAGGCCCATTCTAGACAGGAGAATTTTTCAGTTTCAAACTTCTTCCATCACAACTAATAATAATGAAATTAACAAGAAGTGCAAGCGATTAAATAAGATCAATTGTTTTATGTGTAGCATGCTAAAAGGGAGCCATATAAGTTAATATTTTGATAACAAAAGTAATATAAATTTTTCTCTGAATTTTATTTCAAGAGAAGCGTTGGGATCATTTTTTACAATGAAGATGAGCCAACTTTCTAATGAAGACATTGGCTTTGGCACTTAACCTAATCATACTTTGGTTTATGCATTTGAAAACTGAGGGCCTAAAAAATAGGCCACCGGATCATTGTCAAATAAGTGACGACAGGGGCTTGGTGGATTTCATTTTAAACATGGAATTGAAACTGATTAATCAGGATACTCACTTGTCAAACCATTAAAGTCCAGCAATAGAACAATGGCTTGAGAATTGAGACTATCTGAACTTTTTTTTTTTTTGGGTTGAACAATTATAAGTTGGGTTTCATTGTAAGACATGTGCTTTTCATTGTAAAGAATAATGATATAGGTCAAATAAAGAATATATTTATAAAACACACAAAAAATATGAATCATCTCATTTTTGAAGTGCTTAAAATTTTTATCATTAATCACGAAAAACATTGAATTAAATATTTAAGAAGAAAAAATAAACCATATCACATTAAAAAAGCATTAGATCATAATGTTACAACAAATTAGGATACAAACACAAATTATAGCATATTTCAAATATATATATATATATATATATATATATATATAGACACACGTACTTAAATAAACATTAGATCATAATATTAAGTAGATATGACGTCATTTAAAAACTCAAAAAAGTTTATTTAATAATAGGTACATAATGGTTTAATAAAATACATTTTTTTCGAATATAGAAAGACAAAGTAATTCGCAATATAATGTATGTGTTTGTCTTCCTTGCCTAATCATTTCTTTAATATAGTTTCAAAGATACACATCTTTCCATTGTATTAAACTTGAAATTGCATATCCATAAATTGGCACTTCTCCAAACATGCAATTGCTTCTGGATCAGTGCTAGTAGTAGGGTGGAAAAAAGGATTCAATACTAATTATCTCGCTCATGACCTGCATATCTTATTTAAATATTTACCCATTTCTAAAAAGTAAATCTTTATACACCCAATTAATGTGTTAAATGGGTAAACAATTATTGCTAGCCGAATTAAATGAGTATTAATGGGTAAAACTGCTGGGTACCCATCTTTTAAAGAATAAAATCAAAACCCTTACTATCAACACTGTATTATCACCACGCACTCTTGGTGCAATGGTCATTCTATAAATATAAATACTTGTAGAGTGTGGAAGGCAATAGTCTGAGTTTAAGTCTCCAGAAAGGAGTTTTACACTCACACATTATATTTTGTACACCCTAATTTCATGGAATATTTTGATTTTAATCCAAACGACACTATGTGGCAGTTTTCCAAAAATCATCTAAGATTAAGTAAATGGGATCCATTTAAGTTGATTGGATATGATATAATATAATAGGAAAGAGAGATAGAAGTATTCCTCCTTTACTTCTCATCATCTCATGGCCAGTCTTTAATTATAGAGGTGTGGTGGCATTGGTGAAATGGGGATTACACAATGATGCAATGATCATATGTGAGGATGGACGATGGAGGATGATATGAACAGTCAAAATCTGATTTCCCAGTGAGCAAATTAAGAATTGTGTTGATGGTGAGAAGGAAATTTAATTGGGCTTTTTTTTAGAGAGAATTTTTATGTATGTTGTTTCCTCCTGATGATAGCTCTTTATTATCAGATCAAGACATCAATCGGTTTTTGATATAAGCGAAGATTGAATCCTAAATCTTTTATTTAACTATTAGAAATTTTATTGATTGTGCTAACTGGAACCCACAAATTTTATTTGATGGAGTATCATGGTTAGTTACGACAGTTTTTTCCATTTACTACCTAATGATATAGACAATTTTGACAGATCAAAAGGTTAGAAACTAAACTCATACAATTTCAAAATATTAAGGGCCAACTTGACACATATGGCAAACTCTTGGACCAAAATGATAATTTCTCCAAAAATAATTTTATAATCTTACCAATCTAGCTAGAGGCGCGTTCTAGACAGGATAATTTTTCATTTTCAAACTGCTTCCATCATCACTAGTAGATGGATAACAATGAATTCTATTATTGTTCTAGAGATTGGTTTACAATTATTTTTTCATTCTTTGAGAAAACCAAAAGTTAAGCTAAGACATCACCCACCACATTACAGGCTACTTTCTCTCTGTGTTCTTCCTCATCCATGGTATCACAAAGTGCTTTACCCCTTGTCTCTGGTAAACATGCTGCAAACAGTCCACAACACCCTATGACCAACCCAAATACCACATAGGATGAAATTCCATTTCTTCTCTCAGCAGCCACTAGCATCGGACTAAATACACCACCAAACACAAGTGCTTGTCTAACCAACGAAGTAGCTGAGTTCCTCACAGAAGTAGGGAACAACTCTATTGTGAATATGAGTAATATACCGAACGCAGAACAAGCACCAAAGAAAGCTACTAGCTCAAGCCCAATCTGCAATCTTGTCCACTCCTTACCTTTTAAAGCACACATGATACTGAAAATCCCACTAATGGTTGTGAAAGCAAGCACAGAAAATTTTCTGTTCAACTTATCTATAAGCAAGATAGTGAACAATGAAGATGGTATCTCAGATAAGGCATTGAATGTGACACTCAAGTAGAGATTGAATGGCAAGTTTCCTAGGCCTAATGGCATGCCATAGTACACCATTCCAATCCCAAAAGCTATCACCATAACCGGTGACAACCTTTTAAAGGCCCATTTTTTCTGCACCAACATTGTGATAGCTGAGTAAACATTCCCGTTATGCCACGTTTCTTGCTCAAACGAAACCCCAGAGAAGCTCAAGGTTGAACCACCACTATGGCTTGGTGGTGCAATGCTTTTCAATATGGCCACTGCTTCTTCTTGACGCCCATGAACAAATAGCCATCTGGGTGACTCACAAACAAAGAAGTGAACTAACATAGAATACAAGATTCCGGGGATAGAAGTCCACAAATAAAGAGATCTCCAAGATGAGCCTTTATTCCAATATGCTATAGCTGGTAGTGATAAAAACCCTATTGTGAAAAAAAAGAATCCTATCACACCCACTTGGCCTCGCCACCTTTTTCCCACAAGCTCAATTGTTAATACAAGTGCACAAGTGCCAATTGTTGCACGGCCAAAGCCACAAACCAATCTTAAAGCTGAGTAAGTCCATATATTGGTTGAGAAGACCGTAAGCAAAGAAGATAGAGACATAGTTAGGCATGAGAAAAAGAGCATGTTTTTGCGACCAAGTGAGGAATCAGCAAGTGTGGCAAGAATGATTCCACCCACTAGGCAACCCATGAAGAAAGATGATGCAGGCATGCCAGTGACAATGGAAGAAGAACACTGTAAGTTCCATTCTGATATCATTGATGTATAGAAAGGCCAATCCCATGCCCATGAATTCTTTGGAATATCGCAAATATTGGAGACTGAGTTGCAACCAAGTTGATGAGTAGTACAGTGCCATGTCGGGTATGCATCAGTGAAGACACTAATGAATGTTTGTTGTGCGTCAAATAGCCATGCAAAGGATACAAGTAGGATTTGGAATAGTTGGGCCCACCCAAAATCTCCTATACACCTTTCAATGGAGGAATCAAGAGATGGATGGTGTTTTTCTAGAGGTGGAGGGGTGCTTTCTGACTCGGCCGAGTTGGGTTGGGAGAGAAGTGGAGTTGAGTTGGCCATTTGGAATTAAGTTTATGCAAAGGTAGAGTGTGAATGAGAGGTCCGTGAATGAGTGAACGCTTTTATAGATGTTTTAGGTCGTAAAGAGAATTTGTCACTTCTACTTCCAACTTCACGTACATAGCATAAAAACGTCAAAGATACAAAGTCAATAAAAACAACTCATCCATGATGATATACCCACATTACTTCTTGTTCCTCACACATCGAAATTTAAACACAATAATTGCTTCAATCACACTAGTTTACATTATTATTTCACATATATTCATATTCATAATTGTTACTGAAATATCTACAATGTCTATATATTTTGACAAATAAAGTTGATGTAAAAATAGAAAAAGAAAATTAGTAGATGTATGAGAATTAAAATCCATTGCTTGAGTGAGATGTTTTTCTTGTCTTATTTTGAATTCATGATGCATATATGCAAATACACATAATAGCACATTTGCAAATTACTTCCAAGTTTGTGTCCAACCAGAAATCGACCTGACGGAATCGTTTGGCAGAAAATCTCACCCGCCGTCGACCAATAGACTAGTTGGATCAGGCGGATCAGACCTTCAACGGGTAACGAACGTGCCAGTCGGAGTCATAGTTCTCAAAAAATGGCGAGAAAACGGTGTGAAAACCCCAGATTTGGCGAAAATCTCATCAGATTCTATGAGATTTCACCAGATCCGGTAGAAATTTCACCAGATTTGATAAGATTTCACTAGATCCAGTTAAAATCTCATCAGATCTACCTGATATCTCACCGGAATCTAGGTTTTTTTGGCTAGGATTTGGAAATTTTTTTGGCCGAAATCTGGGTATTTTTTGGTTGGTTCAGGTTTTTGGGTTTTCGGGGAGGGAAACCGAAATCAACTTGCCGGAGTCAGTTTTCTAGTGGTGAAGGCCCACCGTCGACCGTTGGATTAGTCGGATTGGATTCGGTCGGTTTCTTCGAGTGGGTCGGGTCTTTGGATGGGTTTGGACAGCCCTACTTACAATATAGGATGTTATCCATTTCAAGAGTTTCATTTCATGATTCAAATTATATTTCTTAGATTTAATAGTATACAAAATATCATATCTTTTAAATAATTTTTTTAGGGATATGATTTAAAATTTTTTAGTGACATGAAATTAGAAATGGAGGTGCTAGGTCATCATTTAAAATCCCATCGAGTTATAATATTTGTCAAGATAAGCTACTAAAGTTAAAGCACAGATCCTCTCAAGAAAAAAAAAAAAAAAAAAAAATTAAAACACAGACTTAAATCTGGCTTTGGTACCGTTTGGAAATTTTGTTGTTGCAAATCCTCTCAAATTATTGTGAGGGGTGAGGACTGCATATTGGTCATTTTTATTCTCTTTTGGGTACTTTAGGACTGTATATTCTTGCTGCTCAATTATATTACCATTGTAGGATCCATGTATTTATTTAATTTTTAAAACGGAAAAAAAAACACATACAGGATTGTAACTTATAGGTAAGTAAATATTCTTATTTATTTTTACAAATAAATTAGTAGGAAGAACTAAATCTTATGTAAACTTACGGAATTCAAAGATCGGTTGCCAAATATGCAGTAGTAAGCTAATCATTGCTGTTTAGTGGCTTTAGCCACTAGCTTAAAGGAATTTAAAAAGAAATGAAAGGGAGATTAATGATTATCAGAGTCCTTGCATAACTGTGACTCATGACTTTGTTTTTGGTATTCGATAGAGTAGCATGTGCGCCAAAGAAATCCTAGAGGCTAGATTAATTAAATATTGAATTTATGCAAGAAAGCAATTTGTCTCCATCCCTTGCATGAATCGTTAATTTGTGTTTGGGAGCTAGTAGTTATCAGTTGGCTGATTGCTTAAACTTTGTTTTATTTGTGAATCTTACATAAATCCCGCAAAAAAATTCAAGCTTAACTTAGTTACTTAATGTCGGTATAACTTTTTTGTCAACAAATTAGGCAAAGTAACTGTTTGGGAATCCTACCTTATAATTATTGTACAAAGTAAGATGCTTTTTGCTTATTGCAGGTACCAATTTCAATGGTGGCTTTAGAAATATTTTTTAGGATAGTCACTAAGAAACTTAAATTATACAAAATTTAATATAGAGATAATTTGAATATATCAACGTCATAAAAAAACATGCAAATACATGAAATATTACAATTTTTTTGTACTAACAAAAAGAATAAGAAAAAAAATAGACCAATAAAAGATAAAGTGTAAATTGAAAATAATGATACGAGAATAATAAAGTGACCATAAAAATTTCATAACAAATCTTATATAACGAGTTGATAACTTATTATTGGTGGGTAAAACATGTCAATATTGAACCCGAATTAGAATTAGTAATAGTTTAACACATAAGATTTACTGTGAAAATATTATTGTAAAAATGTTGTGAATGTAGCATTACTCTTATATTTATTGAATTTAAATTCTTATGATTCTCAAGTAAAGGCGTCCAAAATTTTTATTAGAGTGGTCAAAATAAGTTAATTTAGTATATAATATATATTTTTAAAGTATATATATACATTTTTTTCAAGTTAGGTGGTCACAAAATATATTAGTTTAAAATAATTATTTATATAATTTTTTTTTGCATATATATATATATATATATATATATAATGAGTTTCATATAGCTCAATTGCTAAATTTTTTATAGTTGAATAAGAGATTTGGGGTTTAATCTATACCTACCAAAAATTGATTGGTGCCTTGGTTTAATAATAAATCGTATTTCATTTAACTTTTAACTTTTATCTAAAGTATATAGACCAAAAAGTTTTCAACAAAATATTAAATAAAATGTTCCTAAACCGACGCTCAATGCATATATGAATTTCAAAATGGGCTGGCTAATATTCCTTACTACGGTTTTATAGTGGCGGATCAAATTTGGACTTCCCTTTCGACCATGCCAGCTTGTCACGAATCATTTTCTGCCGACTGGTGGGATTCATGCCCAAGGGAAAAAAAAAAAAAAACAAATATGAATGAGAAGAATTTTATTTTAATTTCCCTCATGTCAAAAGGCCTTTAAAATTTAAGTGTATGAATGAACAACATACAGATATAGTGCTGCTAAAGTTTTTGTTTTTGTTGATTACATTATACTTATTCATTGATTTGGAGGACCAGCTAATTGTCCTATGATATTTATACCTATGATATTCCTATAATATTCATACCTTTATGACTTGTTTGGATTGAGAGGGAGAGAGAGGAAATAGACTAGAGGTGGCCGAAAATTAGCCTAATCTCAGCTAATTTTTGTCTACTCCCTCCTACTACCCTCAGTCCAAACAAGCTGAAAGTATTAACTAACCAAACAGCCAAGTGCGATGCTTATAAGTGTTTTCTTCACTACATGACACGCATTTTTTTTAAGTATGCATGTTCCTATGGAGGACCAAATAGTTTATGAAAGAGTTGAAAATCAAACAAATCCTTAAAGTATTTAATAAAAATAATAATAATATTTGGAATGACAAACGTTTGACATATTCTTATAGATGGCACTCACTCTCAGTCAGAGCCACCCATTATTGTAATCGCAATCTATTGAAACCGTAATCACCATGGTAATGATATGTGTGTAAAGTTGAAGAGAAATCAATAAATAAACTTATTAGCTGGAATTGTATAAACAATGTAAGGGTCGTATTTTTATGTGTTAAGTATATTTGAGATTAAACACACTTTTTATGTTTTTTTTTTTTTTTTTTTTTTTTTTTTTTTTTTTTTCTTTGAGGATCCACTTTTTATGTATTTGACTCTTAGTTTTTAGTGTGTTCAAGAAAATCATGAAGTTATTCTACAAGTGGAATTATTAAAGATACAAAAACATTCAAAGAACTACTTAAGAAAAGCTAGAACTACACATCTCGATACCTCCTCAATAGTTGTTGACCTATCAAGATTTAATGAACCTCGATAGATAGTTCTACAACTCTTGATCTATTGAGTTTCAGGTATTTTAAATTCCAAGATCAATTTTCTGCCCATGATGACAAGGCTTCCTAGGGTTTCATGAATTGGGTTCTAGAGCATATAAAAGCTATTTTATAACTGTCATCATATACATACATAGAGAGACATACAGAGATATTTCTAGATCTTTAAGCGTGAATTGAACAACTCTGCTAAATTGCAACAATCAACAATTGTCATGGCGTTAGTCACGTACTCGGATCCATGTAAATAAAAAATCCCTAAAAAGACATGTTAAATTGGGTATTGGAGTTGATGCTAATATAGGTCAGTAGGTTCTACTATAGTTTGTTATTTTGAGATAGTGCAGTTGGGGTAAAATTCCTTGCACTTGTAATCACTTGTTTTGTGATTAATGGATTCTTTAGGAGTGGTGATCTAAAATTCACATAGTGAGGTTTTTGTATACAAGGGTTTTCCCTATCATGATTAAATCACTGTGTCAAACTTATTTTCTGTTGCACTTAATTTAGTTTGTTGATTTGATTATGCCCTAATTTGATTTGCATGTAATTTGACTAATTGATTAATTTTTTGTAATTGGATTAATTAATTGGGGACAATACATAGCTCAACAAACAACTTAACCTTAGTGGAATGAAAACGAGTACGCACATTTTCCATCGAGATTTTCTTTTTCCATTATTTGGATGTGCTGTTGAGGTTTTCGATCTCAAAGGCTTTGAGTTTTTGTTTAAAAGGGATAACAGATGAACATGAATTTTTAAAAGTATAATGATTATCATACACAATATTTACGTACAAATTAAAATCATGTTTTCAAAATATAGAACACTGTTTCACCGATTTACAATTATAATTGAAATTTTGTTTTCCAAACTCAATTATGATTTCAAAAACTGTGTAACAATAATTAACATTTTAAAAATGTCATTCCGATGGAGTAAGCCTTTCACATCATTATATTGTATTTTCTCATACTTGCTTTGCATTTATTTGGACATTACTAAAGTATTAAAGTAACGACTAAAGAGTACTCCCAAATGTTAGGGTGTCAGGGAAGAGGTATATTTTACTTTATATCCTGTGATCATCAAGATAGACTCAATAGATTGCAGTTGATAAGAGAACTCGTCTTTTGGTCACCGGGAAAAAAGAAAGAAAAGAGATTTGATGGATTTGTGAGGGATGGGCTGAGCAAGCCACCAAATTAAGACATGTTCCACTTGTCATATTGGGCCCAATATTTTGTCTGTCCAAAATAAAACCTAGGAAACAGAAGCTTCTGTTCTAGATTTTCTTTCTTTCACTCTTTGTATGTGCCTTCATCAAGTTTGGACCTATAATCGTCCCAATCATCATTTGGCTCCACCTGTGAGAAACATGTATTTTTCTAAGACAAAGATTGTATTACTCAAGAAAAGCATTAGTCATATTTATGTTATATCCCAAATGGACTAGTATGATCACAATTACAACTTATTGTAGTTGTTAATAAAACTAAGATAACCCTAGTATATGCTTGATGGCTTACCCATATTGGGCATGTATTATGATGCAACGCACCTCACAACACACTCAATTAATATCCAATCAATATGGGATATCCCAATCTTTCCCACTTGAATTCCTAAATTGTGATGCATGTAGGTTTAACCTATACATCATGTAGGTTTAACCCCAAATAGGATTTCATAATAGTTGATTTTTAATTTTTTTTTGTAAATTTCATGTTTTGTTTTTTATCATCATCATTGTCATTATTATTATTATAATAATAATTATTATTGTTGTTATTACTTGGTGGACATCAAAAATGTATATTTTGATTTTTGAGTGATTGCTTGTAATTTCATTTGATAGTGTGTGGTAAATTGTTATTGGAAAATATGCATTAAGAAACAATACAAGATAGTGCTTAATACATTTTCATCTTGTAATTTAGCCTCCCAATTCAGTACCTGTTTGGATTGAGGGGACAGTGGATTTAGCCTCCCAACTTAGTACCCGTTTGGATTGAGAGGAGAGTAGATTTAGCCTCCTAACTTAAAGTGGAGTAGAGTAGAGTTGACTGAAAATAAGCTAATTTTAAGCAGATTTCACTATCCTCTACTCTACTCCCTCTTGATCTAAATAGATCATTGGAGTTGGGATTGTAGACTATGTAGTCTTTTCCATTTAACTATCATCCTTAGAGATTGTCAATACGTCATAAAGTTCTGCAATTTTCCTTTTTTTGAATGTACAGAATAAAAGTTTGTAACATATTTTCTTGTAATTTTTTTTTTGAGAAAGTATTTTCTTGTAATTGATATAGTATTTTTTTAAAATTAGAAAAATGTAATTTTTTTCTTTAAATTTCCGTATACACGTGGCGGTTCCTTGTAAGAGAATCCATAATTCACTATTTATTCAAGTGCATTCAATTAGTCCTGATAATCTGTTGTGAAATGACCATAACTAGCTTCTTCTAGATATTTTAAATTGCAAACATTTATATACATTGCAATCTAGAGACATAAAAATTTTCAATGGTATATAACTTTCCATTCAATTTTTTTTGAGATAATTCTAAAATTAATTTAGAAAATGAATTAAAAATGCTAAGGTTTTTTTATCAAGTTATTTTCTTGATCATGGGGAACTTTGGTGTCATTTGCTTTCGGTCCACACCAATGTTTAACTATTATTTAAAGAACAATAAACTTATGCTCACAGAAAAATAGGAAAGAAAAAAAAAATAAAAGTAATGATTAGATAAAATATTTAGATTTGAAAAGGTGCAAATTAAAAAAAAAAAAAAAAATTGTATTATTCCTTCTTGCTTTACTCATATATTTTGCCATTCTTTTAGGTCCTTCATAGTTTAAGTTCAACAGTGAAAATATTCTGCACAAATGAATGGTGGCTTTCACCCCTCCTCTTATTTTCATAAAATGTGGAGAATTCTGTCAAATTGGGGGACAGACATGACAGGACATGGCTTTCTTTTCTTTGAGCTAGTTGTATTCTCACGCTTCCTTATTTTCTAATAACTAAAAAGCATAACTCTTCTCTACTGCTTACTCTGTACGCAGGCCTTGCAACTAGTCATTCATATATAGGCTGCCGAAGTTAAGGGCTTAAGACCACCAGTACTTAAATGATATTTCTGCATGCAAGAGTCATCTACGCATTAGCACAACAATTCCACTATGGAAGTATCAAATTCTAACCAAGTAGTCCTCCCCTCAATGTCTCTAGATGAAACAATTGAACAAATTATAGGACGTTTTGGGTGGTCACAGTTCATGCAAGCCATCCTCGTATCAATACCAGCGTTTTTTGATGCACAACAAACATTCATTAGCATCTATGCTGATGCCGTACCAAAATGGCATTGCAATACCTTTGATACATCATGTAACCCAAAATCCAATATTTGTAAACTTCCAAGAAGTTCTTGGTCTTGGGATGAACCTTCTCATTACTCAATCATGTCAGACTGGGGTCTTGAATGTGCTAGTTCATTCATCACATCCCTTCCTGCTTCATCCTTCTACATAGGCAGCCTAATTGGTGGCTTCACTCTTGCTATACTTGGTGACTTTTGTCTTGGTAGGAAGAATTTACTTTACCTCTCAAGCCTAATAATGTCCGTGACTGCGCTTCTCACAGCCTTCTCCACAAACATTTGGGTGTACTCGAGCTTGAGATTTGTAAGTGGACTTAGCCGTTCATCAGTTATAACATGCTCTCTTATTTTGTTAACGGAAAGAATTGGAAAAAGGCTGCGTGGCCAAGTAGGGACAACGGCTTTTTTCTCTTATGCTCTTGGGTTATTATCCTTACCAGCCGTAGCATATACTAGTAGAGGTTCATCATGGAGAATCCTCTTTCTCTACACTTCCATTCCAGCAATCTTTTACTTTATCATAACTTATTTCTTTGTCTATGAGTCTCCTAGATGGCTTTTCATGCAAGGGCGTGACAAAGAAGCCATAGCAATATTGAAAAGAATCGCATCCATAGAAGACAGAATTTTGGACTCCTGCCTATCCAACATTCACCACAGGCAAGAAATACCAAAGGTTCATCCTTATAAGTCCATGAAGGACTTATTTAAGAAAAATTGGGCTTTGAAAAGGATATTAGCAGCTATGGTAATTGGTTTTGGCGTTGGAGTGGTATACTTTGGCATGTTACTTGGGGTAGGAAATTTGGATTTCAGCATTTATTTGAGTGTCATATTTAATGCCTCATTGTTAATACCTTCAAATTTACTGACCTTGTTCTTTATATCAAGATGGAAAAGGAAGAGTTCATTGTTTGCCTTTTGTACAATAAGTGGCATATGCAGCATAATCTGTGTCATAGTAGGCAAAGGTAGAGAAGGCATACAAATTGGGCTAGAACTAGCATCTTTCTTTTGCTCAAGTTTGGCATTTAATGTGTTGTTGATGTTCACAATTGAGTTGTTTCCAACTAGTGTGAGGAACTCAGCCACATCGTTGGCTAGGCAAGCTGTTGCGCTTGGTTCAGTGTTTGATCCGGTATTAATTTCAATAGGGAGGAAAAATGAGTTCCTATCTTTTGGAATTTTTGGATTGACAATGTTGTTGTGTGGGTTCTTTGTGATCGTTTTGCCAGAGACAAGGGGTAAAGCTCTTTGCAACACCATGGACGAACAAGAAAGCAAGGATAGTACGATGGTGTGAGCTTATTTTATGTAAGAGAAATGATATGTGCACAATATTTTTACAACAAATTTTAGTGGCAGGCTGTTACTGGTTGTTATTATTAGGACAAAAAAATAATCTTAGTGTTAGGTTTAAATTTGAACCAGTAACAACTAACCACCTATGATTTGTTGTGAAAATGTTGTAAAACTGTTGTGGACGTGGCACCCCTCTTTATATAAACATATAATGCATGGCACCTTGAAGCTATATATGGAGCAGCTTATTTGTCTCTTTTCTTCTTCTTTGGTTTGTTTTGTTGTTTTAGTAGTTGTTTCTATCTAGTTTCAGCTGCAAATAAGGAGAGCAAGGGATATAACGAATGATGCATGGCACCAATACATAGAGAGCAACTCATTGCATAAACAAAGCAATTTTTTTTGTTTATTTTATTTTTTCTTTTTAGTTTCAACGGCAAATAAGTGTTGTTCTCCCAGAGAAATGAAATCCCGCGATGGTGGAAATCAAATGTAAGAAATCTGATTAGCGAAGCTATATATTGAACCCTCAATAACGAGTTGCATTGGTTTTATGAGGAACAACGCTTCACAAAGATCTCTCTCTCCATGAAGAGGCACAATGCTCTCTGTACGTAAATAGGGTACAAGGCCCTCACGTCAATTCATTCCAATACCCCCCAAATTTTCCAAATGAACCAATTTATGAAACCATAGCTAGGTACTGCCCTTCACAATTTTTTTTTTTTCTTTTTATATGTGTTCAATTTTTTCAATAATTTTCGGACTCAAAAATTCTTAATTGAACACATTTATCCTAATGTATCCCATAAATAAATAAATTCTTATATGCACTATGTAGCATTAAATCTATATGATAGTATATTACCACTATATTATCCTAATATTTATAACAAATGTGACAAGTTTTATATGTTGTTGAGAGAGGAAGGAGGTCTGCTCCCGTAAAAGGAATAATTTCCACTATGACACATTATGGGATTCCAAAAAATAAAATAAAATAAATAAATACTACCAGATATCATGTATCATTTTGTTTTGTTTTTTTGTTTTGTTTTTTTTTTTTTCCCCACAGTAAACCTTGCCAACTAATAATGAAAGGAAAAATCATATGTGACAAGATGCAATTTGAAGAAAATAAAATAGAACACTTACAAGAAATTATTCCCTCCTATGGAAGGAGTCCTCCTTTTGCTCACAAGAAATGTGGGCCTTTGTATGGGACACATGGTAGGATTCACACCAACCACCCCCCCCCCCCCCCCCAATGATAGGAGGAGGATTCTTCTTATAGAAATGAATAATTACTAAACACCTAGAGTGAGATAGAAAATTTTCTATTCCTTAAATATTGGTTGTTATTGAATGGAAACCCTTAATCTACTTTTCAGGCTCCACTTTATGCGCCACCAACTGCAGTATGTCATGTCTCTAAATTGTTTCCATTTTAAGTTTTAGTTATTTTATAATGGAAGAAAAAATGTAATACGTTGTGATTGGTGGATATAAAATGGAACACTCAAAATGATAGAAAAAATTTTATTTTATTTTATTTTATTGATTAAACAGTAATATTTATTAGAATATACACGAAAATAGTAATATTAATATTTTAAACTGAGTTTATAATACTTTTTTTAATCAGAGTACAACTACAAAAGGACCTAACCTTTGTAGTTGTAGACTACAAAGATTAGGTTCTTTTGTAGTTGTAGACTTAGGTTATAAAAGATTTTATTTGGTTGCCATTATTACCTTACAAAATAAAAATCTTTTGTCCCACTTTGTACACTATAATTCATATTCTATCAATTACAACCTTCCACACAATAGATTTATATTTCTATTAAATAAACAAAATTTAATATCAAAAAAAAAAAAAATGAGACACATGAAATACTATGATTGGATTGGAGGAGCATAAAAGTGGAACATTTACAGTAGGCCAAATAATTTCTATTCACTATGTTATACCTTCATTTTCATAGCAGTTTCCCTAAAGTGGCATTTGGGTAACTACACCGGTAGAAATGTATTTTAGTAAATACGTTCTAAAAAGTAAAGTGTATTATGAGAAATATATTTTTCCTTTGGTATACCCCTTTTTTTTTTTTTTTTTTTTTTTTTTTTTTTTTTTGAGAATCTCCTCTGTTATACCTAAATTTACTGAAATATAATTATTTTAAATTTAATTGAGTTTGGTTTTGAAATCTTTCATAATGCAAAAATTTTTCCAATCCGGGAAATATTCTTAGATGGGTATAGTTTTATTTTTGTAATAAATATTTAAATTTATATCCATATATGGTCATAGCTTCCGTGGCCCTTCAGTTACAGTTAAATGGATTAACAGGACCCGCTGGCTTGGCCCAAAATCATAACTGAAAGCTGAGCTACTTAACCAACCAAGAAGTGATTATTTTGAGAAATTTACAGCAACTATTGATCCAAAAATTTAAGCTATGGAGTGTTGTCTTGTGGATAATGGTCCTGCTAGAAAACAAAATCCGAACATATTTAAGATGTGAGAAATTTCTCACATCGTAAATATGGTGCTGTCAAGATGCATGATGGTCATGGTAAGGAATATATCATGATGAGCAAGTAGAGTGAACCTTGACATTATCCACGAGAAGGAATAAAACATGATGAGCCATAAAGTGACTGGTATTAAGTGTGAGAGAATAAAGGGCGTCAATATGGTTCAGCCTTAAAGTCGTGCATCCACAATAGAATATTAATAATACTATCAAATTTAATGTTTTGCAATAAACACATGGAAGGATATTTATAAATGGTATAATATAATGGAGTATTTTTGGTCAAACTCAAGAATATCATAATAGATTGGATTATGATTATTTTCCTTACACTCTAAATAAGATTAGATACAACGAAATTGGAATAAAGTTATACAACAGTTTTCAGCCTTTAACCAATAATTCAGCGTTCATATCTTTAACATCATCGAATGGTTATGGTGCCTTAAGGAAAAAAAAAAAAACAACAACAACAACTTAGAAACAACACTTTTTCTTTATATTTATCTTTTTTTCAAAATTCCTTTTTTCTTTTTTCATTCAATTACTTTTCAATGTCTTCTTTCTTTGGGAAAAAAATTTGTGAGAATTGGTAAAAGAGAATTTTAAGTGTGTTTCAAAGTACACTATTATGTCCACTAGATTTTTATTGGCTAAAATACATTGTTTGCCTCTAAACATTGATTTTTAGTTCCCAAAATGTTAAGGATTTTCATCCCTAACAAACTTAACATGATCACTTTTACTTCATATTGTGTCTAATGGAGCGATTACATGTCAATTTTTAGTTAGACCACATCCTTGTTGCAATAGAGATATTTATATATTAACTGAAGGAGCAAAAGCAATCACTTTAAGTTTTATGCGGGGGCTAGAAGTGACTTTTAGGGTCCGTTTGGATACAGCTGAAAACTGAAAACACTATAGCAAAATAATTTTTTAATGTGTGAAAAACACTGTTCACACCTAAAATCACTGTTTATTGGCCTAAACTCATTATTCATGGACAATGAACAGTGATAGGTGTGCGTCTAGGAAAAAAAAAAGAAAAAAAAAGGGCTGAAACACAAACGCACTGCGTTTCAGCCCAATCCAAACGTTACCTTAATCTTCATAGATTAAAATTACCCACGGATTAAATTTTAGGGACAAATTGTGTACGGTTTTTTCTTCCTTATTTTCCCTTGAAAAGAGATAGAGAGTGTTATAAATATTGATAAGTGTATTGTATTTTCACATGTAATAGAATATACATGAGTGTCTTTATATAGGAGGCAGAATGTACAGTACAAGTAAATGTGCTATACAAGTAAACAAGGTGGGCCTAAAGCCCACTTACCCTAATACACATTAACAATCCGCCTCAAACTCAAGGTGGATGTGAGACCAACTTGAGGTTGTCAAACAAAGTACGAAAGCGTCCCTTAGGATGTAACTTGGTGAAGATATCTGCAAGTTGATCTTTAGAGGAGATTGAGATCCGCTTGAGAGCACCATGGACAAGATGATAATGGATAAAATGATGATAGATCTCGATGTGTTTAGTTCGTTCATAGAAGAGATCATTGTGAGTAATATGAAAATGGCACTTTGATTGTCACAATAAAGAAGAGTAGCAGAGGATGTGGACACACTTAAGTCTTTAAGAAGCCATCATAGCCAAAGGAGCTCAGATATGGTATCAGTAAGGGCATGATATTTTGCTTCAGTACTAGAGAGGGCCACATGAGTTTGTTTCTTGATTCGCCAAGAAATTAGAGAAGAATTAAGAAGAAAGCAATGGACCTGCGATCAGTAGGATCTCCTACCCAATCAACATAAAAAATTGCATGGAGAACAAAAGGAGATTGAGTAGAGTAGAAAAGACCATGGAAGAGAGTGCCCTTTAGGTATCAAAAAATGCACAAAATAGCATCATAGTGAGTCGATCGTGGAGCATATAGATACTAGCTCACCTGGTGAACAACATAGGAAATGTTTGGAGGAGTGATAGTGAGATAAACTAGATTGCCAACCAAGCATCTGTATAAAGAGGGATTAGAAAATGTTTTCCCCTTTGAGGGAGTTAAATGCGCATTAAGCTCAATTAGAGTATCAATAACCTAGCTATTAGTTAGTCCAACTCGAGACAAGAGTTTAGAGGCATACTGGACTTTAGTAACATAAAGTCCATCTGTAGAATTAGTGATTTTAAGACCTAAGAAATAGCTGAGATGTCCAAGATTTTTTATCTCAAATTACTGACTGAGAAAATCCTTAAGTTCTTAAATGCCACTAAGGTTATCACCAGTTATGATCATATCATCCACATACAGGAGAAGTAAAATAGTGCCTTTGTTAGTGCGACAAAGAAATAAGGCAGAATCATAATGATTGGTCATGTAACCTAAGCGAGAGATAGTAGAGCTGAATTTGGAAAAAGCATGCTCGTGGAGCTTGTTTAAGGCTATAAAGTGCACGTCAAAGATGACAAACCATGTTTGATTCAACAAAGAGACCATGAGGAGGTTGCATATAAACTTCTTCACTTAAATCCCCATTAAGGAATGCATTTTTTATATCTATTTGAAAAATGTCTCATTTACTAGCAACATTAACAGCTAAAAGGGCGCGAACAGATGAGATACAAGCAACCAAAGCAAAGGTCTCTTCATAATCAATCTCATACTCTTGTGTAAAACCTTTTGCAACAAGATGAGTTTTGTAGCGCTTAATAGACCTATCATAGCAAGTCTTAATCTTGTAGATCTCCTTACAACCAATTACAGATTTCCTAGGGGGGAGAGTCACCAAATCCCAAGTATGATTTTTAGATAATGCATCAAGTTCCTCTTTTATTGCAATCTGCAATAAAGGGTCAGTGGAAGCCTCACGATAGGTGTGACGCCCGTGCAGTGTAGCAATGGCAGTGTAACAATGATATAACAATGATAGCCAAGTAAATGTGCAGGAATGGATCTTACCTAAGTTGAGTGATGAGGTGGAATGTCTTGTGCAAGATCTTCAGGTGGAGTAGGACTAGGGGATCCAAGCTCAGGGTTGGGTAGCTCATCTTCAACCTGTTCATTAAAGAGTGAACTAGGAAAGGGATCAAAGATATCTGGTGGTTGGACAGAGAAATCTATAGGAGAATTAGGAGCAACTACAAGAGGATCAGGAGTAGCTTTAAAAGGAATATGTGCCTCATCTGGAAAAAGATTTAAGACAAAGAAGGAAGATAGGGAGGCACAGAAGTGAGAGAGCTCGACAAAGGAGCGATGTTCCCAAAAGACAATATTGTGGGAGATACAAAGAAGATGAGAGACAAGATCATAACACTGATACCCTTTTTGAGTTTCGCTATAGCCAAGAAAATAACAAAACCTTGACCGAGGCTCAAGTTTATTATGCTCATGTGGATGAAGAAGAACGAAACAAGTAGAACCAAAGGAGCGAAGGTGGTGATAGTCTGGAGGGGGCCCAAAAAGGTGCTCATATAGAGTTTGATTTTAGATAACAGGACTTGGAATGCAATTAATAGCATGAACAGTATAAAGAGTAGCTTCTCCCTAAAAAGGAGCAGGAACTTTGGTAGAGAGAGGGAGAGCATGAACAGTGTCAAGAATATGACGAAATTTTCTTTCGGCTCTACCATTTTGCTGAGAGGTACCTGGACAAGTTAGTTGATGAACAGTGCCATAGAAATGCAAATCAGCTTGGAAAGCATATTGAGTGTATTCAAGAGCTTTATTAGATCGAAAAATATTGATATGTTTGGAAAATTGAGTTTCAACCATTTTTGCAAAATTAGAATATACTTGCAATAATTTAGAACGATGTTTCATATAAAAAATCCAACCATAGCGAGAATAATCATCAACAAAAGACAACAAAATATCGAACTCCACCAATACTAGAGACAGGGGATGGCCCCCAAACATCAGAATGAATTAGGTCAAAGATATTAATGAACATTGATTCACTAGTATTGAAAGGCAAAGCTAGTTGTTTTCCTAACTGACATGAAACACAATTAAAATTTTCTGTGGACACTAAATCTAACAAACCTCTAGAAGCCAAGTTTTGTACTTGAGAGGAAGATGTGTGACCAAATCAAGTATGCCAAAGTGCAAGGGAAGGAATAGAAGAAACTACAGCTACTACAGCAACAGTAACAAGAGCAATAAGTGGAAGACGAAGGTTGTCTATGGAAAACATATGCCCAACTTTGGGATCGGTCCCAAGCTCCTGTCTAATCCTCGGATCCTACACAATAGACCTAGAATCGTCAAAGATAGTGCGATAACCCAACTCAGCTAATTGTCCCATAGAAAATAAATTGTAAGAAAGGTCAGGAACATTAAAGATGCTAGAAACCGAGAGGTTGAAGGTCGAAATGGAACCTATATTATGAGCAGAAATTGTGGAATCATTTGTTGTGCGAATATTAAGAGGGTATGGTATAGGTTTAAGTTCAAAAAATAAGGACGAGTGAGGTGTCATGTGATTGCAATAAGTAGAATCCATAAGCCAAGAGGAAGGAGACATACTAGATAAAGCTAAGAGAGAAAAGGAATAAGATGCATTACCAATCATACGAATAGCATTAGCGATGATGTTTTTAAGGTCATTTGTGGACATGGTGAAAGTGCGTCCTAAAGACTTAGACTATGCAGAGACGAGATTCATTGGTTGGACACTCTCAGTGTTAGCAACAGTAGTAGCAGAAATTGAAACAGCTGGTTTATTGCGATGATAGCAAATCTCAATATTGTGGCCAAAACGTTTGCAAAAATTGCAAAAACTTTTGCTAGATTGTCGGCGATGATTATTGCAACAAGAAGAAGACCTGTCCTTATTCTTCATTTAGAAGCAAAATATGAAAAAAATGAAATTTACGCGAAAAACTAGGTAAAGAGCACCTAGATGCAAAAAGTCAACTCTGGCAAAAAGTCAACGATAAACGTAGGTCAAAGTCAAAGGTAAAGTCAACGTTGGTCAAGGCCAACAGTGGTAGGTCAAAGATGACATAAACAGCTGACCTATGGATGACATAAGTGACTGACCTCAAGATGACGTAAGCAATGATGTGGCAAGGATGACATTACCTAGGGCTGACGTGGTGTAGATGACGTAATCATTGACATCAGCAGGTGCAGATCTGGCACGTGGAGGAGCGTGGCAATGCATGAAAGAGAATGACGGCCCGTGAGGCGCGTGGCTTGTCTCTCCGAAACTTTGAGCGGCGCGTGAAAGCGCGTGGTGGCTTAGATGTGGAAGTTTACAGAAAAGCTGAGTAGATTAGTTTATGGTCTACACGATGCTATATCTAGAGGTGACAGATTTGACGATGTCAGTGGTCTTGGCGGTGGAGAAAGAACTTCTGGCAATGGAGATTCAACCTTGAGGACCTCTGACAGTAGCGGAGCAGTGGGAGAGGGCACTGAAAGGGCTTATTGACTACAAAAGTTGAGGCAACAGAAAATACCAAGACAAGACTGCAAGACACAAGAAAATTAGAGCAGTAATTTTGATACCATGTTAGAAATACTAAATAAGTGTATTGTATTTTTACATATAATAGAATATACATGAGTGCCTTTATATAGGAGGCAAGGAGCGTGGTACAAGTAAGTGTGTTATACAAGTAAACAAGGTAGGCCTAAAGCCTACATACCCTAATACACGCTAACAAAGAGAGAATATAAAAAGAAAAAATTTTAATTAATCAATTGATGATCTTTACTGAGCACAAAGATTTAGAACTAAGGGTTTTGTTCTTTATTATTATTGTTTTAGTAGTGGAAGATAAAAAGAAACAATGTATATATGTAAAATAGGTGGTTGTCTTCATGTTGTTATAAATTTATATGTACTGTAAGATAAGTTCACTCAATTATGCCATCCTTTACACTTGTTCATTAATCGTGTTACTAACTACAAAGATTTTTTCCCCTTGTCTCTGGCAAAATGAGAGCAAAGAACCCACATAATAATATTGTCAATCCATAAATCCCAAAAGATAGGAACTCATTTCTCCTCCCTGTTGAAGTCAATATTGGAGCAAACACTGAACTAAATGCAAAACCTTGCCTAGCCAGTGATGTGGTCAAGTTCCTCACACTTGTTGGATACAACTCAATTGTAAATATCATCAACATATTGTATGTCAAACATGAGCAAAAGAAGGACGCTAGTTCTAGCCCAATCTACATGCCTTCTCTACCACTGCCTATTACAACACATATTATGCTGCATATGCCACTTATTATACAAAAGGCAAACAATGAGGCTTTCCTTTTCACCTTGCTATAAAGAACAAGGTTAGTAAATTTGTAGGTATTAATAATGAGGCATTAAATATGACACTCAAATAGACGTTGAAACCCAAATTTCCTACCGCAAATAACATGCCAAAGAATGCCACTCCAATGCCAAAACCGAGTACCATAGTTGCCAATATCCGTTGCAAAGCCCATCTTCTCTAAAATAGGTCCATTAATTTGCCAGGAATGACCTTTGATATTCCCTGCCTATGGTGAATGCTGGATAGGTATGAGTCTAGACTCCTGCCTTTTATACATGAAATAGTTTTCAATACTACTATGGCCTCTGTGTGACGCCCTTGCATAAAAAGCCATCTAGAAGACTCATACACAAAGAAATATGCTACAATACAATACAAGATTGAGGGAATGGAAGTCCAAAGATAAATTATTCTCCATGATGAACCTCTGCTCAAATAGGCTATAGCTGGTAAGCCTAATAAATTATTCTCCATAATGAACCTCTGCTCAAATAGGCTATAGCTGGTAAGCCCAATAACCCAAGTGGAAATGAAAACAATGTTGTCGTCCCTATTTGGGCACGCCATAGTTTTCCTACTCCCTCAGTTAACAAAACCAGAGAGCATGTTAGAATTGATGCACGACCAAACCTGCTTACAAGTCTCAAGCTCGAGTACATCCAAACATTCGTCGAGAAAGCTGTGATAAGTGATGCAAAAGACATTATTAGGCATGAAAGGTAAAGCAAGTTCTTCCTACCAAGACATAAGTCACCAAGTGTAGCAAGAATGAATCCACCAATAAGGTTGCCTACGAGGAATGAGGAAGCAGGAAGGGTTGTGATGAACGAAGTGGCATATTGGAGACTCCATTTTATTGTGAGAAGGTGCATCCCAAGACCAAGCACTCTTTGGGAGTTGGCAAATATTGGAGCTTGAGTTGCATGCTGTATCAAAGGTAGTGCAATGCCATTTTGGTTGAGCATCAATATAGATGCTGATGAATGTTTGTTGTGCATCAAAGAATGATGGCACTGATACAAGGATGGCTTGCATGAACTGAGACCACCCAAAACCTCCAATAATTTGTTCAATTGTTTCATCTAGAGACAAGGAACGAATGACTTGAATGATCCTTGGAGTCTCTTGCTCAGTTGAGTGAGTACTTGAAAGGTTTTGGCTTGTAGTTGATATTGCCATATTGGAATGGTGCTAAACCTTTGATGACTTTGGCTTGGAGAACTATAATTTATGTACTGATATTCTTGTGCCCTTTAACATGTATTAGGAAACATTTAAATAATTCTTGTTTTCACATTTATTTTATTGATTGGTTGTTACGTCATGCCTCCATGATTAATTAAATAGTTACATTTTGATCCGGAATGTTACGTAAAGGTCATATTCCCTAATAGGTTGTTCGGCAAATAGTACCTAAGATTCAAATAACATTTAAGACAAAATAAATAGTAAGCATTCATTGACAAAACACGAGAATTTACCTTGTTTGGTAATATGATTGCATCCACAAATGGTGATAAGGAAAAATTTTCACTTTTAAAATAAAGATGTTACAATGATGAGATAAAGACTCTAGAAACGCAAACAAATATTATTACCTCTCTCTCTCTCTCAAAATCACAAGACAAAGAAGCTACTTTTTCTTCTAATATATGTGGCTGCAACTCTCACACACTCTTACACAATCACCTTAGTTTAGGAAAAATAATGAAATTGTGGCACTACAAAGAGATCTTCTAAAAACACGAATATATGCATGTGTACAATTTTCGGAATTCGATATGTGGGGACTTCTTTTACTCTTTGTATTAGGCCACAATACTAACTGACTTAGGTTAAACCATGACTGGCAAAACCGGTTCAGCTATGAATCGACCTTTATACTGGTCCAATTATGTGAAAAAATCACAAAACCAAAAAAAAAAAAAAAACTTAAAAACTAATGGTTCAATTAGAAAACCTAGGGATCAAACTAGTTAAATTGATTGAGAGTATTATTAGAGATAAATGAGACAATACGCTAGCTGCAACTAAAGATTGGATCGACAGCCATCCTAGCATTGTGAACCCTAACTTGTGTCACCAACGTCTGCGTCAAATCATATCCAAATGATCAAGGCTTGCATCCAAGTTTAGCCCTTGCAGCTGGTGTTGAATCATTCATAAGAAACGATGGCTTAATGGTTGTGGAAAATTGTTCGGCCATATTTGGTAACTGTTTTTCTCTTTATTTTCTGTTTCCAAAAACAATTTTCTATTTTTGAGACTAAAAATCTTATTTGGCAATCCAAAATAGACAAAAAACAAAAACTATTTTTAAAATTCAATTTGTGAAAGAAACCGAAAACATGTAAAATACCGTTTAGTTTTTAATTTTTAAAAGTCAATGAAAACACACATTTAATTTAATGAATCTGTCTCATTTAATGAGTTAGCATTAGAGCTCAAATCCTAGTAACCACATATTTTAATATTTTCTTTTCTTTTCTTTTTTCAAAAAACTTTTTTTTTTTTTAAATTTCAACTAACCAAACATGTTTTTTATTTCAGAAATACAAGAAATTTTTTTTTTCTTTTTATTCCCAAAAAATTTTTGAAAATAGAAAACAAAAATTGTTACCAAACATAACTTTCATATTTTTATTTTCTCTTTATATTGTGTGAAAACCTGTTTGGGAATTAATTACTTTCAGTAACTTATTTGCTTAGTATTTATAAATATATATATATATATATATATAAAATTTTTGGTAACTTTTATATTAAATGTATTACCCAAAAAAAAAAAAAAAAGCTAAAAGCTAGTTTATGTAAAAATAAAAAAAGATTATTTTTAAAAAAGCCTTCAAGAAGAAGGATGTAAAAGACTCATCACCATCCCAAGGAATAGTTTGATATGAATGCAATGGACATGGACACTTGAAGAAGGAATGAACAAACTATTTAAGAGGAAAAGGTAAGGTGCTAACAACTACCCTTAGTAACTCGGAGAGTTCACATTCAGATTCAGAAGAAGAATGTGATGGTGATGGTAATTATTCAGCATTTATGGCAATTACCTTGGTTGATTCCATAGATTAATTGAGTGATTTGGTTGAAGAACTTAATGATCACTTTGAGGTTGAAGAAGATGAAGTTTCAGATGATAAGGATGTGAACCTCAATAAAGGTGATAACAAACTTCAAGATATTTACAAAGCATTGCTTAAGGACTGTGGCAAATATGCTAAAGTTGCTAAGAGTACAGTCAAGAAGATGAAGAAAATTGAAGAAGAACACAAATCTACTCTTGCAAAACTTGAAGTTTCCAAGTGTGAAGTTGAATAATTGAAAGAGGAGATGTTAAATGCTTACTCAAAGATCTAGTTTCTTGAACTTGAAGTGAGCCAAGTTAATGTTAAAGTGGATGTGAAGGACATATTTTATGTAGTTGGCTAATCCTTTGGCAAAACGCACTTAACTTGTATTTGGGTAGATCTAGGATGTGTTTAATACTTCAAAGAATATGTTATTCAAGTCTAGTATTAAAGCCATAAAGATTGGACCAAGAAACAAGTGAAGAAAAGGTGGTTACTAAAATTGAACAGATAGCTAGACATCTGCAGACAGATAGCTTAACACCTATGGACACCTGCGGACACTTGTGGACACCTGCGGACAGATAGCTTGACATCTATGGATACTTGTGGACAGCTGCGGACAGCTGCTTGACAGCTGCTCGATACCTCTATCTATCGAGGTTACAGGAATTCAGATTTTCAGATCTGATTTTTGGCCCATGTTTTTGTATTTGTGTAAGGTTTCTTTTCTCACATTCCTAGACATATATAATTTATTTTGGAGGCCGTCACATAAGAGAATACAAGGAGAACACATGCAAAAGGTGACTGAAACCTTATTCTCTCTGAAAAGAAGCTACTGCATCTTTGCACCTTAGGGTTTTGTAACCAAGTGCTTCTTGATCTTCATTGTTGATGAAGTGAAGAACTTTGTAGCCTACATTTTTCTTCCTCAAGTTGATGAGTGAGTCACATACTGGATTCATGCAAAGGAGTTAGTCACGTACTAGGATCCGTGCATCAAAGGATGGCGTTCATATATTGAAGAGTTCAGAGGTTCTAAAGTGGTAGAAGGTTTCTGCTGTGAGTTCATCTACGGGGATTGTAGAGTCTATGGACAAATGTTTTATACTAGATCTGAAACTTCTCTTTACTATAGTGAATTGCTTTTCAGGAAGGTTTCCCCCTAGGTTTTTTACTGTGAAATTGGTTGGTTTTATTGGTTTTCCTTGGTCATCATATCTTGTCTTATTTATTTTTATGCTGCACTTAGTTTTGACATGATATTGATGTTTGTTGTTTTAACAAGTTTTATGCATAATAAATCTAATTAACAACTTTGGTTTAAAACTTGTTAAATCTATCAACCGGGGTCTAAAATTTCCCAATAGTGGAATGCATCACAACCAAGAAGTTTGATAGTGTACTTTCATCTCAAAAGGCTTCCATAGATAAAACTGGATTGGGCTACACCGGTGAAGGAAGTTCGAGTGGCGACCCAAGAAGGGAGATGAAGTTTGTATTGGCGAAGGATATAGAGAAGCCCAAGATTGATATCGCTATTGTTGAGAAGGACATTGGACCAAAATCAAAGGCAAAATGAAAGTTATTGTCTTAGAATCAAAGGGAACCTCAAGTGAAGCATTTTTGTCTCCATTGTGGCATTCGAGGGCACACAAGACCAAATTGATTCAAGTTTCATGCTCTCAAAAAGGTTGATTCTTTGCATGCTTAAGGAAATACAAGAAGAATGCCAAGAGCAAAAAAAACTAAGGGAGAAAATGATAGTCAACTCATTGGAGATGTCATGGAAATGCTTAAGAACATCTTATCTTGGCTAGCTAGCTTCACCTAGAGATTTGAGAGTTATGTTGGTTGTATCCCTCCGTCAAAGGATCTCACCCAAAGCACCCATGCAATGTGGGTAAAGAAGGGTACTCATGCATGAAAATTCACTAATCCATGCATTAATACTTCTAATGTATTAAGGTCATAGTTTCATGTATAATGTCGTATGTATTCTTCTTGCTTCAATACTTCATTCTTAGCATGTTTCGTTTAATTCTTTTTGCTTTGTTTTCTTTGTTTATTGATCTTACTTTAATGTTTTTGTTTTGTGTGAGTAAAAAATCCAAAAACTCATAAAAAGCATAAAATCCCAAAAAGTTTGATTGCTTGTGTTGTGTCATATCATATGTTGAGTTTGGCCTAGTACCTTCATACTAATGGTATGGTGCATTTACGAGTTTGGATTGTTATGTATGCACATTTTAAGTGTGAGTGAAATCTAGAATTCTATGTTTGATTATAGTAAATAGATCTTCAAGTTTGTCATGAATATCTAACCAACAGTCTTGTTTGATCTTGATACATGCGTAGACTTGATCCTTTATTTATCCTCACATTTATTTTCTATGTTAAAAAGCTCTTTAAAAGCTCTTCAAGAGAACGAGCTAAAGAATTCTTGTTTCTAAAACTAGTTTGACTAGGAAATCGTGAAACAAAATTTATTCAAAATGTATAATGCTAAAGCCAAAGGCTTATTCCTCAAAGAAATATCAAAACAGTCATGACATCGTTGCTCAAAAATTGAGTTGTGTTGGGGACATATTTTTATGTAATTGGCATATCCTTTAACAAAACGCACTTTACTTATATTTGGGTAAATCTAAGTAGGTTCAAGATGATCATTACAAGTGGTTAAATTGAAGACATGAAAATTACTCAAGAACTACTCAAGAAAAGTGCAAACTGCAGGTCTCGATACCTCCTTGATAGAATCTCGATCTGTTGAGATTCATTAAAACTCGACAGATGTCTAGGTCGATCGAGCTTACGGGAGTCAGATTATAACCAGCAACATTTTTACTCTAAAAGGCTAATTTTTTATGGGTTTGTATAATTCTTATTAAACTAAGAAAACCTAAGGTTTGTGTAAACCTATTTGGAATAGGAGAGCCCATTAAGCTCCTATTTAAAGGAGGTGGAAAAAGAAAAACCTAACCCTAGAGAACTTCATAAGGTTTTCTTTTTGAAACCCTAGTCTCTTTCTACAGAAGAAAGAGTTCTTGCTACGTTTTTTGTACGCCTTTGGGTTTTGTAACCAAGTAAAGTCTCTTGCACCAACATTAAAGATCTTATTGGTGTTTCTATGTGAATCTACTGCAAATAAACTACAACAATCAAAGGGTTGTTGTGGAGTTAGTCATGTACTGGGATTCGTGCAAAGGAATAAGCCGCGTACTGGGATCCGCGCATCAAATTGGTTAGTCACATACTGGGAGCAGTGCATCAAAAAGAGAAACTATCACTATAGAACAAGTCCAATTGGGTATTGGCGTAAGGGTTCAACTATAGGTTGGTAAAGTACTGGAATTCCTTTACTTATAACCGCTTGTTGTGATAATAGTGGAGTTTTGGGAGTAGTGACCTTAAATCACCCGGTGGGGTTTTTGCCGTGTAGGCTTTTCCCATTCGTAAACAAATCACCGTGTCAATTTATTTTCCGCTGCAGACTCTAGATTATTGATGATTTATTTGTGCTATCACCCAATTTGCATGTTAACTTGATTAATTAAAAACTTGGTTAATTAATCAATTCAATTTATCACAAGGGGTCTACGCATTTGTGGCTTATCAAGTGGTATTAGAGCAAGCACACTCTGATTAGGGTTTAATCTTTGATGTGTGATCCATTAACCCCTGTTGTTATGAAAACTCTTGATTGTTTTGATTTGCATGATCTTGTGTTGAATGATGATGATGATTTTCAAGATGCCTATTGCGAGCTTTATAATATTTGTATAAAATCTCTTGAGTGTTCTACAAAATTAAAAGCTAATTTTAAAAAGATTAAACTTGAAAGAGATGATTTGATTGCAAAATTGGATGAAGCCAATAATTTGAATGAGAATTTTAAAAATCAAATTTCATCTCAGGTGGACAAAATTAAGAGTTTAGAAGAGCAACTAGTTGAATTTAAAACTGAAGTTGAAAAATTAACTAGTGTCAAACTTGTTGTTGAGCCTAACTCAAAAGAAAAGGATTTTTATATTCCCCCATTCAAAAGGAATAATGAAGAGTTAAAGGCTAATATTACTAAGATAGACAAAGGTAAACAATTCTGATGTTAATGCTGAAGTTTCTAAACCTATGTCTAAAACTCCTCCTAGGTTGAATAAAAATTATGAATTTGTCCCTACTTGTCATCATTGTCATATTGTTGGTCATATTAGACAAAATTGTCCTAAGTTGAGGTCTCTGTCAACCTCTAAGGTTAGAACTCCTTCTGAGAAGCCGAGTAGCTCTAACATTGCTCATGTTTGTCACCATTGTGGTATTTCTAGACACATTCGTCCTAATTGCTTTAAGTTGTATCCTCATAAGTAATTGTCCAAACAGTCATAGGTTTCCTCTCAAAGACCTACACCTTTGTTTGAAGAAGTATTAAAAGTTTTGAACTTTTTAACTCAATTTTTGAAGAATCTTAATTCTTCTATGTCTTTTAGTAGACATACTAGGACATGTGTCTTTTCATCTTCACGGCCAAAGACTCGTACTGTGTGGGTGAGAAAGGAGCTTAAGACTTAATTGTCTTTTCTGTTTGTCCTCTGCTTTAATTCTTTCTATCTAAAGTAGGACTTTTTTTGCTTGATTTCTTATCTGCTTATAGAATCATGTTATCATGCATCTGCATCTTTCTGTCATGTTTTCATGTTGTTTGTCTGTTTTTGTTTGGTTGTTTAGTTTTTATTTTGTTTTGTTCTCAAAATTAAAAAAAAAAATTAAAAAATACAAAAACAGTATGTGTATGTGTACATTAGTTTTTGTGAACCTTAAAATGGTCATTGAAATAGAGTTTTCTAAACTTTGTATTTCTTGTAGCTTATATGAGCATCCTTATGCACAACTAAGCAAGTGAGCTTTATGGCTCTTTGTTTGTGATGAGTAAGGTTAAGTGATTTCTTGTTCTTAACACTCGTATTACTCTTTTTGACGGGTAGGATTAGAAAATCCTAAGAGAAATGCATAAATAACCATCTCACCACTGTTACTCGCCAATCATGAAATGACATCTATATGCTTCAGCATAGTAAAAGTGCAATGTCGAAAAGCTTAACATAATTGGGTATTTCTTTTCTCTCTCTTATATGCCTATGCATGATATGCTTAATAAAATAAAATATGCAAAGAAAATAAAAAGCAAAAAGAACAAAATGTTTTAAAATATGATTGCAAGCGTGTTTTCTAGGAGATGTGGGAGTTATAAGATGTACCTCGAAGGTGATAGTTTCCATCAAACAATTATGATTGTGTGTGGGTTAAAGTGATTTTCTCATATCTCAAATCGTCATAACTTTGAGACACTTATACAATCTTGCGATGTTTTTCACACACAACATGCAATATTCTTTGCTACTTTTGATACATGTACAGGTACAATGTGATTTGGCCATCACAAGGTTTACATGCGTTGATGTATGCTCACTAAACTGTCTTAACTTGTTTTTAAAAATAAAAATTGATTAGAATTGTTTAGTGTGTGTATGTGTGTGTGTGTGTGTTTTGGATCAAAATGCATGACATTTTTCTTGTTGAGAGATGTTTTTGAGAGGTTAATATATTGTTTAGATCTTTAGTTGAGTTGCATGCTTAATTGCTTTCATATTTGTGTTTTCTCTTCTTGAAAAAAAAAAAAAAAAAAAAAACTACTTCTAAGCTTTCTCGACACCTTCTCGACTCCTCTTGATACCTAGCTTATCTGTCGAGATCTTTTGTTGCATCTTATCACAATCTCGACACCTTTCGATAGCTAGGTGGATCGATCGAGATATCTTCTGTCTTCTCGATAGATCCTTAACACCTTCTCGATCCATCGAGTTTGGCTCGATAGCTTCTCTACACCTCCCGATCGATCGAGATACCCTTGCATGCATGTCATCTTTCTTTGTTTTGCATGTTTTTCCCTTTGTGTCCATAGCATCTTGTTTTTCTTTCTCTTGTAAGTCTATGGTTTCTTGTTCTCCTCGTTCCCTTTATATTTGTTTTCTGTCTTTCTCCGGTCAAGTATTTTGACTTTTTATACCCTTCGTCAATCGTGTCAAAAAGGGGGAGAAATTTGAGTTTTGTATGTCATTCCTCAGGGGGGTATTAGACTTAGGGGGACTTTTTATGGCTTTGTATAATTCTTATTGGATTAGAAAAATCTAAGATTTGTGTCAACCTATTTGGAATAGGAGAGCCCATTAATCCCCTATTTGAAGATTTTATTGGTGTTTATATGTAAAACTGCTGCAAATCAACCACAACAATCAAAGGGTTGCTGTGGAGTTAGTCATGTACTAGAATTCGTACAAAGGAGTAAGCCACGTACTGGGATCCGTGCATCAAAAGGATAAACTGTTACTACAGAACAAGTCCAATTGTGTATTGGGGTAAAGGTTCAACAATAGGTTAGTAAGGTACTAGGATTCCTTTACTTGTAACTGCTTATTGTGATAATAGTAGAATTTTGGGAGTGGTGACCTTAAATCACCCGGTGGGGTTTTTGCTGTGTAGATTTTCCCAATTCGTAAAAAAATCATCGTGTCAATTTATTTTCCGCTGCATACTCTAGATTATTGGTGATTTGTTTGTGCTACCACGCAATTTGTATGTTAACTTGATTAATTAAAAACTTGGCTAATTAATCAATTTAATTCATCACAATGGGTCTACGCATTTGTGGCCTATCAAGTTATATTGTTCAAAAAGTATGAAAAATGGAAGCCAAATGAAAAGCTTTCAATCAATGTAAACACTTTGGTGAGGGATCATATATGTTCATTTCTACTAGTGAGATAAATCACTTGACTTTGTGCTATTTATGTATGTCTTGATTGAATTGATCACTGAAGCTTCATACGAGACTATGGACAAATTTATACTTGATTCCCACACATAATACATAAGTCTAATATTCAATGAATGCCTATTTCATTTGTGTGATTGTATGTGTTCAAATGTAATATATGTATACACAATTGCTCGATGATCAAACCCAAAAAGATTGTTGAGTGTTTCGTTTGTTTCTAGAAGTGATTTTTGTAACTTTGGTACTTAAAGTTTTTCCCAAAATGTCAATTTTGTAGTGATGAAAAACGTTTTTTTGGCCATTTCACAACTGCTTTCATAAGTGACCTCTAGTCACGAAATTCTTAGGAAATTTCAATTTCTTAAAAATTTCAAGGGGAGAATTTCGTGAGTAACTTGCAAGTACCTCCTGACTTAGACTTAACTTGTGAGACTCTACCCTATACAACTACACATTTTGTGAGTAGGTTCATGATTGGCTCGCGAGTCATTGACTTGAGAAATGCAGAAAAAGATAGTTTTTAAAGGGCTCAAAATGTCAATTTTCAAAATGTCTTTTGCACTCCGCGATTCCCACACACAAATACTCACATTTTTCTTCAAAACTCAACCAAACTTCCTTGGATTTCATCTCTAAGACTTCTCTAAGGTAATTTCTAACCTTTTTCATCTTTCAAATCCTTTGATTTTGTCTTAGATTTCTTAAAACATAGGGTTGGGTTAATTTTTTGTGTTTGTGTTGGAAAAGCTTAATTTTTGCAAAAACAAATTGAATTTTGTTGATTAGGCTTAGTCCCAGTTTGTCTCTTGTTGATTTTGTTGGCCCCATGTGGCATTTTAACATGTATTTAGGTAAGATTTTTACTTGTTCATGCATTATTCATCATATGTGTATAGCGTGTGCACACTAGGTGTTTGATAAAATGCTGCTATAGTATTTTTTCACTCTTTTGGACTCCGATGAGTACCAAATTTTAGGGTTTAGCATATTTATTCATATTTAATATGTTTTGATCATTGGTTGTGTTTTACACACTTTGCCTCATGAGTTCTTGTTCATGCATTGGACATTTACATTTAATGCACACACCCTATCTTTTGACATACTTTGCATACATTCATGCTAGTTAAGTCTTTCTAGACCTAATAACACATATAACATGTTCATGTGTCTTTGTTATGATCGTTTGATTGTATTTTAGAGCATTTTTTCTTATTTTGCTTTTTTGCTTTTGGACTAACTTGTATCTAATCAAGTCTATTACCATTTTTGTGTATGGTTTGTGCTTGTGTGACTATTTAGTAGATGCCTCATCGATCTTCATGCAGTAAAGAACCCCTGATTGATCTCATGTCATCCAAACTATCAAAGAGGACTCACCAATCTTTGGAAAACTTTGATAACAAGAGATTCAAGTCTCTTCTGGATGCCTAATTCTTCAACAACAACTTTAAGAATGCTTCAACTATGGTAGAAAGAATTGTGAGGTTTGATACATTGGGATCAAATTTTATCCCAAAAATTTTTGCTGACAAAGATTGGGCTAGCTTGTTTGGTGGCATTGAAGATCCTATTAAAGAGTTGGTCAAAGAATTCTATTCCAACACATGGTTCACTGGAGCTAAACTGAAATGTTGGGTTCGTGGAAAAGACTTCGTCATCACTCCAAATTATCTAGCAAAGATCATTCACATAAATCGTCTGACAAATATGGATACATCCCCTTATGATGACAGATTAGCTCTTATTGTCGAAATTCTTGATACATTAGTAGCATATCATGAAGTCTCCTCCACGGGTACATCAATTTGCACTTCAAGATTAAAGTTGGAAGTGAAGACTCTTACCTTGATTATGCATTCAAACCTGTACTCTCTGACCAACACAAGCTACATTAATCTTGGAAGAGCCCAATTCCTTTGCGAAGTCATTAATGGAGATCAAATCGACATTTGTGCTCACATCTTTTACATTTTGGGAAAAATTGTAGGGTGAACAGCTGCAAGGACTTGCCTACCTTTTTGTAGCCTTATCATGAAGATCATGAGTCTCACCTATAGATGGAATGGTCGTGCCTCATCAAGGTCCAATTTCCCTACATTCTCTCCAAGGCAGCAAGGTTCACTTCTTTGTTGAAAGGGCAAAGAAGAGTCCCTCCAAGCCTCTGAAGAATGGATCCTCCTTTTATGCCTCTTCCATTGGGAAAAACTCAACTGCTCCTAATGTCTCCAAACTTCCTGAGACATCTCCTTCTCACACTCCAGACCTCAACCTTCTAGCACTCACTCTTAGTGTGGATCATTTATCCCTAACGTGAATAGGATGATGACATTGATGGAGGGTTTGCATGAACACATTTCTAGACTTGCAAATATCATGTTGAGACAAAGTTAGATGAGAATTGGGACAAGCTTGAAGTGGACCTTTGGCTGTTTATGCCAAAAAGGGGGAGAAAGCCTCATTGTGAATTTTGAATACATCATAAAGTAAGAGTAGAAAGGAGAAGTATAGTGGGTTCAAAAGGAGGAAACTAACCTACAACCAGCCACACAACTTAGAAGTTCTAACATGTTTTGCCTAACATGTTTCATTTATAGTGCTTTACTTTAAAGCTTTTAATACTTTAGCTTAAGAATTAGTTTACTTTAGTACTATTTATATCTTGGTTTTTATAGCTTTGCTTTTAGTTATCTATTGCTTCTTACTTTAGTTTCTTTAATGCATCATATGCTTGTTGGACATGCAATTAATTTTTACACTACTCTTAATTGCTTGCCTGTTCGAATGAACATTTATTAGTTAAATTTTCACTGTGGTTATTTCTTAATGATTGTTCATGTTTGATCAAGTTATACAATATATTATTATATCTTTTATTTATCTTGATTGCATTTTACTTGCTCTTTGTTTATGCCTTGTATTCCACTTGTCTCTTGCCTAATGAAGTTATTTGTATATGGTTCAAGTGGTTCACAAATTTGAGATTTAGGTGTGAGTGAGTTTTGCCTCTATTCCCATGCTCACATTTTAAGTCTAGAGTTTGTTGAAGAGTTTTGCCATGAAATAGCCAAAGAAGAAGATTGTAAAGTTGTAATTTACAACTATGTATATGTTGGCTTTAATTCTTTGTCAAATTTTATTGTATTTCTATTCAATCATTTCCCTGTATTTTTTGTGAGATTTTATGTAAGGGCTATGTGTGAGAATTTGGTGAAGAATCTGTGAAGAAGTGGTTTTCGCAACTTGCTTGCAATTGCTGACCCCCAAAACATGCTATGTGAGAAGCACATGCTAGAATTTGAAGAATCCATTATAAGCTACATTTCACGAGTGACTCACAACTCAGGCTAAGTCACGAGTGACACGCGAAACTCACTGCCTGTTACTTTTTAGAATGTGACTTTTTCCATTCTTTACCAACAATATATAAACCCTCGTCATCCATGAAATGTAAGAAGAAGAAGGAGTATTTTTAGAAGAAATTTTTAAGAGAGAAATGTTAGTCAAATACTTGAGAGTTAAAGATTATTTTTACCCACAATCCTCTACATCATTTCTCTAAAGTTTCTATCTACTCCCACCTCTCCATCTACACATCTTTAAAAGGTTCTTAGCCCAAACAATTACCTCATCTGCTCTGAGTGTTGAGGGAAGTTTTGGTGCCTTTGGGAAGTATTAGAAGAAGCCATTGAGTGGTGGATGCAATCGGGCAGAATTGCGGGATCCCAATAGCTAGTGAAGACAAGTCTCCAAGAACTCTATTGGAAGCAAGAGCTTGGAGGGCTCAAGCACGTTGGGTAGATTAGGCTTGAAGGGCCTTTTTGATATTCGTATACTCCAACTTATTCACTCTTGGTATTATTTTGTGTTTGAATCTCTCTTCCTTGCTCTCTAAACTTTACAATTATTACTTATTGTACTTGCTTATGGCTTAGAGTAGTGTTATGGTTTATTGCACTTGTTTTATTTTTGTTTCGCACTTAGATAAGTTAGAGTAAAAACAATTAAGTCGTAATTTAAAACTGGTGGTCTAAATAAGTATTAGTGTTTTCACACTAATTGAGTTTTCACATATAATTCTTTTCCAATACAATCAACATTAACGATGACCTTAGTTCATCACAAAATGTATTTGGTCGTCCAACTTCCTCATATGAAGAAGTGTTTTCGACAGAAACTATCAAGTGCTTATGACGGCTTTTTATGGTTGAAAATGAGTGTTAGCGGCGGCCTTGTCGGTAATAAAGTATTATCAACAAGGCTTTGCCGATGAACATTGATGGCCTTTTGCCATCGGCACTACTAATTTGCCATGTCTTTTTGTATTATTGCGACGGACTCTGGCCATCACTAATAGCAATCTTTTTTGTAGTGTCTAAGTGTTATACATAATATGTAATTGTTGAGATTTGTTGTCACAGAAGTTCTATTAGAATAATAAATTCATCACTTAATAAAAAGTATCTTGTCAAATAATCTACATATATCTACAAGCTGAAGCATAGTATTTATTACTACTACACTTTTATTAAGTCACATCAGTGGCTATTTCATCTGTCGATTCCCGTTTCTTTCCACTACTTCCAACCATAACTTCCATTTTATCTTTTCATCTCTCCATTATTATCAACCTTATTGTCACTCTTCATACATCTCTTCCTCTTCCTTTTATTTTGACTCTTGTTATCCCTATTCTATTACTATAAATATGACATTCTCTATCATATTCTATACATATTTTCTCATATGAAAAAGGTTATTACTCTCTCTCTCTCTCTCTCTCTCTCTCTCATGTTTTATTTTTGAGTGAATTTTTTATTTTTTGCATATCTACTTTAGATTGATATATTTATGAGTTCTTTAAAATTTTACCTTGAGTTGCAATTTGGTTTTTTTTTTTTAAGACATTATCTTTTTTTTTTTTTTTCTTTCTTTCTATGATTGTTAAATATCATTCTATTGCATATAAATATATTTGACAAGAATATAATGTTATTCTATTATAAATCATGACTTCGGTAATTTGGTGTTTGACTTATGACTATATTTTTTATTTTGATACTTCTTTTTCTCTTTTTATTTTCTATTTCTCTCGAAAAAAAAGGTGATTACTCTCTCTCTCTCTCTCTCTCTCTCTCTCTCTCTCTATATATATATATATATATATATATATATTTATGTTAATACGATTTGGTAGTGTGTTTGATTTTTTAAGTTTTCTATCACAAGTCTTCACTCTTCCTCTTTTAGCTTTTGTTTGATTTTTTTTTTTTTTTTGGACATAATACTTAGTTATTTTGGAAGTGAAGTATAAATTTATATCAAAACAAAATGTTGGCTATGTATTTGAATGTTTCTATCAACTATTAAAATTAAACCACCCAAGATGAATATGGTATAGACAAAATTTTTATTTTTATTTTTATGTTTCATTGGTTTATTGTTTAGTTATAATATCAAAATTATTGTAAATAAATATGTAAAGTTAAAACTGCCGAAGATGAATTTGTATAACCAATATATTTATATATTTAATATTGTCATAAAATTAATAGTAAAAATTAAATAATGAAAAGAACAGTGATGAGGCCAATAATCTAACAGATGAGAAGACTCAATATGAGCATAGTAACAAATTAAAATGTGATATGCAAATCCAGTTAAAGGAAATTAAATATTAATAAATAAAAGTGTATGTAGTCAAAAAAAAAAATTTAAATTAAATCATGTTCTCTTTATGTTTTTATATAGATTATTTTCTTTAATTTTGATAGATGAAGTGTTCAATTTTAGACATAAAGTTTACTTTTTTCCTACATATTATTTTAAATGTTAAATTTATAATATGGTATAGTCTCTTAGGAATGTTTAAAAAATATGTAGTTCCAATCTCATGTATCTACATTAGTAAACAAAACTCAATCAATAGTTCGAAACTACTCTTATGATAAGAAAAATTATAAATATAATAATCTCATTTTAGGAGAATGAGAATTATAAATGATATATTTGAAACTTAAATAGTTTAGTTGTACAGGAAAAACAAATTAGAAAAATATAATGCACGATAACATAATTTATCAAAATATGGATCGTTTAAAAAATGAATAATATCAACTAAATAAATTTAAATAATAAAATGATAATATATTTTTTGTGATAGACAAATGAAAAATAATTTTAAAAATTGTTTAAGTTTTTGGGAGAACAAATTATTTTTCAAAAAATTTACAGAATAAATTATATATTATACCATAACTAAAATATAATTATATATTCCTATGCATTGAGTAAATCTGCGACTAGTTTTTAATAAGTCTTATCACACTCAAATAGAATTCACGAAAGGATTCTCAACAAAGGAGAGTTTTATTGTACTTGTAACATTACATAAACTTTACTACTCACAACAGTTCCCTCTATTTCACTATTTGTTTTCTTATTTCTCTACACATGCATTTGCTTTTTCTTTTACACTTGTCGGATACTATTTCACACATGCATTAGAATAGCTATATATAGAAAAACTAAGAAGATAAATTCCCAAATTGAAGCATGCAAGGAAGAGTCAAGAAAAGGAATACATCTTCACTTAGAACTCTTCTGAAGTAGCTATTACCTTCACAACCACCCACCAACTTAAGCTATTTTCCTTATCTTATTTTCTACTCTCCTTAAAGACATGAAAAACACATAAAAGAATGCACACACGCTTGTCATCCTGGTTGGTGTTTGTAAAGTTTTAGACCCCTTAACACAATATGTTTAATCCAATATTAAGCCAAGTCGATTAACAAGTTTGTTAATTAAAACTAAGTTAAACAAATATCTGTAAAACAAATATAAAGCGGAAAGTAAAGAATACAAAGATCTGATGACCTAAGAAAACCAAACCAGTAAAAAACCTAGAAAAGATTTAACCTAGCAATTCTCAAGGTAAAATAGATTCACTATGAAAGAATTGAAGTTTGTACAACAGAACTTAATACCACTAACATCCTATTACTACCTCAAATAAAAAACTTATTACCACGACCATGTGACAGCTCCGAGTCTATGGACTACTTCTTTCTTTGATCCACTGCAACTACAAGTTCTCCTTCTTGTAACTTTAAGACTCCACTCAAATATTTCGAATCTTCATTAAGTTTTTTATGCAGCAACTGAAGCAATCACCAAATTCTTGACATGAATCTTGATCTTAATAACATTAAGAGTGTATGATGGTAAACACCTCTAGATCTCACAAGAGATTCAACACACAGCACATCAAAGACTCTAAAACATAGTTAGGGTTTTTCTTTTTATATGTGAAGTAAAACATAAAGCCCTACACTTCAAACGGACCTAGGCTGAGTTGGAAATTTTGCAAAAAATTAATTTTGCACGATTCTCAATTGATCGAATCTAATTTTCGATCAATCGAGCCTTGCAGAATTTGTCTACTAATTTCTACAATCACTCGATTCCAACTTTACAATAAAACATACTTTGAGAAAGACTAAACCTAGACTCTATGTTTTGATCATGGTTTGCCAACACATTACACATTGAAATTCTAATATATTAGTCCTTAAAGTTTTAGAACCTAACAGCATTGACCCTCATAGTAATTAAAAGCTTGGATTTGCTTTAAAAACGCAAAAGCTGTTTAGACCCCAAATTAAAAGATTACAGCCTAGTTGATTTTACTCTAACTTAAACTAAGTGCTAAATATAGTAAATGCGAGTGAACAAACGATAAAACTTCTCTAAGCCATATTCATTATATACCAGCAGTAAAATGAAAACTAAAAGAGTAGAGAAGAGAAATATAAACACAAGATAACACGCTGATATGTTATCGAAGAGGAAACCGAAGGACTCGGCGAAAAACCTCTCCATTGCCCTCTAAGTGGTAAATTAATCCAATAGATAATAAGTTGGGATACACGAATAGCAAGAAACCCTCCAAGCCAAATCAACGCAATGCACCTAAGCCCTTCAAGCTCATACTCCAACAGGGTTTCTTGGAATTGTGTCTTCTCTAGCTTTCCAGACCCTACAATACGCTAGATTGCATCCGCCAAGCCTCACCGACTTCTTTTGGCAAATCCCCAAAGCTACCCAAGCTCTAAAACACTCACTACACTTTGAAAAATGTGTGGGTTGTATTTGGGTAAAAATCTCCTCTTAAGGTACAACAATGGAAGAGGTAAGGAGAAGAGGCTATAATGATTTCTCACTAAGGATGAGTAGCTCTCTCTCTAAAAGGATGTGTGTATGTGCTGTTGAAAACCTATCTAGGGGCTTTCTCTCTAGCCTTTCATACTTTTATGAGTAATGAGGATATATACAGTATGGGTGAAGAGTAAGAAAGTCACACTTAAAAATCCTCCAAGCAGAACGTTTCACGAGTATTTCGCACGAATGCCTCACCCGCAAGATACTCGCGAAATTGACAGTTTGGCACGACTCTTCAACTTTTAGCATGTAATTCTCAGATGGCTATATCACAGGTAAGTTTATAGTGAGACACTCGCAAAATCTACTAATTCTGCAGTTTATGCTCGATTTTTCACCTACTTAATACTAAACCAATTCAATACATTAGCATTACATACCACTTCGAACTACCTCTAAACAACTATCCTTTACTGCTCAACACAGAGTCACACATTACCAGACTCACGTAGTTTTTTATTTGAATTTATGCGGCTTATGGATTTGACATAATTCTCAATGGTTTCTATGCGTTGGTCCCATTTAATTAAATTCATCACCTTCTGACCCTAATGCAGATTTATTAAAAAGTATAACTTATACAGAATTATTATAATAATAAAAAATGTGCATAATTTCAGCTAGATTAAATTGAATCCGAAGAACTTTATTCATTCATTTTCACCGTTTTACAAACATTTGGAAACACAACTTATAAAAACAGTATAACACTATTCTTGAACAAGAATTTCATTTATGAAATTAAATCACGTATACACTGGTCTAAAACGAAGGAAATACGAACACTAAATTATTTCATCTTTCCACCTTACAAAGAGGCACTTAACACCTATAAATGCTATGAAAAATAAGCTACTTTCTCCATGGTGTTATATATCATATGTAATATAAGTTCAAACGATTATGCCATCTTTTTGCTCTTGTTCATCCATGGTGTTACAAAGAGCTTTACCTTTTGTCTCTGGCAAAAAGATTAGAAAGAACCCACACAAAAATTTGCCAATCCAAAAATCCCAAAAGATAGGAACTTATTTCTTCTCCCTGCTGAAGTCAGTAATGGATCAAACACTGTACCAAGCACAACTGCTTGCCTAGCCAGCGATGTGGCCGAGCTCCTCACACTTGTTGGAAACAACTCGGTTGTGTATATCAGCCACACATTATACGCAAAACATGAGCAAAATAAAGAAGCTAGTTCTAGCCCCATCTGTATACCTTTTCTACCACGGCCTAAAACAACACACAGTATGCTGAATATGCCACTTGCTATACAAGAGACAAACAATGAAATTTTCCTTTTCCATCTTGCTATAAAGACCAAGAATAGTAAATTTGAAGGCATCAACATTGAGGCGTTAAATACGACGCTCAAATATATGTTGAAACCCAAATTTCCTACCTCGAATAACATGCCAAAGAATGCCATTCCAATGCCCAAGTGCCATACTTGCCAATATCCGTTTTAAAGCCCGTCCTCTCTTGCATAAGTCTTTCATCACTTTGTAAGGATTATTAAAATTTGATATTTCCTTCCTGAGGGGAATGTTGGATTTGTACAAGTCTAAACTATTGACTGGTATAGATGCAATTCCTCTCAATACATCAACAGTTTCTTTGTCACGCCCTTGCATGAAAAGCCACCTAAGAGACTCATAGACAAAGAAGTCATGATACAGAAAGATATTGATGGAATAGAAGTGTAGAGATAGAGTTTTCTCCATGATGAACCTCTATTCAGATATGCTATAGCTGATAAGGACATTAACCCAACTGTATAAGAGAAAAATCCGATCGAACCTATTTGGCCACGCCACCTTTTTCCCACTCTCTCGGTTAACAAAATAAGAGAGCATGATATAATTGGTGCGCGACCAAAGCCGCTTATAAGTCTCAAGGCTGAGTACATCCATATGTTCACCGAGAAGGCTGTGAGAAGCGAGGCTATGCACATTATTAGACATAAGAGGTAAAGCAATTTCTTCCTACCAAGCCAGAAGTCACCAAATATAGCCAGAGTGAATCCACCAATTAGGCATCCTAAGAAGAAGGATGAAGCAGTAAGGCCTATGATAAATGAACTTGCACATTCGAGACCCCACTCTGATATGATTGTCTTGTGAGAAGAATCAACCCAAGACCAAGCACTTTTTTGGGAGTTGGCAAATATCGGTCTTTGGGTTGCATGTTGTGTTCAAGTTGCAGTGCCATTTTGGATGAGCATCAGCAAAGATGCTGATAAATGTTTGTTGTGCATCAATGAGCGTTGGGACTGATACAAGGAGGGCTTGCAAGAACTGAGACCACCCAAAACCTCCTATAATTTGTTCAATGGTTTCATCTAGAGACAATGAAGGAAGGACTTGTTTGGTTTCCGGAGTCTTTTGCTCGGCTGAGTGAGTGTCTGTGAGGTTTTCTTTTGTATTTGGTCTGGCCATATTGTAATTGTGCTACGTACAACTTTGATAACTCTTGGCTTGTAGAACTACCATTTAAATACTGATGGTCTTGTACCTCAGATGTATGGCATGATCAAATCCCTTGTGCAGCACACCTTATATTAGTTTATGTATGTTCAGGGCCAGATTACTGCAATTTCATTTTCGATTGATGACATGATGATGAAGCAGTTGCGTCAACAACTAGGCTCTAAATCAGAATCTGAAAAGTTCTAGCCTCTTTGGCCATTCCGGTCAAAAAGGGGAGTAGTTTGAGGAGGAGCATAGCCATAGATATTGGTTTATTTTGATGGTTTAGAAGTGTACTTTGGTGGTTCTTAGATTTTATAACTCTTAATTATTTACATTACTTTCTTTTAAAGCTTTAAAGTCCTCTAGTTTAAGACTTCAATTCATATTTAGTACTTTGTTTTATGTATCTTTGCTTTTGTAGCTTTTTAAAATACTTTTAGATTAAGGCATTCATTTTCTTTAGTACTTCAAACTTGTGCCCTTGTTGGATCTTGTATCCTTAATGCAAATGCTTTAGTGTTTTTGCATTGGTTGTGTGTTTGGACATGCAATTGATTATTGCATTGCTCTTAATTGCATTGCGTGTTTGGATAATCTTTTACTAGTTAAATAATCATTGTAGTCGTTCTTTAATGACTATTCCTGTATGATCAAGTTATGCTTCATAGCTCATATCTTACTTATTACCTTGATCGCTTTTTACTTGTTCTTATACGTACCTTGTATTCAACTTGTCATAAGCTTAATGAAAGTTTTGTTTGTTTGCGAGTGTTTCGAAATATAGGTGTATACGTGCAAGTACTTCACAGCTTCTAGATTAGGTGTGAGTGAGTTTTGCCACTGTTCCCAAACTCACATCTAAGTTTAGAGTCTGTTTTAAGGGTTTTGTCATGGAATAGCTAAAGGGGAGCTATTATTTACAACTATTTTGAGTTAGCTTTAATTACTTGCCAAATTTGATTATAATTTTGTTCGATCATGTTTACCTTGTATTTTATATGGGATTTCTTTGTATGAGTTGTGTGTGTGAGAGAATGTGAAGACTCAAGCTTGTATTGAAGAAGGAGTGGTTTTCGCGGGTACCTCCCGAGTAAACTTCTCGTGAAGTAAGCCATGTGAAGAGCTCATGACTGGAATGTGAAGAGTCGTAACAATTTGGTGAGAGCTGTTTTTTGCGAGTAGCTTGTGGGTAAGGCCTTCCCACGAGATACCCACGAAACATTCTGTTTTGCTATTTTGATTTATCTGTTCCACCATGTCTTCACCCACACTATATATACTTTCATTACCCACATATTGCGAGGCGGTCTTTTCAAAGAGAAAAACCCTAGCAAACACACTTGAGAGTTATAGATTGTATACCCACAATCATCTACACAATCCTTTGTGGTTTTCCTTATACTCCTACCTCTCCATATCCATATCTTTGAGAGGTTGATAGCTCAAACACTTACCACACCCATTCTGAGTGTCAAGTGAGGCTTTGGTACTACTGAGAAGTATTGGAAGAAGCCAAGCTTTGACAGATGCAATCGGGCGCATTGCGGGATCTGAAAAGCTAGACAAGACACAGTTCCGAGAAGCCTTGTTGGAGTACGAACTTGGAGGGCTTAGATGCACTGGGTACATTAAGCTTGGAGGGTCTCTTGCTATTTATGTATCGCAACTTATTTTCCAGTAGATCAATTTATAGGCGTGTTTTCTTGTGTTTGCATTTCTCTTCCCTTCTCTTTTAGCTTTCATTTACTGTTGTGATTTGATGAATATGGCTTAGAGTAGTTTTATTGATTGTTTGCTCACATTTACTCTATTCTGCATTTAGTTTATGTTAGAGTAAAATTAACCGAACCGTAATCTTTTAATTTGGAGTCAGAACAGTTTTGTGTTTTTGACATAAATTTGAGCTTTCAACTTTGACAACCTATATTTTTGAAACACTTTTAAACAAAACTCATTATGGCATCTTAGTGGAAAACAAAAATAAAAGATTGCATACAATAAATAAGAACCATGTGCATAAAGAGAGAAAGAAAACAACACATGAAGAGATAGGTGAAAGAATGTAATAACAACCTCGTCAATATATATATATATATATATATATATATATCAAAAAAACGTACAAGGTTTGCTATCATAATGAAAGAACAAAGTATCTAAAAGAAAGAAAAGAAAAGATACAAAAAGTCCTCACTACATCCCTCATAAATGTAAACACTCCCCCTATCAAAATGTCCTATACTAATTATCCCCCTAAGTACATGACGACTCTCATACCCAAAACCACTCCCTCTTTTTTTCATGAATGACAAAGGGCAAATTACTGAGAAGCAATCATCTTATCATCATCGGAAGAGTTAGCATCCTTATCCTTATCAACATCAGCACCATCGAAATCACCATCATCATCCACGTCCTTAGAAGCCTCTAAAGAAGGAGAAGGAGGCTCTACGAAGCCACTAAGGTGAACCTGTCTTCGTGCAATATAATCAACATAGGTGTTCACGTCATACAATTCAGTAGTAAGTGTATCAAAGCAAGCATCCATGCGCTGAAGCTGCGCCATGACAGCCTCGAGGGTCACACCACCTGTGGATGGAGCAGAAGAAGCCGGAGGAGTCGCTATCGGTCTGTGGCCGCTTTGGTCCAAGCTGGGCCTCGCTCTGTCTAACGGTTGCCTCGCTAATGGCACACATAAAAGAGAAGTGAGGAGACACGAGGTAAGAAACAGACTCATGGCGAAGAATCTATGTGATAGCAGAAGGGAAAATAAGTTTATCATGAATTGCCGTATCCTTATAGACATCTGAAGGGAGAGTATGAAATGAGAGGGAAAGTCTTAGGAAAGCCCCTCAAGTAGGGATAACAAAAATCGAGCACGAGGGTAAATAATCGAATTATAGTGAAACAAGGGATGTAAAACAAATGTCATCACCATATTCAGGAACCTCAGACCTTTTGCAAAGCCCGAGCAAGAGGTGTTTTAACGTTCACCCTAAGATGAAGGTGTCTCACAGAATAGGGACATGAGTTTTGTTAGGACATATGTGGTTAAAGTTCTTTTGAACAATATGTCATTATTCTATTTAATTGGCTTATCCTTTGACAAAACGCACTTTACTTGTAATTGGGTAGAATTAAAGTGTGTTTAACGCTTTAAGAAACCGTGTTTCAAGATCAAGTGTTAAAGTCATCAAGTCTGTCCAAGAAACAAGCTAAAAAGTGCAAACTATTAAAGCTCGACACCTAGTCTCGACAAATGCATTTATCGAGCTTTAAGAAGCTGTTTTAGCCACGAGACTCGACAGCTTCTCGACAAATCCTCGACACCTCTATCTGTTGAGATTTATAAAAAATAGATTCTAAGTTCTGTTTTGATTCCAATCCGTTCTTATGTCTTTGGGACTTCTTTTCTCCTAACCCTAGCCATATAAAATGATTATTTTAAGGGCCGTCGAAGGATGCACAAGTACACAAGTTGCACAAGCATTAAGAAATCCTTGTTCAAGCTATTTGTGATCCAAGACAAAGTTCATGCCCTAGTTCATCTCTCTTGTGAAGAAGTTGCTGTGTAATGTGCACCGTAGAGTTTTGTAACCAAGCATCTTCTTGATCTTCATCGTGTGGATAAATTGAAGAACTTTGCAGCCAACAACTCTCTCTTTATTTGGTGAATTGAAGTTGCATACTGGGATCCGCGTAATTAGTTAGTCACGTATTGGGAACTGTGCATCAAAAGGAGAAACTGTCACTACAGAACAAGTCCAATTGAGTATTGAGGTAAGGGTTCAATTGTAGGTTGGTAAGGTACTGGGATTCCTTTACTTGTAACCGCTTGTTGTGATAATAGTGGAGTTTCAAGAGTGATGACCTTAAATCACCCGGTGGGGTTTTTGCCATGTAGATTTTTCCTATTCGTAAACAAATTACCGTGTCAATTTATTTTCTGCTGCATACTTTAGTTTATTGGTAATTTGTTTGTGCTACCACACAATTTGCATGTTAACTTGATTAATTAAAAACTTGGCTAATTAATCAACTTAATTAATTACAAGAGGTCAACACATTTGTGGCCTATCAAGTTTGTCTTTAGACACAGTCTTAAGACGACAATAGCTAGGGTAGTCAGCAAACTCTACCCTTGGAATGTGTAGCACCTCGGATATAAGATCCGTAGTGGCTACAATACGCGTACCTCAAACACAAATGATGAAATGAGGTATGGAGTAATCAAATTCATGCATATTTGAGTAAAACTCCTATATGATCATGGCAGGGCAGCTAACCAGGATGTCACAAAGAGACTCCTAACTCCTACTGTTAATGATAGTGGGAAAGTCAGTATCAAAAAAATCTAAAAGGACGACTTAGCGTTCTGAATGAATGTCGCGTCGAGAAAAGTTCTCCAAAAAGTCCTAATAGGCTTTATCATCAAAGAACCTTACATGAGAAAGACTAAAATCAGAAGAAGATGATGCCCCAGAACAAAATGCCCTGGAACAAAGAGGGTTTCAAGACGGAGCAAACTTACACTTCGGAGTCATGCGCAAACTAACCGAAAGAAAGAGAGAGAGAGAGAGAGAGAGAGAGAGAGAGAGAGAGAGAGAGACAAGCAGAAGAGTACCAAACAATATCAAAATCAATAAGAAGGAAAAGAATGTGATACACATCTATAATGCATAAAAAAATCATTGGCTTAGCCCAATCCAATCCAAGATTTCAACATAGAAAACACACATCTATAATGCGTGAAAAATTGTGAAAATGCAGATGTGATACAATGCATGAGCATATAGGATCATTTATACAAAACCCAACTCAAAAATTTCACAAAAACTTCATCAATTTTGAAAAACCTCAAAAATTTTCAAAAACCCCAAAAGTTTAGGTCAAAAAGTATGAATTGCATGATTAATGAGACAAAACAGATTGTACGAGAGGGAAAATGCGAGGATTTGGCCGAAATCCAAGTGGGGAATGTTGGAAAATTTAGACCCCGGTTGATAGAATTAACAAGTTTTAAACCCAAGTTGCTAATTAGATTTATTATGAATAAACCTTGTTAAAACAAACTAACATCAATATCATGTCAATATAATGCACAACAGAATAGTAAATAAGACAAGATATGATGACTCAAGAAAACCAATGAAACAAACTATTTTCATAGTAAAAAACCTAGGGGGAAACCTTTCCGAAAAGCAATCCACTATAATAAACAAAAATTTCAGATCTAGTACAAAAACCTTTGTCCCAAGACTCTACAATCCTCGTATATGAACTTACTGTAGAAACTTTCTACCTCTTCAGAACCCCTAAACTCTTCAATATATGAACGCCACCCTTTTGTACGGATCCCAATACGTGACTAACTAATGATGCACGACTCCCAGTACGTAACTAACCAATGATGCATGACTCCCAGTACGTGACTAACTTACTATCTTGAAGAAGATATTGGCCGCAAAGTTTTTCACTTCATTAACAATGAAGATCAAGAAGCACTTGGTTACAAAACCCTAAGGTCTAAAGACACAGTAACTTTTTTTAAAGGGATTAAGGTCTCAGTCACTTTTTGCATGTGTTCTCCTTGTATTCTCTTATGTGACGACCTTTTAAATAAGCCTTATATATGTGTAGGGTTTCTATGTCTAGGGTTGTAAGAAAAGAAACCCTACACATACATCTCAGCATAGGCCAAAAATCATATCTAAAAATCTGAATTTTGTAATTCTCGATAGATACAGCTATCGAGCTATCTATCGAGACCTCGATAGATATTATCTGTCGAGAGCTGTCGAGATTCATTAAACCTCAATAGATATTATCTATCGAGAGTTGTCGAGAATCTGCCCAACTTTAATGAACAACCTTTCTTCACTTATTTCTTAGTCTAGTCTTCATGGGTTTAATACTTGACTTGAATAACATGTTTCTTGAAGTATTAAACACATCCTAGATCTACCCAATTACAACATGTTTCTTAGTCCAAGGGCATGTATTTCTGCGCCTAAAATGTAGAAACTTAAAAAGAAACCACATTTTCTCCACAATTTCTCCCCATTTTTGTCATGATTGACAATGAATACAAGAAGCTAGAAAGCTTCACCCGAGAAACTTAAAGATAGTCAAAGATTGTCACGTCCTAGTCAAACAAAAAAACAAAAAATGAAAGTCAAATTTTTATGGTTCCCACGTGCCCCACCTACCCCCACTACCCATCATTCTCCACCACTCCTTTTTCTCTTATCTCTTCTCTCTTTTTGGCCGGCTCCCTCTTTTCCTTCTTTCATTTTTCTTTCTTTCCTCTTCACTTAAACACTCATTTCTTGAGTTCACCTGCTGGCTTCTACTCCAAAACACACCATCTCACCATCATTTTTCCAGCTAGATCACCGAAAAAATACTTAGGAACCTCTAAGCATCTTCATCATTTTATTTGAGGTAAAAATTTCTAATCTTTTTGGTGGGTTTTAGACTTTTGCTTGAGGTTATTTTTATCTAAGATTTAATAATGATACCCATATGGTTTATGAGCATTAGAAATGATATTTATGTGTTTTTATGTATGGGTTTTGTGTTTGTGGAATTATTTGATGAGTGGGTATGCATTTTGTGCTAAAAATGGCTACATAAGGCTTATGTATGGTGAAAAATGTAGGGGTTTTAAGTTATAGCATGTGATGGTTGGTAAATGTAATTTTTCCATTGCCATTGGGTTTATTTGGAGTTAGTTGAAGTTCTAAATTTCTTGTCTTTGAGGATATTGTGATTTTTGCTTTCATGGGTCTCTTGATGATGAAGTATGAATTTATGGAAGTTAGTTATAATTTTGGAGATGATGGTAAATGAGTTAACTTTATAAATTGAAGTTTATGCCTTGTAAATCAATTTGTTGAGAAACTTTGGAAGTGGAATATGTTAAAATTGATGAGGTGAAATACTAGGCTTGCCTAATTAAGTATTTATTTGGCAATTCCTAAATTGTGGCTAGATACAATTTCAAGTTCTATGCTTATTGTGATAGGTTTACTTGATATTGTTTAGGTTCTAGCTAATCTCCTTGGAGCTTGGAAAATTAGGATTTTGCGGTTGCGAGGTAAGTTGCTTTTTAATGGGATTTTTGGAAAATTATTACATTGCATAAATGTTGTTTTGGGTTAGACACACTTTTGAAACTACCTGTGTAAACTATATTTTTCTAAAAGCCATTATGTCGTAACCTTAATATATATATATATATATATATATATATATATGATTATATATATGAAAATGCATTATATTTGGTATTGCATTTGGAGAAATGCATGAAGTGTTGACATGAAAAATATGAGCATCTTTTATTTAATCTTTGATAAGGAAATTATGAATTCTATAGTTTATTAGAAAATCTAAAGATGCTTATCTTGTCTTGTTATTAGGAAATTGATAGAAAACCTTGTGGAAGTTAGATTATTTAAGGTTTTTTTTGAAACTATCTAGATATAAACTGTATTTGAAAGGAAATGTATACTGTGAACTTTATGTAGTTTTAACACCAAGCCATGTGTGATTTCCCGATGATCACCCGATTTGGTTTTCGTAGTCTTTGTGACAACGGAATTAAATTCAGGTCAATGTCTTTTCATTTTGGATGACGCGTTCTTCCCTGCTGCCCATGGGAGGAAGAATTTCCTTGATTATGTGTGGGTGAGGCTGCTGTCCATGGGGCCAAGAGACCACATGCAAGAGAGGGCCTATTTGATATGCTCTTTCTGTTGCCCATGGGGGGAGAGAAAAACCTTGAGGGTATGAGTGAGGCTGCTGTCCATGGGGTCAAGAGTCTGCATACCAGAGAGGACTGTAGAGAGGGAAAATTTTCGGCCTATCACAAGCCGACACGTCATGCCACCAAGTCCACAAAGCATGGTTAATTACACAGTATCACATACTGCTACTCGAAATTTGCCAAATTCCATCAAGGTAAAAACATGAAAAACATGCGAAATGCTAATCACATGAAGGCGCGTGTAAGTGATGATGCAAGCGAACCGGCTGTGTAAGCGATGACCCAAGCAATCCAGCTGTGTAAGCGATGACACAAGCAAACCAATCAAGCTATGACATGTGTCACCAATCAGACTCTGCCACGTGTCGCTTACCTACCACCAAATTCCTATAAATAGAAGCCTTCCTAAGGCATTTGAAGAGATCTAAGGAGGAGGAGGACACTAGGCTATCTAGAGCACAAACTGCATCAAAGAAGCACTCAGAAGTATTGAAGCTCTGCTGGAATCAAGCCTTGAAGCCTCCAGGAACTTCAAGAACTTCAACTTCGAATACAAAGAACATTCGAAGAAAGATCATCCAAATCATCCTCCTAGATCTTGAAGGTCACTAGAATCAAGCTCAAAAGCCTCTAGAAACCTCATAAATCACAAATTAGTGAAGCTCTACGAATTCAAGCCTCTAAAGCCCCGAAGAACTTCCACCACAAACCTTCGAATACGAAGAACATTCGAAGCTAAATCATCCAAATCATCCTCCTAAATCTCAAAGATCACTGGAATCAAGCTCAAAAGCCTCCAGAAACCTCATAAACCACAAATTAATGAAGCTCTACGGATTCAAGCCTCTAAAGCCCCGAAGAACTTCTACCACAAACCTTCGAATACGAAGAACATTCGAAGCTAAATCATCCAAATCATCCTCCTAAATCTCAAAGATCACTGGAATCAAGCTCAAAAGCCTCCAGAAACCTCATAAACCACAAATCAACGAAGCTCTACGGATTCAAGCCTCCAAAGCCCCGAAGAACTTCCACCATAAACCTTCGAATACGAAGAACATTCGAAGCTAAATCATCCAAATCTTCCTCTTAAATCTCAAAGATCACTGGAATCAAGCTCAAAAGCCTCCAGAAACCTCATAAACCACAAATCAACGAAGCTTTACGGATTCAAGCCTCCAGAGCCCCGAAGAACTTCCACCACAAACCCTCGAAGACAAAGAACGCACGAAGAACACGAAAAACACGAAGAACGTGAAGAACGAAGGATTTCTAATAAGCTCATAACCAGAGATTCATTGTAATTCCGTTTTAACAATCTTCGATCCATTCTTCAGCCAAATTGAAGGATATTTTGTGTTCAAATCAAAATCACATCACAAATCTTTTAAGGAGATCGAATCAGAGGATCAAATCCTTGTAATTACAGAGAATTGTACCACACACTTTCATCAATACAAATTCGCATTTGCGGAACTATTTTACTCGTTTGATTTATTTCGAACCGAGAAATTTAGTCCTCCACAAGGACAATATCATGTCAGTTGTGAATGGGTAGATCCCCTGACCGATCTATGTGGTAGTGTAGTATATTTGTGATAATTTATCTTTTTTTAGATACTATGACTTTAGAAATTATATTGTTGACGCTCACAGATTATACTATATAGTTTCAAGTTAGTTACTTAGAGAAATTTTGTATTTCATTATTTAATCATTCTTGTCATATTATTATTATTGAAGATGAGACTTGCATTTCCCCCACCCCCATTAATTATGCTACTTACTAGACTTTGTCTCATCCCATTATTTTTTATAAACTTTTCAGAGTAGGCAACAACTTTTTGAGATAGCTTTTTGGTGGCTAATAGTAGTTAGACTAACTACTGATAGAAGCTGAACTTTTGTAATAGAGTTATTAGATGATGTACATCTTATAATAGGCTTGACTCATTCTTTTGTATATTATAGTGGTTGTGATTGTATTCCCACTGATGGGACAAGCTGTTGTTATGTAATTATTTATTTAGACCTCTATTCTTTTGTGGCCAATGGTCCTTGTAATTAATGCTTAGAGTTCTGACTTACTTTAAGAGTATATTCAATGGAATTATTATGATAATTATTGATGTTTGTACTTGATAGGATTTTATGTGGATTAAATTGTCAGAAAGTAAAAATTTACAGGTACTTGAGGCGTCTTTCTCACGCTTTGGACCCTTTGGGATTTAGGGCATGACAAAGATAATCAAGAGGCATAAAGAATCCATAAAAATGTATGAATGTAATGAAACAAGATGCTATGGATGACATGATAATAGAAACATGAAAACATGTAAAAAACAATGCATGCAAAAAGATCTCAACAAATCGAGAAGCTATCAAGCAACTATCGAGCAGAAGCCAACCTTGATGGATCGAGAATCTGTCGAGGACCTATTGGCCAGACAAAAATTTTCTCGATGAATCAAGAAGCTGTCGAGAAGCTATTGAGACAAATTCTCAAAAACTTAGATGGATCGAAATTAGATAGCAGCTTTCGAGAAAGGAAGCTCAAAAGGCTTATGGATAGCCTAGCTGTCGAGAGGTGTCCAATAGCTATCAAGATCCCTTAAAGACGGCTTTTCAAGATGAGAAAAACACAAATATGAATACAATCAAGCATGCAACACAACCAAAGATCCAATCAACATTTTAAGCTCTTATAAACATCTCGATCTCAACCAAAAAAAAAAAAAATGTTTAGCTTAGAGATCCAAAACAAACACACACACACACACTAAACAAGTCTAACCAATTTTATATTTTAAAAACAAGTCAAGATAATTTAGTGAGTATACATCAACACATGTAAACCTTGTGATGGTCAAATTACATTGTACCTGCACATATATCAAAAGTAGCAAAGAATATTGCATGTTGTGTGTGAAAAATATTGTAAGATTGCATAAGTGTCTACAAGTTATGAAAATTTGAGATATGATAAAATCACTTTAACTCACACACAATCATAACTGCTTGATGGAGACTATCACCTTTGAGGTTCATTCTATAAGTCCCACATCTCCTAAAAGACATGCTTGCAATCATATATAAAGCATTTTGATTCTTTTTGCTCTTTGTTTTTTTTTTTTTTTTGCATATTTTCTTTTAAGCAACCATGCATGGACATATAAGAGAGAGAAAAGAAATACCAAATGATGTTAAGCTTTTAACATTGTACTTTTGCTATGCCAAAGCATACAGATATCATTAACATTGCACTTTTACTATGCCGAAGTATACAGATGTTATTTTATAATTGGTGGGCAACAATGGTGAAATGGTTATTTATGTCTTTCTCTTAGGATTATCTAATCCTTCCCATAAAAAAAAAAATGATACGAGTACTAAGTACAAGAGATTACTTAATCTTACTCATCACAAACACGAGCCACAAAGCTTACTTGCTTAGGATGCTCATCTAAGCTACAAAAGATACAAAATTTAGAAAACTTTGTTTCAATGGCCATCCAAGGTACACAAGTACCAATGTACACAAAACACACACTGTTTTTTGTATTTTTCTGATTTTTCCCTTTTTTATTTTGAAAACAAAACAAAATAAAAACTAAACAACCAAACAAACAACATGTGAGCATGAAAAAAAGATGCATATGCATGAAAGCATGATTCCAAAAGCAGATAAGAAATCAAACAAAGAGGGTCCTACTATAGATAGAAAGAATTAAAGTAGAGGACAACAAAAAACAATTAAGTCTCAAGCTCTTTTCTCACCCACACAGCATGAGTCTTTGGCCATGAAGATGAAAAGACACATGTCCTAGTATGTCTACTGAAGGACATAAAAGAATTAGAATTCTCCTAAAATTGAGTTAAAAAGCTCAAAACTTTTAATAACTCTCCAAATAAAGGTGTAAGTCTTTGAGAGGAAACTTGTGACCATTTTTGACACTTGCTTTTGAGGATGCAACTTAAAGTAATTAGGACTCATATGTTCAGAAACACCACAATGGTGACAAACATGAGTTCTAACAAAGGATTTAGAATTAACCAGATCAGTTTTGGATTTCATACGTTTGTTACCTTTCTCAGATTGGGACATAGAGACAGTCCTTAATCCAAAAGCCATGGAAGATGAAAATTAAGTTTTAGGTAAAGAGCAATAGAGAGTTTTATCATTTTAAGCATTATGTGATATAAGAGGCTTACAAAATGTTACCTATTGCACACTGACCTGTCAGAGTTCAGAAAGTTGGAGAAGACATGCCAAGCAACATGTTTCTTTTATCAACTTTAAACCACTGGACCTTTATTGAATATACTCCTTGGCCTTCCAAACTAGGACTCCCAAAGTTCTCTCGATAAGACTCAAGAACTTGGATCATGAGTTGAAAAATGATATGATGTACCATGAGCTTGAACCATGAGCTTTGATGAGATAACACCATCATAAGTTTTGAAACATGGGCTTTGATGTTGTTTTATGTAAATATGGGCTATTTTGAGCTTAAAAAGAGATTTACTCAATATACATTTTAATATTAATGTGGTGTGGGTTGCCAATGAAATAAAGCCATGTGGTTTGAAAAAATTGCCCTCAACAATCATAAATCACTTCATAATGATAACATCCCTTGCAATCTGAAAAATAGTGAGTCGCTTAACCCCTAGCAAAAATGACTTAAGTGACAACTTAATGTTGTCACTATTGTTCCTAATAAGTTGCCAATAATTATTTTCAAGGGCCAAATGAATTCAAGAATACCATTATTTGTTGCTAAAAGTTAAGTCCTCAATATAAAATTTGCAAATAACTAATTGCTAGATCATAGAGGTCCTAACAAATAGTTGTTCACAACAACTGCATCCCCTTGATAAAAGTAAGCTGTCCACTTTTCTTGTAGTTTGGTAATATATTTGCTAGGACAGATTTTTTTAGTAAAGACAATGAATTTCCCTTATAAATTAACTACAAGAAATGATGTGGTTGCAAAATCCCTTATCGCAATAAGAGTAAATACGATGACCTTTGACGGTCATATGCCCTCACTAATAATATTTTGCGACAACATTTGACATTTTTTTATGAGAGTTTGACCCTAGCGAATAGACTATTTACTTGTACTTAAAAGCTAACACAAAGGCTTATAACGATAATGTTGTAAAATTTGTCATATCAATATTATCCAGTCTATAATGTTGGAAAAAAGAGAGGCTAATAGCAAGACTCATAGATAAATACATTAATAAGGATTATGTATGGAGGTTTCAAGGCAAGGCCCTCTTCATGCACAAAGTGCTTAAAGATCTAGGAGAAACTGTTCAAATTACGGGATTAAAAGAAAAAATGAATATATTGTAAATACTACATTAATTACATAGTAAATGTAGAATATATTGTGATAAGGGTTATCCCAATGACATTATGCTGACGAGCCTGGGACTGACGACCCTAGGGCTGACGACATCAACTCTTGGGCCACCTGAGGCTGACGACCCAAAGCATATGGAGACCTAAAGCTGACGGTCTCAGGACACGAGCAAGCCTGACGCGTAGCCAAGCTGACGGGGACAGACTGACGAGGTTAGCCTCGGCTCCGTCTACAACCTTACTTGACCAACACGCATATATAAATGATTCTTGAACGACACGTCTAAGTATGGAGACTCCTACAAGGACAAGGATTCTAGGAGATACGTGGGATCCAAGTATTACTGTCCTAAAAGGAAAAGAACTCCTTGACCAAGGCTTGAATCTCGGCCCAACGCTACTATAAATACCCCAAGACCCTCTCAAAGTAAGGTACGCACAAATAACTCAACTCTAGCACTCTAGTGTTGAAAATAAAGGTTTCTAACTTAACCTTCGGAGGGTACTTGGCCGGTACCACGCCGGTGCCCTTTCAAAGGTCTTCACTCTCATTGTTGTGCAGGTACGTCATCGGGAGCACGTGTGGACCGTGTGGCTTACTGACGATTTTATTGCATCATCAGTTGGCGCCGTCTGTGGGAACGAAGTGGTAACGCCACGCTGTCGCTTCCCGGACAAAAAGTTGCATGGTACTCACCCGCTCAATGGCTACCACCAACAACGTTCAGGAGAACGAACCGCGCGCAACCGTTCTGGAAAAGCAAGTCCAAACGCTCGCGGCAGCGGTCGAGCGCCTAACTAAGGAAAATCACGACTTAGAGGAGCAGCTGCGTCAGAGGAACGCGCATCCTAGAATACAAGAGGAAAATCAGGAGGAGACAAGCGCTGAGAGAAGGGATCCCGAAGCGCCCGAAGGCAGCAACGCCCCGAGCAAGCCGGAGAGGCGGGATACCAATCTGACTACCCCTTCTGAAGCCATACCCCCTCACATCGCCGCCGAGATGCAGGAGATGCGTGAGCGAATAGACGTGATGATGAACGCCCTCAAAGGACGAGTGTCTAACGATCTCGACGACCTGGTACAGCGGACCGATTCACCTTTCACGGCACGTGTTACGTCGTGCCCACTTCCCCCAAAGTTTCGTATGCCGCAGGTGGAAAGCTACGACGGAAACAAGGATCCCCTGGACCACTTAGAGTCCTTCAAAACTATAATGCACCTTCAAGGAGTGCCCGACGAGATTATGTGCAGGGCTTTCCCAACCACCTTGAAAGGGTCCGCGAGAGTCTGGTATAGCAGGTTAACGCCAAACTCAATTAGCACCTTTAAAGAGCTAGGCGCTCAGTTCGTCTCGCACTTTATCGGAGGCCACCGGTACAAAAAATCCACGGCATGCTTGATGAGCATCAAGCAGAGGGAAGACGAGACTCTAAGGTCCTACATAACGCGATTCAACAAAGAAGCTCTCTCTATAGATGAGGCAGACGACAAGATACAAGTAGCAGCCTTCACCAACGGGCTGCGAAAAGGGAGGTTCCTCTTCTCCCTATACAAGAACGATCCAAAGACCATGTCCGAAGTACTTTACAGGGCAACCAAATACATGAACGCAGAAGACGCGTTGATTGCAAGGGAAGACAAGCCTAAGAAGAGGGAAAGGCAAGAAGATACTCGAACGGATAGGGGGCAAAAGAAAGCCAGGACTGAAGAACGACGGGATGATCGCCGCTCCAAACCACTCCCAGGGAGATTCACGAGCTTCACACCATTGACCGCCCCTATCGATCAGGTCCTGATGCAAATCAAGGACGAGGGGACTTTGACTTTTCCCGGCAAAATGAAGAGAGATCCCAACAAAAGGCCAAGAGACAAATATTGCCGCTTCCATCGAGACCATGGACATGACACGGCTGACTGCTACGACCTAAAGCAACAGATAGAAGCTTTAATAAGGCAGGGAAGGCTGCAGAGGTTCGTCAGCAAAGAACGAACGGAACCGCCGCAAGACCAAGCTCCCAGACGGGAAAACGAACGCCCCAGACAGCCCTTAGGCGATATCCGGATGATTGTAGGAGGGACGGCGGCCGTTGGATCGTCAAAGAAAGCTCGAAAGACATATCTCAGGATGGTGCAGAATATCCAGTTGGCAGGGTCCGTACCCAAGATGCCACGGACTGATAACCCCCTCATCGGATTCTCGGAGGAAGACGCACGACGCCTCCATCACCCCCATGACGACGCACTTGTCGTCACCATACGAGCAGGAGACTTCAACATGCATCGAGTTCTTGTCGATAATAGGAGCTCGGCGGACATCCTCTACTACCCTGCGTTCCAACAAATGGGAATTGATAGAGAACGACTGACTCCGGCTAACGCCCCGCTAGTTGGCTTCGGAGGAACAAAGGTATTTCCCCTCGGTGTTATCACCCTGGCGGTCACTATTGGAGACTACCCTCAGCAAGTCACCAAGAATGTAGCATTCCTCGTGGTCGACTGCTCTTCAGCCTACAACGCCATCATACGGCGTCCCACGCTTAACTCATGGAAAGCTGTAACTTCGACCTACCACTTAATGATAAAATTCCCGACGGATTATGGAGTGGGAGAGCTCAGAGGAGACCAAGTGGCCGCACGAGAATGTTATATAGCAATGATGGAGATGGATGACCACCGTCAGACCATGAGCATTGAAGAACAACGCACCACGATGGAGCCCATAGAAGAACTCGAAGAGATATCTCTCAACGACTCCCAACTAGAACGGACAACCAAGATTGGTACTCTTACGAACAGTACGATACGACAGAAACTCGCGGTCTTCCTCAGAGAAAACCGAGACGTTTTCGCTTGGAGTCACGAGGATATGCTGGGCATTGACCCATCGGTCATAGTACACAAGTTGAACGTATCACCGTCTTTTCCGCCGGTTTGACAAAAGAAGAGAGTCTTCGCCCCGGAGAGAGATCGGGCAGTAGCAGAAGAAGTTCGTAAATTACAAGAGGCGGGCTTCATTCAGGAAGTTTACTACCCCGATTGGTTAGCAAACGTCGTCATGGTAAAGAAGAGCAACGGAAAGTGGAGGATGTGCGTAGATTTCACCGACCTAAACAAAGCATGCCCCAAGGACAGCTATCCTCTACCGAGGGTCGACCTCCTGGTGGATTCTACGGCCCAACACCAGCTGCTAAGCTTCATGGATGCATTCTCGGGATACAACCAGATCCTGATGGACGAAGCTGACCGAGAAAAGACTTCGTTTGTGACAAGTCAAGGCCTTTTTTGCTACAAGGTCATGCCGTTCGGCTTGAAGAATGCAGGCGCAACATACCAGAGGCTTATGAACAAGATGTTCGCGGAGCAGATCGGGAGAAACGTCCAGGTATATGTCGACGACGACATGCTGGTAAAAAGTCGAAGAAAGGAGGATCATTTGAAAGACCTGAAGGAGACCTTCGATACCCTTCGCTCCTACAACATGAAGCTAAATCCAGCCAAATGTGCCTTCGGAGTGACGGGCGGAAAATTCCTGGGATACATGGTGTCCCAGCGAGGCATTGAAGCCAATCCAGACAAAATCCGAGCCATAATGGAGATGACGCCCCCAAAAAATGTGAAGGAAGTACAAAGCCTAAACGGAAAGGTCGCCGCGCTTAGCAGATTCGTATCCAGGGCGACGGATAGGTGCCTCCCATTCTTCCGCACGCTGAAGAAGTCCTTCGAATGGACGGACGAGTGCCAGCAAGCATTTGAAGACCTCAAAGCCTACCTATCGTCGCCACCACTATTGACCCCCTCCCAACCAGGCGAAGAACTATTCCTCTATTTGGCCGTTTCTCCAGCCGCCGTCAGCGCAGCCCTAGTGAGGGAAGACAGCAAGGTACAAAGGCCGGTGTACTACGCCAGCCGGGCACTCCACGGGGCAGAAGTAAGATACTCGCCACTAGAAAAACTGGTCTTCGCTCTAGTTATGGCAGCGCGCAAGCTGAAGCCATACTTCCAGGCCCATACGGTGGTCGTACTGATTGACAAGCCCATACGACGAGCAATGAGTAGCCCTGATGCCGCGGGACGTATGGCCTTATGGGCTGTAGAATTGAGCGAGTTTGACATAAAATATCGCCCCCGCACGGCCATCAAAGGGCAGGTACTCACTGACTTTATTGCGGAGTTCGCATATCAAGAAGATCAGGGGGCGGGGAGTTCCCAATGGAATGTTTTCACTGACGGGTCGTCAAACAAAAAAGCTGGCGGAGCAGGAGTCGTACTTCGCTCTCCCGAGGGTGACGAGGTCGAATGCATGATTCGACTTGGTTTTCCTACGACCAACAATGAAGCAGAATATGAAGCCCTCATAGCAGGCTTAGATCTGGCAAAAGCCGTAGGAACCGTAGGTACGGTGGTCCATTGTGACTCTCAGGTAATCACCAATCAGGTCAACGGCGACTACGAATGCAAGGGAGAAAGAATGAAGATGTATTTGGCATAAGCAAGGAGAAAGGTGGACGAACTCCAGGCAAAAGTTGTTCAAATTCCAAGAGGGGACAACGAACAAGCCGACCGCCTTGCAAAAGCTGCATCAGCGGAACATGTGGTCATCCCCGACAAGGTACTATTTTTTACTCAACTCACACCACTGATAGATGTCATCAGTATGCAGGAAGTAAGATCCGAAAATGATTGGACCACCCCTCTGGTCGCCTATTTGAAAGAAGGCATTCTACCCGAAGAAAAGGAAGCCGCAAGGAAGCTGAAGGTCCGCGCAGCGAGATTCATCTTAATAAGGGATGTCTTATACAAGAGGAGTTTCTCCCGGCCGTACTTAAGGTGTCTAGGACCTGAAGAAGCGGATTATGTCATGAGAGAAGTACATGAAGGAATTTGTGGCAACCATTCAGGGTCGCAATCGTTGGTCCACAAATTAGTCAGGGCCGGATACTATTGGCCGACAATGCAGAAGGACGCCCAGACATATGTCAAGACATGCGACAAATGCCAACGGTTCAGTAACTTCATCAAGCGGCCAGCTGAAGAACTAACCCCGATCACTGCTCCGTGGCCGTTCGCCCAATGGGGGTTGGATATCATGGGCCCATTCCCAACGGCAGTAAGGCAACTGAAGTTCCTGATAGTCGGAATCGACTACTTCACCAAATGGGTGGAAGCAGAAGCCTTAGCCACTATCACTGAGAAGAACGTGCGAAGTTTCGTCTGGAAGAACATCGTTTGTAGTTTTGGAGTTCCAAGGGTCCTGATCTCGGACAACGGCAAACAGTTCGACAATAACGCCTTCCGGGATTTCTGTTCACAATTAGGGATCAAAAATCATTACTCTTCCCCGGCTCATCCCCAAGCCAACGGACAAGTGGAAGTCACGAACCGATCCTTGCTTCGGATAATCAAAACTCGGCTAGAGGGGGTAAAAGGCATATGGCCGGAGGAACTACCCAGCGTACTATGGGCATACAGAACAACAGTCAGAACCCCCACAGGAGAGACTCCGTTCCGGCTAACATATGGCACTGAAGCAGTTGTACCAGCCGAGGTCGGACTCACGAGCTACAGAGTGGACAACCATGACGAAGGAAGGAATGACGAAGCCATGCGTCTAGAACTTGACCTAGTTGATGAAGTTAGGGCGACAGCTGAACAGAGGCTCATACGATACCAAGACCTCATGGCAAAGCACTACAACTCCCGAGTCAAGCACAGGGACTTCGAAGTTGGAGACCTGGTCCTAAGGAAGGTGATGGGCGCCGCAAAAGACCCTACACAAGGAAAACTCGGCCCAAACTGGGAAGGGCCCTACAGAATTACATCATGGCTAAGGAAGGGTACTTACCACTTAGAGACTCTGGACGGACTAAGGCTACATCATCCATGGAACGCCGAACACCTCAGAAAGTACTACCAATAAAAAGCAACACAAAGAACGCTACTTCTCATCTCCAGTCTACTTTTCAATCATTTATTTCAATCGTTTATTTTAGTTCATTACAATACATTTAAAGCCCAAAGGGCTAGGGTTTATTCATTTTTGAACAATTTTATGCCTTCAACACAATAAGAGGAGTTTATTCAGTAAAACAACTTGTGCAACTATTAGGTAGACGGAACAACAAATGGGATGACCAAGCTAGAATCCACAAAAATGGACGAAACTACTACAAGGTCCACAAGGTGGACGACCTTAAGTCCACAGAGTGGATAGAACTACTACTAAGTCCACAAAGTGGACGACCCTACGTCTACAAAGTGGACGACCTTAAGTCCACAGAGTGGATAGAACTACTACAAAGTCCACAAAGTGGACGACCCTACGTCTACAAAGTGGACGACCTTAAGTCCACAGAGTGGATAGAACTACTACCAAGTCCACAAAGTGGACGACCCTACGTCTACAAAGTTGACGACCTTAAGTCCACAGAGTGGATAGAACTACTACTAAGTCCACAAAGTGGACGACCCTACGTCTACAAAGTGGACGACCTTAAGTCCACAGAGTGGATAGAACTACTACTAAATCCACAAAGTGGACGACCCTACGTCTACAAAGTGGACGACCTTAAGTCCACAGAGTGGATAGAACTACTACTAAGTCCATAAAGTGGACGACCCTACGTCTACAAAGTGGACGACCTTAAGTCCACAGAGTGGATAGAACTACTACTAAGTCCACAAAGTGGACGACCCTACGTCTACAAAGTGGACGACCTTAAGTCCACAGAGTGGATAGAACTACTACAAAGTCCACAAAGTGGACGACCCTACGTCTACAAAGTGGACGACCTTAAGTCCACAAAAATGGACGGAACTACTACTAAGTCCACAAAGTGGACGGCCTTAAATTCACAAAGTGGACGGCCTTAAGTCCGCAAAGTGGACAACCTGAAGTCCACAAGGTAGACAACCTGAAGTCCACAAGGTAGACGACCTTAAGTGCACAAGGTAGACGACCTTAAGTCCACAAAGTGGACGACCTTAAGTCTACAAAATAGACGACCTTAAAGCCACAAAGTGGACGGCCTTAAATTCACAAAGTGGACAGCCTTAAGTCCGCAAAGTGGATAACCTTAAATCCTCAAAGTTGACGGGGTCACTACAAAGACCATAAAGTGAACTTGGAGTTCAAAAAATAATGGACGACTTTGATACGGAGTCCACAAAGTAGACGGAGTCACTACAAAATTCACGAAGTAAACTACATTAAGTGCGCAAAACCAATACAAAGTTTACTAAAGCAGGTAGCCTCGTCAGGACAAGATGCAAAAACATTACAAAATTCAAACCAACGGCGAAATAAAAATAACACTTTGAAAGCAACAAACGTGAAAATACTACAAAAGGGAATTGTCTTTACAAAAAGCCCAAAACCACGGGCGTCAAGCATAAAAATTCATTACAAAACAGTGTTTACAAAGGGTTCACGAAGTAGAAGGAGCCGTCGACGGGGACAGGACGACGATTGGAGTAGAAGGGTCGGCAGTAGACTTGGCCGCATCAAGACCGGCTGACGGATCCAAGGTGACGGACCTCTCCAAGGCAGGTTGAGCAAGAACAAAGCTGCCGTCTCTCGTGTCTGCCTTAGGATCGGTAGACTCATCATCCCCCTCGAGGATGGATTCACCCGCCGGAGTTGACGGTATGGGCTCGTCCATGTTGATCCCCGACAAGTCCAAGTCAGGATAGGCTCGCTTCATCTGCTTCAAGCAATCTTCAAAACCGTCAGCATAGTAGACGGCGCAGGAATCAATGAATTGCTGGGAATCCTTGAATTCCGCCACGGCGTCATTCCTGGCCGTCTCTACCTGGCTCATCAGTCCTTGCAGCTCCTTCTCCACCGCCACCTTTGCCTCGTCAGCCAGGCCTCGTTGACGGGCCTCCTCCGTCAGCATGTCCGTCAGTCTTTTCACCTCCTTAGCTAAGTGGACGTTGGCCTCTTTGTACTGCTGCTGGGCGTCAACAGCATTCCTTAGCCGGGTATGCAGACGGGAAACCACAGCTTCCTTATCCGCGCATTTGTCCCACAAGTACTTCATCCGGATCATGGCCTGCAAGACGTAAGAATAACGTCAGTCCGTTATAAGGTCGTCCATGTGGCTTGATAAGAGGAAGGAATAGTATACCCGGGTGAGGTCGAAAATCCCTGACGAACCTAGCTCGTCAGTCGACTCGTCGTCACACAGCGCCATCTCCTCCTCCTTTAGGATGGACCCCGTCACCTCCACGGCATAGTCCTTGTGGGTAAAGAGGTGACGGACGGAATCTGGATGGACGACCCCTGACGCCGTCATCAGGCCTTTGCCGACCCCGTGAGAAGCTCTTGGGGGCGACGGCCCCTTGGTAGGTTCCCCAGAAGAGGGGATCACCTTCTTCCCAGACCGGTCGCCAGCCCCGTCGGTTTTCCTTTTGACGCCTTTCTTCCCGACGGACTTGGGGGCTGATGATGGCGTCGCTTCACCTCTTGCCCTCTCCTCCTCCTGCTTCTTCTTAGCCGCGGCGGCACGGATTCTTTGTTTTGCCGTCTCCATTTCTGTTAAAGACAAAAAGTGAGTAAAAACAATAATAAAGGAAACTGACGGAGGTAACTACGAGAAACTCACGTCGACGGGATAATTCGTTTAGCCTACGAGCCTCGTCTGACGGTTCGGGACCACAGCAATATAGGTGCAAGGTGTCTAGGGTAATTAGGTCCCGGCACCTCCTTTCGTCTAGAGGGATCGACGTCACCCGGCGAATGAACTCCTCTTGCTCCGCAGTTATGTCTGGACGAACATTGGCTGAAAGAAAAACAGACGAGGTTAGGAATCAATCAGATCTATGCAAAAAGAGGGGCCGACGGGGTCAACCTGAATCCCTAACATGCGCCCAAGTATTGTCGAAAGAACCATATGGCATGAACTGCCACTCTTCTTCACGACACACCCAATTCGTCCCCTCAACGAAGAAGTATCTCCCTTTCCAGTTTCTATTGGAGTCAGGCATGTCCGACACCAATTTCAAGTCTCTCGACCTAGCGGAAAAGTGATAGAAACCCTTGGACAAGGAAATATGTTGTGGACGGTAGCACCAAAAGAACTCGTTTAGAGTTAACTGACGGTGCCCACCGCTGAGACGACCCCATAAAATCTCCGCGCCGATGAAAGTCCTCCACGCATTGGGGGCAACTTGACTGACGGAGATGCCTAAAAAGTTTGTTAACTGACGGTGCAACTCCGTCAGTGGTAGTCTGAAGCCCGTCGCAAACATGGCGTCATACATGCCCACGTTTGCTGTCCGGCCTGTGTAACACCGTTCACCCTCCAAGGGTAGACGGATTGGGACGTCGTCTGGGATCTGGTAGCGGGCCCGTAAAGTGTTGAAAACGTTTTCTGACATCGTCGGCAAAAAACTATTGACGGACCACTCAAGGGGAAGGATGAAGGGGCGGTCATCACCCGGAGCTCCAGAGGTACTCTCTAAAGTTTCCTCGTCACCTTCATCCTCACTCCCGTCACCACTTCTCCTTTTCTCCCTACCACCCCCATCCTCACTTTCTCTACTATTTCTATCCACTTCGTCAGAAGAATGGGCCGATGTGTCCCTCTCTGACGACCAGGACAAGCCCTCCTCGGGCTGACGGCCTGACGGAAAGACTTCGTCATAACCCGTTCCCTCGCGGACTAACGACTGCTCACTCGACATCTGACTACCTACAAACGAGGGTCGTTGTTCTAAGAACCTAGGCCAACGGCTTCGCTAAAGGCACAGGGTGGAAAAATAAAAAGAATTAAAAGAAAAACTTACAAGTTAAGTGTCGTCTGATGTAAGTTGACGGTCCCAAAAAAGCTGACGGATCAAGGAAGATGAAGCTAGCAAAAAGACTGACGGGAGTCGTGAGCTTGACGCTTTGGCTCTCAAAAGAATACAAGTGCTGGAAAGTCTGAAATGAGGAAAGTAGGAGATATATATAGGAAAAAGGGGGCACGAAAGACGAAGCGACACGCTCGTCGCAGAACGGGGCGAATCAAGCTAAGCCACGTGTCCTTGCATTTAATGAAAGGCATGAGGTTTTAGATATGTACTCCATAGCACGTCGGGAAAGGCTGACGAGGCTATGGAGTAGGGGGCAGCTGATAAGGGTTATCCCAATGACATTATGCTGACGAGCCTGGGACTGACGACCCTAGGGCTGACGACATCAACTCTTGGGCCACCTGAGGCTGACGACCCAAAGCATATGGAGACCTAAAGCTGACGGTCTCAGGACACGAGCAAGCCTGACGCGTAGCCAAGCTGACGGGGACAGACTGACGAGGTTAGCCTCGGCTCCGTCTACAACCTTACTTGACCAACACGCATATATAAATGATTCTTGAACGACACGTCTAAGTATGGAGACTCCTACAAGGACAAGGATTCTAGGAGATACGTGAGATCCAAGTATTACTGTCCTAAAAGGAAAAGAACTCCTTGACCAAGGCTTGAATCTCGGCCCAACGCTACTATAAATACCCCAAGACCCTCTCAAAGTAAGGTACGCACAAATAACTCAACTCTAGCACTCTAGTGTTGAAAATAAAGGTTTCTAACTTAACCTTCGGAGGGTACTTGGCCGGTACCACGCCGGTGCCCTTTCAAAGGTCTTCACTCTCATTGTTGTGCAGGTACGTCATCGGGAGCACGTGTGGACCGTGTGACTTACTGACGATTTTATTGCATCATCATATTGTAACAATATTTATTACCAAATATTAAATTCAACAAACATGAGAACAACATCCTTCTCAAAAACTTAAAATAAAATAAAATAAAAGAGAGAGAGAGAGAACAACGTGGCAGTAGATCTTAAATTTTGGTCTAAATTTAACTTAAACTCTCAAAAATTTATATTTGAAATTTTGTCCTTGAAAATGTTAGAAGTACTTATTCTTCATCCTATCTACTAATATATGTATCATATTAAGCTGAAATAGCTTAGAAGAAATTTTTCCATAAAAGATAGAAATTCGAAATTGGTGTCTTCTAAAATTTTGGGGAAATTGCAATTTAATTAATTTAAGAGATAGAAATTGAATTTAAACCAAATTTGACAACATTTATTTATTTTTATTATCAAACACTAAATTGAGGAATTGGCTTTGTAAACCAATCAACGAGCTCAGACTGTATTGCTTTGTTCACTATCCAAATTTATTTCTCAGCTTGCCAGTTTGCTGCAATTCCAAAAATTCCTTATACGTTATTTGAACATATGCAGGTCGATGACTTTCATTGTCAACTAACTCTGGTGCTGGCCTAATAATTGTGTCTAGTGATGGTCCATGTGGCATAGCTATGGACATCCTTGTAGCTTTGTCATTCACGAGTGCACGGTGTTCAATACTCTTGTACTTGCCATTGCTCAAAATCTTGCAGAAAATATTGTATTTAGAAAATTTTGATTAATTCAAATTGTTCATTCAGAAAAATATTCATTAGGCTTAAATGTGAAGAACAATGATATTTAGATAATAAAAAAATTATATAATTACACACACATAAAGAAAAAAAAAACAGACCGACCCTCATTTGTATATCCGTTTCATTGTTGAGATCACCTTCCCTAATTCTAATTTTGTTATATTTATAGGATTTGTCCTTCATTTTGGCTATTTAGGCAATTATGAAATTTCCATAATTTTTGTTTTACGGAAAATGGTCAACCCTTATAGGTATGTTTGGTACGTACCCTATTCCCATCACCAACAACCAACAACTACCCCCCCCCCCCCCCCCCCCACGGCTCCCCAATTTTTTTAGTACTAAATGCATAACCAACCCTACTTGCTATTATGAACTAGGTTATTTAACATGGCTGACTCTTCCTTTAGGGAATTTAGACAATTGCTTTTTTTTTTTTTTTTGGTAAAAGGGAAAATTTCATTAAGAACTAAACAATGGATACAGGATAAGAAACAAAAGCAATCAAAAGAACCCCTGCACTATTCAGGCCTAACAAGAGAGCTACATCTGTCAGGGGTTCCAAAAAAAAAAACAAAGTCCTATCCTAACAAAGCTCTACTTCTAGCTAATGCATCGGCGCACTTATTTGCCTTCCTAAAACAATGTTGCACTCGCACCTAAGGGTCGTCAATGGGCCGGGTCGGGCCAGCCTGGCCCATTTTCACTTGGCCTATGGGCACAATGGGCTGGGCATAATGGGCTATTAACTAGTTAACGGGCCGGGTCGGGCTGGGCCAAAAGAGTAAACCTCAGCCCATGACCCTGCTCATGGGCAATGCCCATTTTGTCTTTAGCGAGCTGGGCTATCGGGTTGGGCCTAATGGACTACCCATAGGCTTGTGTTAGTATATTATTTTATTATTTTATAAGGAAAGAATCAATTTTTTATAAGGGAATAATCAATCTATTTTTTTAAAGGAAAGAATTAAAGAATTTAATACTTAATTACAAATTTTTTTACATTCAAATCTATTTAATTTTTTGTTTTGTTAATGGAAACCTATTTAATTTTTTTTTTATTAAGGCTTTAAATAGTTTTTTATTTTATCTTTAATAAAAAAAATGTCAAATGGTTAATTCAAATTTGCTAGACGGTTAGAAAAATATATATTTAATAAACTAAGTTTTGCACAATTACTTTGAGTATCTTAGTGGTTAAGAGCTTAAGAAATTGCTGTATAATATCTCAAGATTAATCCTTCATACACTTCTTATATATTTTTGTTATGAATTATAAGTTATTGGGCTGGGCCAATGGGCTGAACAACGGGTTGGGCTACTGGGCTAGCCCATCGGGTACCCATGGGCATAAAAATTAGCCCACAGCCTGACCCACTGGGCTAGTGGGCTGCACATGAGCCTTAATAACAACAGGCTGGGCCGCCCATTAACCCGGTGGGCCATCGGGTTTCTGGGCCGGGCTATGAGCCGTGGACTATTTGATGACCCTTACTCGCACCATAGGAATACTCCTAAGACTATTTTTACAGTCTTCAACAATGGCAAAACAACCATTCGGATTTGCTGCATCTTTGTTCAAGAAGTCGACCACTACATGAGCATCCAATTCAATAATTACAGATTGCAATTTGAGTGCCACACATAATCCGATACCATTCCATAGCGCCCATAACTCAACAGCAACACTAGTGGAGACACCAATTGCCTTTTAGACAATTGCTTTTGTCCTATATCATAGAAAACAATATAAAAGTTTTTCAAAGAGTGGTCCATATTTGGCTAAAATGGGAAAAAATACCTCTCTCTCTCTCGCTCTCTCTCTCTCTCAGTTCGTCTTGCAACGGATCAACATAATCCAGTTACACATACAATTTCACTCTATTTCTGAAAGCAAAATTTGTTAACAATTCACCATCAAAGCACTATTATTCTGTCTTGCCCTCAAACTAATTCACACATGTCACATTTAACATAAATAAGTTTAGGGTAATTTATACCTTTCATTACAAAATTTGGAGTAGTTTGATTTTTTCCCTTCAAATTTAAAGGGTTTTAATTAGTCCTTAAAATTATAATGTGAACAATTTTGTGTCTCCATTTAATTTTTTTTGTTTATGTGACTAATGGAATGTTAATTCTCCTCATATAATTTATCTATAGAACCAAAATTGATCTTATCCTAAATTTCTGAGATAATATATATATATATATATATATATATATATAAATTACTCATAAGTTTATTTCATTTTTATTTGTGCGTATATAATGAACTTATATAAAATTGATCTAAAAAATTCTTTTATTAATTTGATTATAAGTGAATCCATCTTTTCTTGTTACTGCTAATGCTATTGCGTCATTAATTTTATTTTAAAATTTTTTATCAGCAATAAAAAAAATATAACAAATATTTTATATGAATGACAAATATTTTATTGCCTTAGACCTAAAATTGTATTAGACCGACTTTTCTAGTTAACTTTAGCTGGCATAGTTGCTTAACAAAAAAAGGAAATTGAGAAAGATAATGTGGAGATGAATAATACATGGAGACAAATAAAAATGGAGTTCATGATGCAAGACAGAATGTACCTCCAATTGATCACCAATGTCAACAAAGAGTGTATTGGGTAGCAGATTGACATTAATCCATTTTTCTTTATGCAGTATTTGAAGTCCAGAGATTCCATTATCCACCAAAATGGTTAACAGACCATGATCCGTGTGAGAAGGGATGCCAACTGCTCTATTTGGCTCTGGACAAGCTGGATAATAGTTAGCAGCAAGAATATGAAAACCCAACTCGATATTGGTGGCCTTGTCTATGTAGCTCTCTTCCAGACCCAAGCTCTTTGATATAGCTTTTAGTAATACTATTACTACGTCCCGGTTTCTTTTGCTGAACTCCAATGCAATCTCACTGTGTCGTCATAAACAAAGATAAGCCATTCATTATGAATTGCATGGGCCATCTTAATATTGAAATTTTAATTTGGAATTGCACTAGGCAATAAAATGGTGCTGATCTAGACCCCAAATTTTAATTATGGTTCGATTAATATTAAGCTAATCATAATTAGTGCAAAAATTACATGTAATTAACGGATCAATCAACCAAACTACCAAATTGGATCATTAATGAACATAATTGAACTAGGCAATTAAGTAAGGGCAGAAGGTAAAATGATGCAAACAAAAGATGACACCGGAAGTTTCATTGAAGAGAAAAATGAAAGAACCTGGCTAAAAATTCTATCCGAAGCTTGACATGCCGAATCGATCCACTAAGAAAATAAGTTTGAGTACATGTATAAACAAAGAAACCATCCAAGTTTAATCTATCCACTGTACTTAAGGCTCTCCAAGCTTCAAATACCAACGAAGTGCACTAAGTATTTTATTCTCAAGCTTTCTAGATCTTGCAACACTGACCAGTTACACCGCCTGTATTTGGTAAGGCTCAATGCTCCGATGTCCAATACACACTCAACACTCAATAAAATAATAGGTTGTGCTTGGGTTAAGCTCCTCTCATAGTATGACAATTTGAGAGGGAAAATAGTAGAAAAAATCTAAGGGAATTCAGTAATGATTTTTTGGCACACAATCACTAGCTCTCCAAAGATGTTTTCAGCAAGAGAGTAACTTTCATACTCGAGATCATTTTGGTTTGGTTCAAAAATAGAACATTTAAGTATTAATCAATATCAGTGTACCTTTTTGGATTACCGCAATAAATATGTTAAAACTCTAATGAATTTCAAATGTTTATGCTACTTAACAAAAAAAGGTTTGGGTTTGACCATCTCTATTAGAAGGTTGAAACATGGGACTTTATTTACAAGAAGAAACACACGCATGATACTCTCTCCGTCACTATTCATGATAGTTGGGGTAGTGAGATGATTGGACAAAGGAAAGACAATGTTAGGTTTTAGAATTTTTAGGTTTAAATGTATTAGAACACTAATTTGTAATGTTAGCAAACTATGATCAAAACGGTTTAATTTTTTTTAGACTGCTCAAAGTATGTGTCTTTTATGTAAAGTTGGAATCGAGTTGTTGTAGAATTTACTGTGCAATTCTGTCTGGCTCAATCATTCGAGAATTAGACTCGACCGATTGAAAGTCATGCAAATTATTTTTCTGCAGAATTTTTCAACTCAGCCCAAACCCGTTTTACATGTAGGATTTTATGTTTTTTCTTAGGTATAAAAAGGAAAACCCTAGTCACGTTTTTAGAGGATGTTGATGCTGTGTGTGTGAATTTTTTGTGAGATCTAAAAGTGTTTGTCTTCACACATACTTAGGGTTGTCAAAGATCGAGATTATGTCAAGAACTTGATGATCATTCAGTTGCTGCATTAAGAGCTTAATAATATACAAGCAGAAGTGCTTGTGCTTGCTGGAAATCCAAGAAGAAAGTAGTCCGTGGACTCAAAGCTATCACGTGGTCGTGGTAGTAAGTTTCCTACTCGAAGTAACAATAGGATGTTGGTGGTCTAAGTCGCTATTGTGTAAACTTCAATTCTTTCATAGTGGATTCAGTTTTACCTTGAGGATAGCTAGATTAAATCTTCCCCAGGTTTTTTACCAGATTAGTTTTTCTAGGTCATCATATCATTGTGTTCTTTATATTTCCGCTGCTTTGCATGATATAATTGTTTTGTGTTAACCTA